>VZTU01025268.1:54964-211833 GCA_013400835.1 Zapornia atra | reverse complement strand
TGCAGGGTACAGGGTGGGTGCAGGGTAGGTGCAGGCAGCATGCAGGCAGGGTGCAGGCAGGGTGCAGGCTGTGCGCAGGCCGGGTGCAGGAGGGGCGCAGGGTGTGCGCAGGATGGATGCACGCTGGGTGCAGGGTGGGTGCTGCCAGGGCACAGCCAGGATGCTGCCAGGGCGCAGGGTGGGTGCAGGCAGGGTGAAAGCAGGGTGCAGCTGTGTGCAGGCTGGATGCAGTGCGGGCAGGGTGCAGGCAGCATGCAGGACACCCACCTGTCACAGCAGAGCCCATCCCTCAGCATCCCTTCCTGGCTGCCCTGCACAGGGAATCACCATTCCAGGGCCTGGAGCCAGACACCCACATCCCACTCCTGCCAGTGGAAGTGGGTGGTGTTTTGTCCCACAGCAGGAGCAGCCCTATGTCTCTGCATGCCATGGTCATGGCAGTGGAAGGATGGTCATTTGGAGCTGGCTGGCAATAGTGTTATTGTTATCCATGCAGCAAAGCAGCGGTTATGGACAGAATTCCCATTCAGACCTCATATGCCTATGAGGAAGCCTATATCATCTTCAGGATTTCTAAAACAAGCCTGATTCGTTGGCTTGGCAGGATCCAGTGATGCAACCTGCTTCTCATCATTTCTTATCTTTCTCTTCCATCCTCATTTTGAACTTTTAATTCACGCATCATAGCATTAATTTAGGTTTAGAGGCATCCATTACAACACAGCTCAGGAAGCTCACAGAAATATAGGTGTTCCCCTGATCCATCCCTCAGCCCAGCTAAGGGAACGATCACATCTGCTGTCAGCCCGACTCAGACGTGAAATAGCTGTGAGTTACTTGAAGATGTCCATGGATGCTGGTTAACTCACGCTTTACTACTACTAAGGAAAATTGCAGTAAACCTCTATGGTCTTAGTACGGACTGGTACAACACCCTTAATGCTCTACAGACAACATTTCTTTAATCTGACTCATATATGCTTTGAGATAAGAGAAAGGTGGGAACAATGGCTGATAAGGCACCCAGGCTTGGTGGTGGGTTTGCTATGGGAATAGCCAGGTGTTCTCACTAAGGTGCTGTGTTGTGCGACCAAGTTTTAGGATTCTTCTGCCCAAAAAAATCTCCCCGAGCCCTTAAAGACATGTGGAGTGTGCTGGTGCTGCAGGTGTTAACGATCAGAGAGGGTGGAATCTGCATAAGGCTGATTTGGGGAAAAAAATAATGAAATAGAGCTTAGCTGAAATCAGGGCTGAGCAGGATTTGGTGAATGGCATCTCGGAAGGGAAACCTGCCCTAGATAGGATCCGTGGCATTGTGTAAGGGGCATCTTGCCGGAAGCCAGCAAGGCCTCCAAATCACACCAGAAACCTCCCTCTGTGAGACAGGTGGGGGGTATTCACTGCTTCCTGGCTCAGTGCTTTCGGCTGTTCCCCCATGCCCTCGCCTGCAGGCAGGGTGCAGGAGGGTGATGGGCAGCTGTCGGGGCTGCACGCAGGTGCCGGTGCCCAGTCCTGGTCACCATAGTGTCACAGTGTGACCTTGCCTGGAGCCACTCACCCCAAGGCTATATCAAAGCTGCATCAATTTGCCTCAGTGATCAGCTCAAGATGAGCCTCTCCCCACATCATCATCATCATCATTATTATTATTATTATTATTAAATATTTCTACCCAGCAGTATCTGGGCATTGCAGCCAGCCCCTGTGCTCTGTGCAAGCAAACCCTCTCGCTGCCGCAGCGAGTTCTTCCTAGAAAAGCAGCTCCACGTGTCAGATCCCTTCCCTTGCTCCAGCAACTCTTTCCCTGAGAGGTGGATGTGTGCTGGAAACCACCCTGTGTTTCTGCCTCCAAATTTGGGGGGGAGAGGGGTGTCTCGAAGTGCCCCAGCTCCCACCAAGCCCTGTTGCTGCATCTTTCCAGCAGCAACACCCTGATGGCACTTTCCTCCGTGGACTTTTGAGCTAATGGAGTTATTTAGGTGTACTTCTGTAGCTCTTGGTGGGACAGCTTGGTCCCGTGCGTGTTTCTAATGACACCATGACTCCTTACAGGCTTTCCCCTGTGTGTGTGGCTGTGTACATGTATTTCTGCACACAGGCACCCAAACATGGTATCTTTCGGAAAGGCGATGTCACAGTGCTAAAACCCATCGAGTTGTCATTGCTGTTAATGCCTTCTTAATCCCAGGGACTTGGTGAAGAGGGATCAGACAGCATCCTTAGCTTTGGAAAAGCTGTGGGGCCCTTTTCCCTAATTTGTGGGTTTATTCTTCCTTCCCAGGAGCAGCATTTTAAGGCAGGTTGTGGCTCAGCATCACCCTTTTTATCCTCTCTAACAGTTTCTTTGCCTCGTGACAACACGGAGCTTTCACGGCACAAACAAGTCCAAGGAATAGATTAATTTCCTCAGCTATGAAATAAATAGAGCAGATGATTGAATAAAGTTTCTTGTCCCCGCCTGGTTCAGCAACTCTGTGTCACTCTATCACATATCCTACTTTCTGGCCTCACAACTCTCTTACCCAGGTCTGCAACCTACCCAGTCCGGTAATGTTGTTGGGTTCCCTCTGCCATTGAAAACCTGACCTTCCTACATAGGGCCAAATGCTGCTCTCAATTCCCTGGGTTAATCTGGAGTAAATCCCCGGGATTAACTGGATTTAACCCTGTGCTGGCTGAGTGGTTGAGGGCAGCCCTGGCTGGTGGCATTGCCCAGGGTGTGCCAGGATCCAGATCCTCACCAGGACCCATGGGTTGGGTACAGGGATGCTCCCAGGAAGGACCAATAAACCATCCCACATTCCATGGGCAACAGCAGGTCAGCTGCCTCCTGGTGAAAAGCTGGAGCAGATCCATCTGAAATCCTGCAGAGTCTTCCCTGCTTTTTCTGCCCTCCTGGGGTGTGGGCACTGCGTTTCGTTTCAGTGATTTTCCCTGTGGACCCTCAGTGAAATATCCAGGCCCTTTGGCCAAACCCAGCTGAAAATCCCATGCGAGGAAAATGCCTCAGCAGTGGTTGTTCCACCTGCCTGATGTGAACCAGGGGAGGTTCTGTCACCACAGGACCCAGGTGAAAATCTCATCCTTACCCCTGTCTCTGATCCTCCCGAAATCCTTTTCAGACCCATCAACACCTGAGGGTGCCTTGGCTCAGGCTGGGTGCTGCAGGATTGAGGTCCTGCCAGCCTCAGATAGGCGCCATGGCTGGGGGACACGTGGTCTCTCACCCTCCACCCCGTGCTCACCCTGCCGTGCTGCTTCCTTCCCACTTGCATCTCTGACACTGCCCCGTGGGCTTGCGATGAGTCCCCTTCTGCTCTCCCTGCATGGAATCAATGGAGAAACACCCACCTCTCACTCCCAAACCCCCTCCATGTCCACCAACAGACCTCTTCGCCCCTCCGCCGCCGGCTGCCTCGCGCAGGAGAGATGGAAAAAGAGAGCAGCAAACCCCAAAGATGTGTCATTGTGCTAAGTGCTTTCAAACCTTGCAGGATGTCACTGTGTCACAATTTCAGTTCATTAGGCGGCGCAGGGAAGATGCTGTGACATCAAAGCACTCCTTTTCCCTATAGAAACGGGAGCAGCTCTTTTGATCTCAGCCCCCAGTATCCCCCTCAGATTAATATTTACTTGTACAACCCAAACCTACGGGGATCCCGCCCTTGATTCCACCATATGTTCTGGGGCGGTTTTCGTTGCTTCCCTGGTTTTCTCTGGGAGGTGGTTTGTCGGAGGGGGGGGAGGAGTAAGCAGTAATTTTTATATGTTTATTTATCTCCACGCTACCCTCTGCTCCTCGGGCGCAGCAGGGGAGGGCACCCAACCTATTTCGTGTCAACCAGTCACTTTGAAGCTTGCCACAATCAAACGCTTTTATTTTGGGGGAACCCGGCCAGCTGTTTGTTTGCTGGCTTCCTGCTTTATGTTGATTCAAGGAGATAATCTCCCAGGCCCCACGTGCTTAATCTGTGAGCTGCTAATGTTGCATGAGATATCAAAATGGTCCCTTCTCCCCCAGACCGTGGGGGAATTTATAGCTTAGTGCTGAGGTGTACGGCATCACGCTCGTTTGCAGAGGGTACACACGTGTGGCTAATACCACAAACTGCTGGTGACATGAGTGGGGAAACTGTGACTCTAATTCAGTGCTAAAAGGTGACTGTGTGCTTCATGTTGTGGGAATATTTTGATAGAATTTGGTTCCTAGTAAGTTAGGATGTCCAAGAGCAGGGCTTAGCAACTGCCTGCTCTGAGCGGGTGCTCCCTGAGTTACCCAAGTGCAGGGCAGGAACTTGGGATGGGGAAAAACTCAGCATGAGAGTGAAGCCCCAGCCAGATTCTGTGAAGGGCAAGAAGAGGGACCACGTCTCAGAGCCAATTAGAGAGGGATGCAGCTCTCACGGTGTTAGCATCTCACAAAATGGAGCAGGAATGAATTCAAGTTGGAGGCATCTAATTTCATGAGAGACTCTCTAAGAATAATTCCACTGCAGATGCTTAAAGTGCTTTCAACATGAAAAGCAGGAAAGCCAGAGAAGATGATAGAAAATGACTATGGGATTTATACCTTCCCCTCCTTCTTTTAAGCCCTGCACATCCTGCGCATGTCCTGGCATGAAAGCTGAAGCAAACCCTGGTGCAAACGGAGCAGTTCCTTCGATGCTTTCATTGCCCTGAAAGAAAATGCTGGTCACTGGCAGCCTGTCCTGGACTCACAGGGACCAGCCTGGTGTGTGTGTGTGGGAAATCTGTGGGGTTTTTAAATGAAATACCTTAGTAACATCTGAAGTGCTGCTTACAGAGTGAAAAAAGGCAATATTTAAATGGCGTGCTCTGGATATCAGTTACTCACACCATCCTGGGGAGCTCTAGGTGATACTTCTGTGTCCTAAGTGGTGTTTGGGAAGGCAGATCTCGAAAGCCCTGACACAGAGACTGTCACTAATAAGAACACATGAGCACTATTCTCTCTCTCTATCTTTTTTTTTTTTTTTACTGCATTTTTTCCTTCCTGCTGTTTAGGGGGTTTAAACAGCCTTGATTTTCTGTGGCTGACAACACACCCCATATGCTATTTATCTTGTCAGAACTCTCTCCCTCTGCCCTCAGCTCCCATTTTGTTCTCATTAATAGTGATTATGAAAAATGGGGCTAAATACTTACTTTCATATGATTTATCCAAATGTTGAACTGCGTAATTGGAGAAGCTAAGACATTATCCCTTCAGATTCTGTCAAGACTCAATTTCTGCATTTGATTTAATTTTTAGACTCATGACCCATAACAGTACATATATTTATTGCCTTTATGGTGGCTTGACTGAACAATATATCTATCAGTCAGGCGCAGGAAGCTGCATATTATTTATAAGAATTTAAATAGCCGGTGTTTTTTGAGAATGCTTGTCCTTAGCATGCAGTTATTAACACGGGGCCCCTCGATACAACAAAATTGAAAGTCAGCTGGAAGGAATGCCCTTATAATGAAGATATTTAATAACTGGCATCAGGCTCTGATTTTCCTTTCGGTGACAGACGTGACGCATGAGCAAAGGCAGGGGAGCGCTGCAGAAACCTCGCCTGCCCCTTCCAGGGCCTGATCCAGCTGCTTCTCCCCCAACCCCCCAACCCTCCTTCCACTTGCCAGTAGGAATTGCTCATAAAAAGCACCGCTGCACAGCACATAAAACTTGCTCCTGCCTTTTTTTCAGCTCCCGCCCAGAGATGTGCACACACAGCGTTCGCCTGGTGCTGCCTCGCAGCGGTTTCGTGCATCCCTCTCCCCAGCTCTGATCCATCATTTCTGTGCCTGTTTTTTTTTGCAAAATAAACCCACTTTTGTGTGGCTCTGGCCCGAGCAGCCAGCTGAACGCAGAGGCTTGTCTATAGGATTGTCATATGGATCGTCAACACACGACTTGAATGGAAACCCAGCCTGCCCCGGCTTGCTGGGGTAGGAGCAGCCAGCAAGGAGCAGCCAGCCCAGTAACAAAGCACCACAGAAACTCAACCCCCCCCGTCGCATCCGCGTCGCCAGCAATACCACCCCACTTCCCAAATCAACACTGACACAGTGTTGAAATTGTTAATAAAACAAGTAATCAAGCTGCTAATATCTGCAAGAACCATTTTGGAAAAAAAAAAAAAAAGAAAAAAAGAAAAAGATAATAGAGCAACCATCAGGGAGTATAGTTAATGTATAAAACAATTACTGTAGGCAGATGCTTAAATAAGAGCCATAGTGGTAACAAATGCGTGGCTGTACAGAGGAGCAGTTTACAGTGCACGTGGTATTTTATTTGCCATGGCAGAAGGGGAACGAATAACTTCAGGGTGATGCTGAGGCATCTGCATCACCAAATTCTCTCCGGCAGCCTTTTCCCTTGGCATGAAGCCCGCTAGCACACACGTGTGCATGCACACACACACACACACAGAGCCATGTGTACGCAGAGTTTTAACTCAGTGCTATCTGTTGTAGAAACTAATAGAATTATTTACTGCCAGCTAGTTCATGTCAGCAGTTGTCTTCCTTTTAAATACAGGCGCAGCAATCGGTCAGGAGAGCTTTCTTTTGCATAGACCTTTGAAACAAAAGCTTCCCAAGTGCCATTTTTGATGAGGAGCTAACCACTAATCTTTTATTTTGAGGCCAGCCCTGAGACTTGGGCATGTGTCTTCCCTCCTTGTGAGACTCTTGCAGGGAACAATAAGAATATTGATTTATTATTTTTTTTTAAGACTCGTAATACCACAGTGATTCCCCCCTCCTCCCCGCCCTGTCGCCTTATTTTCCTCTAGCATTTGGTGGGGTTTGACCAGCTTTAATTGCTCCAAATCTCTCCTGTTTTCTGCTGTAACCTGCTCTCTGCCGCACAGCAGCGGTTGGTACTTCTCATTGTGTCTTTAATCCAAATTCCTTTGCTGTGCATCTTCCTCTGCAAGGAGCAAAAACGTGCCTGGAGAACCCCAAAGCACAGAGGAAAATACATGAAGAAGATAAAGAAAAGAGGTGGCTGGGACATCCTGCTTAAATATCCCCAGAGCAGCGTGTTTGCTGGGAGAGGATTGCTAAGAAGGAGTTTTGCTGGGTTTAGTTTAAGGCTGAATGTAAGAGTGGAATACCTGAAATGGCTTAACTGAAACGCCTGGGGTTAGGTCAGAAAGATCCTCCTCTCTGCAGCCATTCAACCTGATGGGGAGAAAGGAGAATTATTGCCCCTGCTCCTTGTTTTTATTAAACCTCACCTTTTCGAAATCCCACATTTCTATTCATGAAATACTTTTCCTCATGGTGCAGTCAGCTCAGTTTTTTAATATGTGCAAGATATTTTAGTTGTTTCACTGCCTTTAATTTAAAAAAAAAAGTCAAAATTCAAAATCCAGTATCAGCTTCGATAAGCACATTATCTCTCTGGTTTTGATTTTATCACATGTCCTGCATATTAGTAGAACTCAAAGCCAGCAAAACTACTCTATACATCCCCTTAAAAAAATGGAGGCAGTGATCTACTGTGCAGTTCCTTCTGGTTGTGCTATAGACCGAGCAATGACTATAACTATACTTGGAGGTTTTTTGGCATTTTGCATTAAAACTTGGATTCGTATTCTTTCAAATTCTGACTACTTTCAGCCCAAAGTTCAAGCACAAACAATAGACTCATCTCTCAGAAGAAAATCAGAAAGGTCCTTCCAATAAATAACTATTTTTTTGAGCCTGGTGCATATGCACTTGCTGGGCATTTTCCCTGCGTGGCAGGATTTCCAAAGGGCCATGTGCTCCTTCCCATCGACTTCCACGAACTTTGAATTTATCCATCCCTCTAGTGCTCTCCGGTTCCCCTGGGAAATATCTGTAACGCTGGAAATCCTGAGGTTAACTAGCTACAAATGGTATTTAGTTATTAAAAGCATCGGCCAGTCTTGAGGCTGAGTAAGGATGGGTTTCTTGTCTAGGAGATCATAGAATCATAGGGGTTGGAAGGGCCCTCAAGAGATCATTGGGTCGAACCCCACTGCCAAAGCAGGCTCCCTAGCTCATATTGCACAAATAGGCATCCAGATGGGTCTTGAATATCTCCAGAGATGGAGACTCAGATCCAGGGCTTTGCCTGGGAAAACGCACTCAGCTGGATGCAGATGGTCCCCTCTGTTCCTGGGCAGCATCACTAGCTCCACTTCAATGGCACCAGTGATGCAGGAGACCTCAGCCCTTCATGCCAGTGTCCTTCACCACAGTGGCTGGCACGTTGCTATTATTAGGGTTTGGGGTTTTTTTAAAATTATATCACTTGTCTTTTTTATGGTCAGACAGTCAACTGTCAGCATCAATTATGGGAGTTAATATTGACGTCCTCTTAAAAGAGGTTTAAATATTAAAGTGAAGAGGGACTTGCTCCGGGCTCCATCTCTTTGTGGTGTTCGTCAATAAAACCTGAACTCACAAACCAGTTTGTCACAGCGATTTCTTGTGTCTTGTGCTGATGTGATGCCCGGGCAGCAAATGTTGCTGGGATTTTTCAAATGAGCAAACCACGCTTATTAATTATGCTAATAATTATGACTCAAGATAGCTGCTCTGAGGAAGACAATAGCTGGAACTTGCTCCTTCTAAGAGGGGTAGTGGAGGAGCTGTCGCCTTTGTGGTATTCAGAGGCTTTACACAGGAAAAAAATAACCTGCCTCCACTTCTGGGGAAGCAGCCGTTCACACACATCAACCAGAAACCTCAACGTGCATATCTTTATTTTAACCACCATGCCATTTATTGATTTTCCCCCTGCAATTACGTAGCCCTGTATTTATTTGTGCCGGTGCTCTGCTGCGCCATATATTAAACCTCCCTTCCTCCAGCGCTGGCTCTTTAGAAAAATGCTTCTGATTTCCCCTCAGAGTATGAGGTCAATAGGCCATAACTTACGATTTTGAACCTATAGCCAGGCCTAATTTATGGATCCTTTCTTGTGTTTAACTGTTTCTAGGAGAGGGTTTCATCAGGGAGACGGGGCGGATCCACTGTGCACAGCTGAGATCCAGGTTTGCAGGGCGAGAGGCGTAGGGGCTGTAGTAAAGTAATTCAGACCTGTGCTGCTACAAATTATGTAGAGTTCTTCTGAAAAATGTTTGTGTTTCCCAATATAGCTCTAGATGACCTCACTAAAGCAGGGGAAATGTCGGTTCTCACGTATGAGAAATTAATTTTCATGGGCTTAAGCACAAGATGCGTTTGGTTCTCAAATTTTGTTTATCAGACTCATATTGACAAACTATGAATTTGCTTTTCTCACTAACAACTTTGGCCCTGCTGGCAGTGGATGGAAGGTTAAGGTTTTACAGTACAGTATGTAAACATTTAAAGAAAATTAAATAAATAAGCTCTGATCTCTAGCAAGATCACAGCTTGCGCTGCCTGGGAGCTGGTGCAGCTCGCTCTCATGGTGGGCTGTGCAGCGCGGTGCTGTGGTCTGCAGGATGAGCACAGGGGTTGCTGAGCTGGGGTCCCCTTACTGCGTGTGCGGCTGCTCCAGCTCAAACCAGCTCGGGGTGATCAGGAACAGGCCGATCCCCCCATTTCGGCAAATTTTGGACCAGAAGCAGAGAAATACATCTCTGTGGAGGCTGTGGGGACAGCACAGGCTGCCTGTGTGGAAGCAAGCGTCTGAAGCTGGCTGGGACAGGGGCTGTGGCATGCTGCATGCATCAGTTCATTTTTGACTTAACTGCCTCGGCAGCTCTTGGGAGCGATCCCCTTGTGCTTTACATCACCAAAACCATCTGCTACAGTTGTGCCTTGGATCACCTAGTCCTCGAGAGGCAGCAGGGAGAAAAAAGGCAAAGTGAAAGTCTTCCACGGAAAGAAGTAGAAAAAAAAAAAAAAAATTAAATTAACCCATTCAATCCTGAGGATGTTTTTGCCACCCCAACCCAGGTCAGCTGGAGGCTGGGATGGACCCATCCTTCAGCTCACCGGTGGAATGGGGTGCCCAGTGGTTAGCCAGGTGCCTGGAGGGTCTGTTGGCCATGTCAGGGCACAAATAAATGGCAGTGCCCAAAGCTGCGGATGAGGTTTGGGTATGACCCAGTGCTAGGCACTATCATCAGTGCTGCGGCGTTGGGCTGTGTCAGCATGGAGCTTCCATTCTGTGGGCACACCCAGGCACATTGGATGGCAGGAAACCCCGCAAGCAGAATGCCATGGGGAGACGGCAAGAGTGAGGACTGAGCTGC
Organism: Zapornia atra; assembly: GCA_013400835.1. Taxonomy (NCBI): domain Eukaryota; kingdom Metazoa; phylum Chordata; class Aves; order Gruiformes; family Rallidae; genus Zapornia; species Zapornia atra. The sequence goes on along the minus strand of VZTU01025268.1, from coordinate 201,604 downwards.
TCCTCCCCCCCTGGGGTATGGGCTGCCTGTGATGCTGCAGGGACCAGGCACACGTGCAATGAGTACGTGAGTGCTCATGCCCGCTTCCAGCAGGCTCTGACCCTTGCAGGACCTAGGCACCATGGGATGGGTTGGAGATGAACCCGCAGCCTTTAGTTCTGGATTTATGGCTGGTACTGATCCTAAGCTAACCTTTTGCCATTACAGTGTCTGAATGCAACTTTGGGGATTAATAAACGGGAAAAGTCGGGACCTTAACTGTCAGGAATATAGTAGATGTGCCCAGCACTAAAACCAACAGCCATAAACCATGGAGGAATCTACTTGAGCTACAGAAAAACCATCTACCTAGTGCAGAGGGTTAACAGCATTGAGCCAACTGCTAAGAGACTGCAGCCATCACTACAGGCTCCAGCGGGCAGCGTCTGCATAGCAGGATCCCAAGGAGTTAAAATGAAGCAAACCTCCTCATGCATTTTATGTCACAACTCCCCCTTTTTCGTCTGTGTGTGTGTGTGACCAAGCCAAGTTCTTTTTTAGCTCTACCCTTTTGAAAACTGCTGGTTACAGATAAATTAAAATGCCAGAACTGAAATTGCCCACGTTAGCCCCTAAGGGAGCCTGCACTGTCATCTTTCATTAGATGCTGATAGACCAAAAGCCCAAGGCAAAGTGAAAGCTGGTTCCTAAGAAAGGGCTCAGAGCCAGGAGCTGCATCTCTCTGCTGTAATCTTGCATCTCTGTCCTTTTAAGTTTAAGCTGAGCAATGCTTTCTTGGACATGTCTGTTTTCATACTGCAAATTTCAGTCTTAAAATCAACAGCAAATATGAACAGGGTATTCCACAGAGTCCTAACTTGTCAAGACAAGCCAATGCATTTTCTTGGAGCAATCTGATGGGTTTGTCTGGTGTCAGCCCTTACATCCTCCAGCGCAGATGATATGTTTGGATGGTTTAATAAAGAGCTGTTTAGAAATGTGACTGCTATTCTTTTTTTTTTTTTTTAAAGATAAATAAAAACAATAGAGTCACATAATCTTTCAGTCACAAAGGCAGGATTTTCCCCTCACCTCTTCCATCATTTTGAAGGAGGGATGGTGGCTTGGTGGGTTTGTGAAGTGTGACACAGAGGTGAAATGGTCTAGTCTAAGGAAAAAAAAAAAAAAGGTCTAAAATTATGCTTGCACAAGGAGCTTAATAAACCATAAAGGCCAGTGGCTTTCCAGCATCCTTTCACTTTGTGTTTGAATTAGAGATGCGCTGTGATTTAGAATAATGGGTCTAGTCCTCGGTGTGTGTAGGCACTGGGTTTCCTCTGGAAGGAGATGAAACCCAAATCCAATTCCTCACAGGCAGCTCAAACTGCACTTTGCTGTTGTGCCCAAAGGGTAAAAACTTCCTTGTGCACCCAGGAATGGGTGAGGAAGAAGGAGCTCAGGCATCACCTCTATGTCACCTTATCCTTACCAAAATCCTCCTGAGGAAATCAAGCTGGAAAACTGTACTGGGCTGCCTGGTTATTGTAACCTCTGGATGGACAGCCACCAGGAAGTTCAGTAGCAGGTGGCTGAATATGGTATTTTTTAAGGCACACAGAAGTGTTGAAAGCCTGGAGAAGCCAGCCCAGTTGGTTTCTCTCATCTGTCGCTCTAGGCAGTGAAATAATTTACTCCATTTCCATCCACCTTCTTCAATTTATTTGTATTGAGTTATGATGGGGAAAGGGACTGTCTTCGATGTCTCTTACTTTCCTGGAGTCAGCAAAGCTTTAGCTTTCAGACCATAATATCTCTGTGCTCCTAATCTCAGTGGTTTTTGTCCTAGCTGCTCCTGAATGAACTTTTATTCTGTGTGTACAACACAAAGCAAACAGCTGCACAGCAAAGCCCAGTGTGCTTTTCTCTGTGGCTGGCAGGACAGCTTCACGGTGTGACACCCGCGATTGACTGAGTGTATGAAACCCTAACACAGAGTAAAGAAAACTCCAAGATATATTGCTCCTAAAGGTATTGGGCAAGGCCCTGGGGAATTAATGTTCATTGGCACTACAACTCCAGAGGAGGCAGTAATGATGAGCTGCACTTAGCACAAGTAAATACCTGTGGTAACTCCAGCTCCGGCTGCTGTGCCGTGTCAGCCACTGTGGGCTGGGCACCTCTAGATGATGGAGCAAGGGGAAGCATTTTGACTTTAGTTTTGGGGAGTTCCTGCTGTATCTGAGTGCTTCATCAGAAGGCATCGTGGTAGGGGTGGGATGAGGGGTCTTAGCAAGGACAAACTCTCTACAGCTCCCTGGAAGGGGGTTGTTTTGAGCTGGAGGTCAGCCTTTTCTCGCAGACAACCAGTGACAGGACAAGAGGGGATGGCTGCAAGTTATGCCAGGGTAGGCTCAGGTTAGAAATGTGGAGAAATTTCTCCTCAGAAAGAGCAGTTGGGCATTGGAATGGGCTGCCCAGGGCGGTGGTGGAGTCACCATCCCTCGGGGAGTTCAAGGAAAGGTTGAATGAGGTACTTAGGGACATGTTTTAGTAAGTAATACAGGTGGTAGGGGGGTGGTTAGACTAGCTGATCTTGGAGGTCTTTTCCAACCTTAATGACTCTGTGATTCTATGATTTTTTGATTTTCTTTCACTGTATCCCAAGTCTTTCTTCAGACATGCAATGGGGAAGGTACTTCCATGGTCTTCACTGAATAGTTCTGCCAGTGCCCTGCCCTCCCAATTTCATTCCTTCTCACTTTTTAAATAAGTTGATGCTTCCATGCCATAGATGAAGTTTCACCTATCCTGCCTGTGGCCAGAGGCTACTCATTTGGGCTAAAGGAGATTCACTCTCCTCTGTGTGACCCATCTAAGCAAAATGAGAAGAGTGAAAAGAAGCAGATCAGACTTGTGCTCTTACTATGCTCTCACTCCTCTGGACCCTGCAGATAATTTTTGGAGATTGTTATTCATCTGAAGGGGTGCCAAAGGGTGTGCACAGGCCCAGAGAGTCCTTGTGATGCCCAGTGAGGGTGCAGCTGCACCTCCTTGCCTGGCTCTTCCAGCCCTCTGGCATCCACAGTACATAGAAAGGACATGCAAAAAATCCAACCAAGACTCCAACTCTTTCCTAAAGGAGCCTAGGAGCAGCCATCAAGCAGCAATGGTGCCTGGCAGGGTGCACACCGAGGTGGGTTCTCCCACCAGTATCTAGAGACTGATGCTCTAAAGAAGCTGCTTTGGCCACAGAGCAAAGGTTGTGGCAGCAGAAGCTGTGGGATTGCAAGAAGGGCGAATTTGGTGTAAAATCAGAAACTCCATTTAGTTTCCTGACTCACAAAAGAGGATAATCACCCTCCCTTTACATGGGTATCATGCCGTTTAATTAGTAAATGATTAATTTGTTAATGATTTCCCTGGCATGGAAAGCACTGCTGAACAGCTTCTTTTCCCAGCCATGTAAATGTGCAGCAGAAGGGAGGTACATCTGCATCTTCTCAGGGCCGTGTTTGGTTACTCCCCCCTTCCTCTGCCTCTCTGCCCAGCTCTATTCACTCGGTAGATGCAGCAGGTGAAGCACAGATCTGGGAAAACCCATTCCTGCAGCACCTCTGCAGTAAAGCATGAAAGATTTCTGGGAAGCTGAGCCACACCATGGCTCTGGGAAGCACAGAGAGGGAAGATGTTTTCTTAGAGCTGGGCAGTTGCTGGGAACTGTGTATCAGCTCTCTTGGCACCCACTGGTGCACCTTACCCAAAGCCACCTACAAGAAGATAGGTGTTTGCATGGCAAAGTTAAACATATGCCATATTGCCCTGCTCTATAAACACTCAAATGTCTCAAATTCTGTTCTCCTCACAGTTTCAGCAAATAAGATTATTGGTGGAAGGAGAAGGAAGCAGAAATGAATTGCAGCCTCGCTTAAGAGAAGGGAGAGAGACCCATTTAAGCCAATTTCTCCAATCAAGAAGAAAGGCTGTTTGAAAAACAGATCAAAACAAGCCTAGTTTCCTTGCAACAGGAGTTGATCAGAAAGGCATTTTCCATAAAAAGGGCTCGAGAGGGACTTTGAGGAGCCTGAGGCTGATTCCTCAGGGCGGTTCATGCCTCTCTAGTGCATGCTGCAGCATTCCCATCCTCTGGTCCGGCTGTTTCTCCACCTTCCTCTGGTTTCCATGGGGTTAGTTTGCTACAGAGACAGATGAAAAGCTCCAGAAAGGTTTCCGTTTTCCTGACCCTGCTCCAAAGCGTCTTTGACCAAGATGAATCTGCTCTCTGGCCTCTGGGAGCATCCCGGGTTTCAGGCAGCTCCATGGTAGCAGAGATACGGCTCACACCTATCTTCTGATACGGGTCCTGCCCTTTCAATTCTTGTGAGCAGCTTATCTGCCTTCCCTTATCTCAGTCCTTTCCTTCTTGAAGATGCCCTTCGCACCCTAACCTTCTCGCCATCCTTTTCCCCAGCCCAGCTAAACCTCCCTGGGGAGGGGCTGCCCCTGTTATAGCTCCTGCCTGAAGCCACACGACTCCCAAGCAAGTGCTTTTTTTAGGGCTCTTGACTTTAAAAAAGCTGCAGTTTTGGAGTGGTGGAATGTAACTCTGACATCAGCATTGTGACACAGGATAAAAAACCTGCTGCAAGCGTGAGCAGAGCTGTGCCCCTTGCATCTTGAGTGGCTTCGTGTTCCTAAGGAAAGCTGAACACACAAATACACTGTGCAAAAGCCATGTATTCAGCTCTCTGCAAGCTGGCGAGATTGGCTTAAAAATAATGAGGTTTAAAAATAGAGTAAAATACATTTTGGGCAACTTTCATCTGCTCCTTGGCTTTGGAGTGGTTTTCAGTTTGGCTCTGGGGACCACTTCAATCCCATTTCCAAGTTCTTCTCCGTACCCTCGAGGGCCAGACATCTACTTGAAGAAATCAAATCAAATCCGAGATTGCCAGAAACCCCACAAAAAGACTGATGGTTTTTAAACCAAACAAAATCTTCACTCCAAATGAAAGCCCAGTCCAGCCTGACAACAAAAATCGTAAGTTGGCAGTGCAGCCCTCCTAGCGAGGCATCCTTGCTGATTAGCGCTGCTGCCTCATTAACATGCATACTGTAATCTCATTTGCTCCAGGATTGCTTTGATGTTAATTCCAGCGTTTTGGTGCAGTGTGGTACTGCACTTTGTGTTTCCAGGCTAGCATCCCTCTCTTCTGCAGCCCAAAGCCTTTTCCTTCTCTCGAGCCTACTCTTGCTGCGGCCACTGAAGCACTGGCCACCTTCACCCTCCCAGCTTTGGGCTCTGCTCCCCTACCTTGCAGCCTGGCCCTGTACCGGTTCTGCTCTGCTTTCCATAGAATATTATGTCATTTTTCAGCCATCCTTTCATATATTTTTTCCAACCTATGTGCACCTTTTTCCCAAGCTCCATGACTCCTAGGTAGGATGTTCAGCAGTGAAGGTTGTCTAGTTTCAAGATGAAGGAATGAAACCTCGGTCCATCCTGCCCTGGGGGTTTGCTGTATGGCTCCTGAGCAAACCAGCTCAGCTCTGTTCCTGCAGCCCTGCCAGTCTGTGCTGCTCCCTTCACCGGGATGGTGGGGATGGAGTAGCATGGACAGACAGACAACATCCTCACAAGCGTGCTGGCTGAGCCTAGTGTCTCCAACCACCCTCTCTGTTCCTCATGGTGAGAGGAGAAGGGCTGCAAGATGTCCAGTCGGAACAGGAGCTCTGACCCAGCTGCTGTCTGCCTGCCAGCCCAGCAGAAACGTGCCCGCTGCCCGTGCAGCTGTACCCAGCCGCGGGGGCACAGCGGCCAGATGGGTCAGTGCCCACAGCCCCGGGTGCTGGGGTGCTGGGCACAGGCTCCATATCCTTAGGAACAGCACACGCTGTGCTTCCAGAACACTCTGTGCTCAGTGTGTGCATGCACAGCCATGCACGTGCATTGTCCCCAGGTGCTCCCCAGGACTGTGTACCCCGAATGCCTTGCACCCCTGGGAAACACTGGCCCCTTCCTCCTGGGTGGCCTCATGCTGGAGCATGGGAAATCAGCGCGGGAAGCCTGCGCTCAGGGTAGTAAATCGCATTTACTCCAATGAGAAAATAAATGCAACGGCTCAGCATGGACAAGGGCATCAGGCAGATGTCCAGCGAGGCGGGGGAAGAAGTTTAATGCATGTCATTACTGGGAGCTGAGTTATCAAGAGAGCCAGATGTGCGGTCGGGGTCAGCTGGGGCTGGGGATGCCGTAAAGGGGTTTTGTTCAAAGCGAGATGGGGACTTCACCTCCCTGCAGAATCAATCATTTGCACACTTCTCAGACGGGGCTTCCAGATATCCCGGGTGTTTACGATCACGAGGGCTCAGAGCTGCCTCCAAACACGGCCAGGCCAGAGAAGCTAGTCTGCTTTATTGTCTGGGAGATCAATGACTTTAATAATTAGCATCTTACTTACACATGATTTCTACACTCAATTTGAATCTTAATTAGAGATGGAGAGAGGGATTTAGCGACTGTGATGTAGCACAATGCCGTGAGTGTCTCCTGCCTGCTCAGAGACCCTCAGTGGGACATGTGACAAACCCACCATCACATCGAGGACCTCACCTGCCGCCGCTCTCTGGGGAGCACTCAGTCCCTCTGGGGAGGACACCAGCGCTGGAGGGTCCCACAGCCCAGGCACAGGCACACCCACAGCCCCAAATCACTGGTCCAGCCTGCAGAGATCAGGCTGGCCAAAGGGTGACAGACCTCAGGTGCCCGCCTGATGCGTGTCCCCAGCTCGTGGGTGTTGTGTGTCACCAACACCTTCTGCTACAGGGAGACATCACCAGCCTTGGGGACACCTCTCCTTGCCAGACAGGCTGCAAGAGGCACAGAGCAGTTCGGGGTGCAGCTGAGGCTCAGGGTGCCATTCAGACCCAGCACTGCCTGAGGTGCTGTGCCTATCCGCCGCGGTTTAGGGACCTAGAAAGGGACGGAAGGGCTGTCAGTGCAGGCAGGCAGCTTTAAACAGCTCAGCCTACCTACATGTCTTTACACAGGGACAGGCATTAAAAAAATGCGAAGCATTTGAAGCCCACCATTTTAATTAAACTGATTTAACATCCGAGCTTGCGAGGGGACGGGGCTGGCACACACAAAGGAGCCGCACAATCACTTTGGCTCCATTGTTGACGGGCTTTTGCTCTCTGTTTGTACAATAACCTATTGAACTTTTCCAGACTGTAATTCAATACAGAATAGATCCTTGCAGGAGGCTTTTTTGGCAGGAAGCACTGAAGGCCTTGAATCAATTTCACTTTTCCAGCGTGGCTGTTTAATGTATTGATACCAGCTGGAAAAAAAAAAAAAAAGAAAGAAAAAAAAAAAGGAATCAATGTTACTTTTATTTGTCCTGAGCTGAAGCCTTTTGGGCCCGTTCTTTGTGACACTGATACCATGCAGCGTGTGGCTATTGTCCCACCTTTGCCAGGAAAAGCAAAGGCTGTTAATGTGAAACAAGGCGGGTTTTTTTTCCTCAGTAATACTTCCTGGGTTTGCAAAGGCTTAAAACCTTTTATAGGAAGAGAAAAGTCCAGCCATCACAGTGTTGCATGGCTTAGCTGGTTGTTCTACTGATGGTGAGACAGTACCATGTAACGCCTGGGACCCTGGGGTGTGCAGCCAAGGGGATGCTCAGGATCAGGCATCGCTCCATCACTCCATGCCTGGAGCTGAGCACAGCATTGCTCAGGTCCTGAGGACATGGAAAAGCCCTGTCTGGAGCAACATTGTGCTCAGCTCCAGGTGTGTGCTGGCAACAGAGCCGCATCCAGCCCTACAAGTGGCCGGTGCTGCATCACCATCCTCATCCTACACACCATGGGCAGCGCCACAGGTACATCTGTGCAGCCTCAGAGCCAACTCAAGAGGAGCAAAAGCATCATCACGGCTGTTGCTGAGCCTGGGGTGGGCTCGGTGGCATGGTGCAGCCCAACACTGCCCTTCCACGCAGGAGGATGAGGAGTGGGAAGGAGCTGGGGGATGCCCACAGTTTGGGTAACACTACAGGAGAGCACAGGCTCTGGAGCAGAGGATGCATGCAGCGCACCAGAAGCACTCCCAAAAGACAAGGTTGTTAATTGTTACTTAAGCAATCAAGCTGTTTCCAGATTGCCCGGGGTGAAGCAGCGGCAGTGGAAGGTGTCTTACTGCCAGAGTGAGAAGTGGCATCATCGGGGTCCCTCTTTGCTGGGAAACTTTTGCTGGGAGTGTGAATGAAAGCTGTGGGCTGCCCTGGGGCCGCTGGTGAGACTGAAGCACCTGGGAGAAAAAGCAGAGAAAGCAGCCAAAAGCGAGCATAGAGAGGGGAAAAAAATCCCTCTTGCTTTGGAACAAACTTCCAGCCAAATCCAGGGAGGAGGACTGGGATTGGTCAGACCCAGCCTGGGCTTCCAGGCATCCCTGCTGAGCCGTTGTGCCTTCTCTAGCCCTGGAAAAGGGCCTTGCACCCCTAACCCTTCCCCAGACATGCTGCATAGAGGGTCTGGCCTCCATCCTATGTGATGTATATATATTTGAGCCAGTATAACACAATGCATCTGAACACACACATGGAGAGATAGGGGATGTGCTTGGTGACAACTGCTGGTTTCCCTGGGAAAAGGAAAGGATGGATTCCACAAACCCACCAGTGATACAAAAGCACATATCCATCTGACTTACACCCACAGAGTATCTTCCCATTAGGGTTTGCCCCAAATGAAGAGGAGACTGATGCTGCAGCAGTTAATTACAGGAAATAGGATGGCTGTTTTGAACAGAGTTTTGACTTGCTGAAGAGCTGCCCTGAAGATTTAGTCTTTTGTTTAAAAGCAGTTGACTGAGGGTCAGACAGAGCTTCCTGCCCTGCTGTTTCCCAGGGCAGAGAGAAGGTAAAACATTTGCCTAAAATATATATATGTGTGTTTATGTATGCATCACAGGGTGTCTGTGCCTCTCTAGCTGATTAGAAATCCAAGCCATCCGATCTTACTGTAGCAACTCCTGCCAAAGGGAACTGGGAAACAAAGTCACTGCTTGTAATTAGGTGCTGCAGTGTAAACCTAATCTTCATTTAAAGCAATTTCTGGAAGACAAAGAAAAAAAAATCTACCTGACGAGGTGTTGGTGAACCATAAGATATCCCTACAAATCAAAGCCTCAAAACTTAGCTGGGAAAGGGAAATAAATGGCAGGGGAGAGGTCAGTGAGGTGGTGGGCACCTTGCAAGAGTAGGATGGGGCTGGTGGGGATTAAATGCCCCAGAGCGCTGCCCATCCATGCAGCCCCCTCCCCCACTGCCCATGTGATGTACGCCTGACCCTCAGCATCCCCTTACTCCCTTTCCCCACTCCCCCCCTACCCCTTATAAATCAGAGCAGAATTAATTCAGGCGCCGCGTTTTATTTGATAAACGTCAAAATATGTAAATACCGGGCTCTCTTCCTACAGTCGCTAAAACAAATGGAAAACACATTTATTAGCATAGAGATGAGTTTAATCAAATCAGCGGCGAGTACAAATTAGCCACAGGAAACGTAATGAGCTGGGAATTAATTAGCAGCATAATGGTAATAACTTTGCCTGCTGATTACCTTGCGGCCATGGCTCTCCCCCAGGGCTTTCCATGGGTTCTCCAACAGCTGATCTTTTCTGTTGCAGGAGCCCCTGAACTGGAACAGCATGGCTGACAGCTCCGGTGCAACAGACTGGAGGAGGGGAGGGAGATGGAGCGAGGGAGGGAGAAAAAGGAAAAGCCATGTGAGAGATCCACTGCTGTTACCTTCCCACCTCTTTCTTTACCTACCGCTCTCCTGTGCTGCCAGGCTGAGCGTTCCCCTGTCCCTACGCGGCTCTGGTGTGGTGCTGCATGGGGATGGGGATGCTGCCCTCACGGGTGGTGGGTTGGGTGGGATATCTGGGTCGCCTTTGCCAAGTGAATATTGTCTGCTTGCCCAGGCACACGGCATGTTTTAGAGCCCCAACGGGAGCCGTCCTGCAGCCCGGGGTTATTCCAGCACTTTCAGCTGCAAGGGGGGTGATGCTGGACCTGTCATGTCCAAAAATAAATATCCAGGAGGTTTGGGAAAGGGGCTGGAGTTGCCTTGGGAAGGGCAGGAGCAGGGTGACCCCCGGAGACTCAGCTGGCTTTTTTGAGGAGCCGATGTTGCATGAGAAAGGGACAATTGGTGCTCCAGGGGCTTTGTAAAGTGCTGGGCTTGTAAATTAACTGTTTGACACCAACAGTGATGGAGAACAGCGGGGGGCAGGGGCTGGATGGAGGCAAGGGGCAGTTTCTCTTCTTGATTTATTTGTATTCCTTCTGCAGCGCCTCTCCTCCTAACACCTGAGCAGTCCAAAATAACTCGCTCAGAGCCTTCCAGTGCCGGAGCTAAAAGCACTTCATAAGCCTTAATGATTCAAGCTGTGCAACAGCCCTGTGAGGAATTATTATTCCCAATGGTGCAGGAGGGTTGAGGGAAAAACGCTCACATTTGGGGGTCCCCATTTAGATGCTCCAGTCCATCCTCGTGCACCTCCATGCAGCAGCCTCCCATTCAAGGGACCAAGTTCAAAACTTGAGAAGTTAAAAAGAAAAAATCCCAAAGTAAAGCTAAAAAACAATAAGCCAAGCCATGAATTGAGGTGCTTTAGCAGGGATTTGGTTGGGTGTGTGTGGAATTAACTGAGCATAATTCAAAGTGGTTTCTGGAAATCGTATGGATGCTGAAAAGTAGGAGCACTGTTCCCAGGTCTCTGGTACCTGCAGAATTTCCTTTTAGCTTGGGATGCTCCACTTCAGCCTGCATAAATGCTCTATGAACTGGAGGGAGGACACTAAAGCAAAGATCTAACCCTGACAAGGACGTGGGGATTTTTTCTTTCCCAGTGGAATCAGTTTGGATTTGTGCATTCCTCAGTCCCCTGGGCTGTCAGGGGTACCTAACAGGTCAGGCAGGTGAATTCAAGATGTGATGCAAACCATACTGCTCCGATCAGCCTAAACCATGCCTCAGCTATGCCAGTTGCTTGGGCCATGTAAGTTTGGGCAGACATTTGATTGGAACTGTCAAGAGCTGGTGGGATGAAACTGATGCAAACGAGGAAGGAGTCAGCACTTTAAAAAACACATTGGTTTTGGATGGGAAGGGGCAGAGGTTCTTTCTTTTACTGGAGACAAAAGAGAGGCAGGATTTTCACACTGTACAGAGCACATCTGTGCTAACAGGAAGGTACCTGCACTTCAGGGTTTATCTCCAGGAGGCTTCAGAGATACAAGGGTTTCTCTCAACACTGAGATGAACTTAGACCAAAATGAAGGCTTCCTCTTGTCCTTAAACATAAAGAAGATTCACATCCAGCTCTGGTCTTCGAAGCTGAGACTGGGTTCTCCTGCTTAGAGATCTTAGGAAACTCCATATCTGACCTTTGGGTGTGAAAATAAACATGTAGGCATATAAACTCCTCCATAGACACCCAAGGTAAAATTTTCCAAAGTCCTCAGTATTGCCCTCACTGTGTTTTTCTAGGCATTTCTGGGGTATTCACCATTGCCTTTAATTCAAGTGATGTTGGGTTATTGATCCTACCAACATCTCCCTAACCAATTTGATCAAACCTGCCAACAGCAGCAGCACTGACATCGACTCCTTGCCTCTGCAGCAGAAGAACTTGACATCTTGACAGTTGTCCCTGAAAAACCTCACAAGTCCCTCCAAAACCTGGAGTCAGAGGAGAGGAAATGAGCCCTGCTTTCATGCAGGGACTGAAATTATTTCAAGTCCCAAAATGTGGCAATAAACTGCCAGGGGAGGTTTTGGCACTGAGTGAACTTTTGTGGGAGCGTTTGCTCCTTCTGGAGAAGCAGAGCTAAGACAGAGCAACTATTTAGAGCCCAGTCTGCAAGGGATGTGGAATGTTTGCAGGGCTTCTTTCAGCATTTTTGCTAAAGTCTTCCTTTCAGGAGGCAGCGTGGGCTGCCCTTGGCTGGGCTCGAGCCCTCCTGCTGCTTGTTGGGTTTGTACCCAATGCCAAAGGCTATCCAAAACCAATGGGTGTCGTGGGCTGTGCACCAGCTATCATCTACTCTCAAAGGCCATCTCTGAGGCACTCCTCTGTGGAGATCTCATCCTGCAGAGTCCGGGCATCAAGGGCCTGACCTCAGATGAAAGTTGTGTGGCTCCTGTTGAAGACTCTTAGTTTTTTACTCCTTTTAATGCCTGTGATTTTATTTTTTTTTTCCAAGGGAGCTTGTGCAAGTTGACACAATAGATTAAACCATGAGTAGTAGTTGAAGAATCCTGTATTTTATTATCATGGAAAAATATTATCTCACCCAGAGGAAAATGGGAGAACACAAGGTCACCCAGCATGCCTAGAGCTGAGCCTGAATAGGAGGTCTAAGCTGCCGGCTCGTGCTCCAGCCTCCCGTGCAGCCTGTGCTTCATTCTGAAGGCAGAGGGGTTTTATTCTTCAAAGTGCCACTTTCCTTTGCTACCTGCAGACAAATAGGTTGCTCTAAGATGCACGCCACGAGCTGATTTTCGATTCATGAGAGCCTGAACCAACACTGATCATATGAGAATCGACAGGGATCATAAAATATGAAAGGTTTTTAAGAAGGACTCTATATCATAGAGAGGTTTGCAGCAGGCTTTCTGCTTCAGAGCTAGAGGGGCCAAATCCAACCAAGGTTTCTTAATGAAAACGTGGATGTGAAAGGAGTGAGAGCAGGATTTGCCCCTGTATATTCAAGGCTACCTAGTTCTGCAGAAGCTTTTAGGAAATCTACCACTTTAAGCATAAACACAAGACAATTTTGTTCTCATGCAATTTTCCTGCCAATGCTTTTTCTTAAAAAATCTGTAGGGCTGTCATATAAAATATGCCTGGGTTTGTTCTAATTTAGATTACGCATATTTGTCCTCAGTGAATGATTGATTAAGTGCTCTGATCTTGACTGCTATGTTAGCAGCAGGGTATCTGTGCAAGAGGATTGGAAACCTCATTGGATAAATGGTAGAGATGAAATCTTAGCTGTTATGGATCTGGTTTTCTTTTTCACAGCCAAGGCAAATGCTGTCTTCTTTGCAATAACAAACATGCTTTGTAATGCGTTCCAGGACAGTGTTGAGCCTGACTTTGTTTCTTCATGGAGGGGCTTTAAGCTGTCATAATACCATGGCACCAAACTCTGAATGTCACAGATAGCGCTGCAAAGTGGGTATCTCTGAGTTCACTAGATCAGTTGTGATTTACACTGATGTAACTGAAAACAAAATGTGTCTCACTGACATCTGTGGAGCTGCTCTGATAAAACCAGCATAGAAGGAAAAACGGGGAGTGTGTGGGGGGAAAGATATCTCTGTGCAACCAAGCTCATTCAAAGCATCAAGCATGGTTTAACAGGACTGCCCAAAATGGAAAACCTCCTTCAGGGGTTAGTTACTCTGTCAATCTCGCTTTAACATCACTGAACCTGAGCTCTCTGTGAATACATTGGTACCCACGGGAGCTGGAGGATACCTTCCTGCTTATTTGTGTAATCTTATGTCCCGTGCTTCTTACAGGAAATGATATCAAGCAGTGTTTTGCCATCCTCTCATTTGTTTGTGTTTATGAGCTAGAAGTGACACAACCAACAGTACCTGAAAACACTGTTGACTTTAAAAAAATATGGTTTGCTTTTCTTTCATACATCCTAATTTTTACCATTGCTCCATTGCATTGTCTGTGGAGCACAGTGTGGCTGGGAAGGTGTGGTAACAGACCCTGCAATGTTCTAAAGAAAGGAGGCTTTTTTTTTTTATTATTTATTTCCACCTTTTCTCTTTCTGAAGCTTTTCTCTGACCTTCTTGGAGGTGTAGAGAAAGCTTTCAAGACCATCAGAATAAATGGGTTGTTTACTGTGATGCTTGCAGCCTCAGAAAAAGGCAAAAAAAATAAAAAAATAAAAAGAGAGATAAAAGAATACAGAAAAGAAAATCCCTATACCTGCTGTCTTCCAAAAGGAGACAGATGAGGTGTGAGCTCAAGAGAAAAATATTCCAAAATCTGCGCATGAGGCTGTCACAGTAAAGCAGAGTAAAGCAAAGAGAAGCTAAACAAAAAGGTAGTGACTCCAGGGGTGGCGGCAGGACTCAGCACCCTCCTTCTTCTCAGGGGCTTCAATGCTCAGAAAATAAAGAAAAAGAAGGCAGGTTGCAGAAATACCAAACCAAGGAGATGTGTCTTGGAGAAAAGTCTGTTCTGGCTTCATTTCCCATGAATAGGTTATTATGTTTGCTATTGTCTGCACTGATTTGTTCACACATACTGGCGTACACAGACCCAACGACCAGGGGCAGGATCTCAGGTAACTTCTGATGAGATCTCCAGACTCTGTCACCAAACCCTGAGCCCTTTCCTGAGGAAAACCGTGGCCTATAGCCACATATGGAAGTGCTAAGCTGTGTTAATAATGCTGTGTTATCATCAGGCTCTAATGCTGCCTTGAATGGATGTCACTACTGTGTATGTTCCTGCAGATCAGTTGGTAATTACACTTGGATCCAAAGTAATTACCTTGAGACTTGCACTCTGGTTTAGAAGACAGAAATAACCATGCACTCGCCTAGTCCCACACGTAGCACTTGTGATGTAATTTAATAGCCAGCTACTAACATGAAAGTAAAGAGGCATTCCTCTTATATTTATGCCCTTTTAAATTAAACATTGGTGGTTTTTTCCTATGAAAGGAGCAAGGGCCAGCATGCCACTGGTCTTCTTTTTCCCACTCAAGCACCCTCCTCTTTTCTTGACAAAGTGAAATACTCTGAAGCAAAATAAATATTTATAAGCTCCTCCTGGTGTGTGATTGTTTTGACAACACAACTCCAGCAGGTCTTGCTTTGGCTTTACTCTCTGCCCTATTTAAATTTCAGGCAGGGAAAAACCAGCCCTCAAAAGGCTGGAGGAAGATGAGGCATTTGGATGGACCTTGAGGTGCCTAGGTGGGGAGCGGATGGACCAACCATCCCTTTTTGAGGTTTTCCAGGTCACATCTGCCAGTACGTTTCCTTTTCAACCTCTGAACATAAAACACCTGGACATCTGTAGCACCACATTATGCACCTTTTCTGATGAGGAGCTTAAAGGTGAGGCAGACTGAGGCTCGGGGCCCACCTACAAAAGGGAGCCCTCACCATGGTTCTGTTTCCTAACTGTCCATTAACAAAGCATGCAGCTTTTCTTCATGTAGAATTTACTTCTTCTGCATTTCCAAATAAGCCAGTGCTTTTGCAAGTAGTCTTCTTCCTTCAGGGTGAGCAGCTTATTTTGGTCGGGAAAAGAGTCTACTGTGATCTCTTTCTTTTGGCAATGTCTGGGTAATCATTGCTCATAATAATGCCATCCCAGATGTTGAAACATCTCCTGTATTAATTTTACCCAGAAGATAATTTCCCTTAGAAATCATGTGCAAATCCCCTGTTCTAATTTAAGAATTAATTCAGTGCACTAAATCTTAGCACTTCATCCTAGAAATGTTTTGCAGTGTCTGTTAACCCTTTCCAACAACAACAACAAGCAGCCCAAACTGGAGATTTACAGATTTCTCTAAGCCTGTCTCTCATGCCAAGCTCTGAGTCTGGTACACCACATTTTGAAATGAAGGGCCCCTTCACACCTAAAGCCTACCTGCTTGAATGATTTCCTCCTCTTCAGGGAATCACAAATATAAATTCATTTGTTGCTACAAATACGGAGAGCAAAGGAACCGGTGGTCCCTGAGACCCCCACACCAATGGTATCTGGGATTGTCATCCCACCCTCCATCAGGGTTTTGGTGGATGCACACATAGGTAGCACCCCATACATTTGATGGGCTTTCTTCATTCAGTGTCTAATGGGAATGACATCAAACTCCAGACTTTCCTGCCCTTTCAAGTTGTGACAGTCTGAATGTATCACAGCCTTTACACCAAAAGTCTTTGACCATCAGTGAAAACAATAAGGAAAATAAAGCAGCCAAAGTCATGACTTTCATCCCAGCTATGTGAGCGCAGTCCAGCACACCTTCCACGGAGCAGGATGCTCCAGAAGGCAGGACTCCTCTGTCCTAGGGTACCCCTGCTTCACTTTTGTTGTCTTATTTCTAGTGGCGTTTGGAGAACAAAAGGATTCCAGGTATCAGTAGATTTAAACTAAAACAAACCATGCAAGGGTTTGGTCTCTGGGTTCCTGTCGCTGCACAGCTTGGAAATGCACAGACCCATATTAGTGAGGTCATGCCACCAAGAAGGAAGTGTCCATGCAGGGTGCCAGAGGACCACAAGATTCTTTCAGATGGATTTTTTGTGTGTAATGTTTCCTCATTCCTACCATAACAACATGAGTTTGTTATGCCTCAGAGGTAGTATCTAGCTAGGTGCTTCATGCAAGGAGATACTGCAATATGCATTGTGGATTTCACTGAGGTTCCTGCTGGTGATTCTTGTGTTTGCACAAGAGGTACCTCGTGCAGAGCAGAGGGCAGGTCAAGGGCCTTCTCCAAAGAGGATTCATTCAGAATCAGCTCTGATAATTCTCATAAGGTGATAATAGGTGATTAGTGCCAGGACAGGCCATCACTCCCACTACCTCCTCAGAAACGCTCAGACACTGTGCAGAGGCTGTGCAGCAGCTCAGCCTCAGAGGAGAAGAATGATGCGATTCCAAAAAGGAAACAAAGCAGAAAAGACAACACTGTTCATAGTGGGGCAAATCCCATTTTGCTTCTTTGGAGTGCTCTGCTGTTAACAGCAAGCCTTAGTCACCTGTGTGGAAATGCTCAGAGAGGTAAGGCAGTAAATCGCTCTATAAAGTGTGTACATGTGTCCCAAGCTGATCATCAGACTGAACGCTACCCTGGCATGAAATGGCACAGATCCAAGGAAACTTTTCAGATTTGCACAGCCAAGACCACACATAGCTCCCAAAGGCAGAAAAAAAAATTGGAAGTTATCTGTCCCATCCCACCCAACTGGATTGAGGGTCCCGTGCCAGGTGTCTCCACATCTCCCAAGAAGATCAGGTCTGATGTCCTGTCAGAAGCTGAGAGGATCTACTGGGGGGAGCGAAACCAGTTAAACCTTTTTCCTCTACTCACATGAAGTATTCTGTTTGATGACCCCCTTGCTGGGCACGGCACTAGTCCTCTTTGCTGCTGCTTAGACTTCATGTATATTTTTCCTCTCTCATTTCAATAGAAAGAATGATATTGCTGTTTCCTTCTGGCCCTTAAGTAAGGGAGACTGTGTTTATGCTGCCCTGAAATTCAGCACACGGAGGACTGCAGAATGGATCTGCTGGCTGAGCAACTCCTTCCCCTTACTTGTGCATTGGCTATTGCTCCTCGTCACAACTTGCTTTGGGGTTCCACTCCTTAAATGCAAAGCTCTTGGGTCAGGACAAATGGAAAGTGCATCACATGGAGTGTGGCACACTGTGAGTCCCAGCAATGAGTGCATGGTGGGCTACATCCATCAGGAGTGTGAAAAGGTTGTTCCCTTATCTCAGCATTGCTGCTGGAATTTCTATCTAAAACCCTGGGTTTGCAGCATCCCTGGCTATTTACAGTGAAATATTGGAGATGCTTCTGTTTGTTACATACTGAGACTTAACAAGCTAAAATCACAGCTTTGTTCCAATTTTGAATAGTGGGGATTTAGCTCCTCGTCACCGGTGTTCCTGGACCTTGACCATTCCCTTCAGTCAGAGACCAGTCTCAGCAAGGAAACTGCTTTCCCATGGGGAGCAGTTTAATTCTATTCCTCCAACTCCTCATTGGGGGGGTACCCCTTCACAAGACACCCACAACCAAACCAGGTCCACATTCATCTCTGCCAGCCTGCCCACCTGCATCCCTGCAGCGCAAAGAGCAGAGCCCAGTGCAACTCATCTCTGCTGTGACGGGGATATGCAGATTTCTCTTTGTCCTATAATCTTTCTTTATTTTGTTATCTCCAGGCAGCACTCCTTAGCCTTGACATTAAAGCACCCATCCTATATCTGCATCACTGGGCATTTTATATTTATCTGCCAAACCTTTGTCTCTTGCCACGCTGTAGCTATGATGTTAATGACGTTCCTATTTTCAGCCACAGAGGCGGCTGTCATTTAGGTTTTGTCAAGGAAATGACAAAAAGACCCAGTATCAAATCTGAAATATTTAGAAAGCCTTTCTCAAAAAAAAAAACCACAAACCAACCCCAAAAAAACCAACCCACTCAGAACTTGAAATATTGTCCTGATGGGAAAGCTAACTGTAGTTTTCCACAAACCTCCAGCCCTAATTTTCTTCAGCATCTCATAATCTCGATCCCAAAAAGGAACAGTTTGTGGTGTCTGAGGCCCTGATCCTGCCATGAAACATGTGCTGGCTGGTTCTGCGGGGGTTTTTCCTCTCTTCAGAGAGAGAGGGAGACATCGTTTAGTGTTATTTAGTGAATTGTCACAAGCCAGGCAAAGAGACAGCTATTCTCACCCAACCCACTGATCTTTCTAGAAGCCTTTATATATCATTTGTTTTGCTTTGCTGCTCTCCTGAGCTACAGGATACTACGTTCTCATTCAGGTTGTTTCGTATTCAGATCCTAAAGCATCTTGTGAAGGAGAGGAATTTTATTTCTAGCCATGTTGTGCAGCTCAGATCAAGATGCTAAAGTCTTGGTCTCAGCAATAGCTTCCCAAACATGTAGGAGGTGGGAGGCTGATATGTGGATACGTTGACATAATCAAGATACAAGAGGGCAGGAGGTCATTCTGGGTTTGGTGGCCTGGGAAAGGTACTGATATCTGCAGGAGATGGGAGCAGAAGTCCTGTGCAGCCTGTTAGCAACAGTAAGGAGGAAAATATCACAGCAGAAAACGATTCCCACTGTCAAACCAAAGCAGAGTAGAGGTTGAATAACTCCATCTAGCTTTACCTGTACTCTAATGTGCATTGCAAAGTCAGCTGGCAGGCAAGGGGGGAAAGAAGAGCCAAGGGAAGAGGCTGGTGCAGTGATGACTTCTGGGATTCAATATCTGTGCACAGAGAGAGTTGGGCTCAGGGTCCATGGGGGTCTTTGTCACCATCTCATTGCAGCTCCCAGCAAGACCAACCATCCCTCGCTGTGAACACCAACTCATGGCAAATCATTCCCAGGACCTACTTCCCAAATCAGGGTTTTAGCTGAGGACAGTGAGTGTTTGCACAGTGAAGGATTTTCTTTTCTCCCCCTTCATCTTCCCTCCCTTGGGGAAAAAAGTTGGGTTTAAAGACTGCTCTTGTTTGGTAACTTCCTTTAACTATCAGCTAAATAATACATGAACACTGATCCACCGTGCTGACTGATGACTCCCTCTGCTGACCCTGTTTTATTTTTATTGCTTGGCTCGGGCCAGTTCCTTCAAGTCCTGAATCATCAGAACAGAGACCTTGAGGTATTCCAGCCAAATCAATCCCTGGCCCATTGACATATTGCTTTACCTAACCAACCATACAACTTCGCTTTTCCCTGATAATTTCTCAATTAATTGCTTTTCAGCTCTCATTCGTTACAAGGTCAGGCTGTGACTGGGCTTGTACATTCCCATCTCTGATAAACTCTCTTGGCCCCCTAATCAGCTACGACTGGGATTTTAGTTCCATTAACTTATTCATCATCTAGACATTTTCATCTTGGGGAGCTTGACTTTTGATTGTATCAGTAGGATCTTCAATTATTTAAGAAGACTTAAAATTCCCTTTTTACCTAAAAGGAAAATGCATTTTGAGCACTGAAAATTGATCATATTGGACCAGTGTCTTCTGGATGTCTGCGTGTGCAAGCTCATGTTAAACAACACATGCACAGTGTGAGCACAGGAATTTGCTGCTGCTGAACATGTGTGTGCATGGGGTTGACTATATTAAGATATCAGATATAGGGGAATGACAGTATGCTGATGACTAGTGGCTTACTAATGCTAAAGCACGCCTGAGATTCTGTTCCATGATGTCAAACATTGATTCAGTTTCCGTGGGAAGTTATGCAAATGCCAGAGCCCCTCGATGAGATCTGAAACTGGAATCTCTAGCAAAGGAAAAGTAGCAAAAGAAAAGCTTGCCCTCTCCTAGCAAAAAAACTTCCCAGAAAATCTTGAAGCTAGCTGCTCCAGAAGGGGAGTGCATTTTGAACATGCCCCAGGAGACAGAAGGCCTCTCTCATAGGACCCTTCTTCAGTTTTGGTGCGAGCTGAGAGCCAAATCCTTCTCTTCTGCTGCAACCTTCTGTCTGAGTCTGTGCTTCATCTCTGCAGCAGCTGGTCCAGTCCAAGGCAACAACCCACTAGCACTGCTGCCTACAAAATTAATCTTCCAACAGAAGCAGCAGTCTCCGTTGCAGAATGAAATGCCCTCCATCATCCCAGCTCTTCTCAGCGCTCCTCTTCCCACCCAACTCCTAGGAGTCTGCAAGCTTCTCCCATTAGGAAAACTTAACAAACTGAGAAATGGTACATTCCTCAACGGAGTGGTGGGACCAGGGAGGTCCTGTCTTGCTCTTTGTCCCAGGCTCCGTGGAAGCCAGCTGACTGAAAACCACCTTCCTAGGATGGTGTCAGGGGACCCTTTGAGATTGTCTGAGCGCTTCAGGCTCTGAAGAATATCCATAGGGAGAGGTCAAACTGTATTGACAGATTCTCCAGGAAGAAAAGCTAGTTTAATCTTGGCAAGACAAGACTGGCTGCATATTTAAAAGGAGCCTCTCCTTCCAGGAAATATGTGCTCAGGTCTCAGTTTCCTTTCTGCAAAATGCAGGTGACAGCTTTTAACGCTCATGATTTCATTGCAGACCGCAGAATTATGGATTTTTCTTGTGCAGCTCTATGCTCACACCTTTGAGTGTAAATTTTCAGCACTTGCTCAGAAAGAAAATCCCACATTATCACTGAGAAGGGCTTAAAAAAAGATTAAAAGCACAGAAAACTGAAAAAACCCCTCAGCAACAGGCAGTGCGTTATGATGGAGGAAAGCTCAATGACAACAGTGTGAACTCTAGGGTGTTGCTTTGCTTGCTTAAACCCCCCCCCCTCAAACTTTAATAACTCCCCCATCCCACTGGAAATCCGCTGTCCTGCCATGCCCTTTCTGGATGCAATGGCATGAAAGGCCTTTCCAAGGTCTCTGTTGCTCCCTGCAAATTATGTACCAGAAGGCACCAACACTTTGGAGGACGTGAAGAAACGTACAGTTCTCTCTCCGCCTGTTGCTAGGATTCACAGCTATACCACCACTTTCCAGGGCTTCGGCTCCTATTTTGGCTGTAGGAAAAAAGGAAGGAAACCTTGTTGCTTCCAGGCTCCCTGCATCAGGCTTAAGCAGCTCCAGTGCCAACCCTTACAGTATTGCTACAGTCAGATATAAAAACTTAATGCATGATAGTGCCTTGAATCTCACATTCTTCTGAGAAAGGTGAGTCCCCAGTAGTAAATGAAATATTAAACGTTATTAAATATGAAACAGCTAAACCTGGATTCCATTAAAATGAATCTTTCATAGTTTTCCTGGTTGGTTTGTTGGGGTTTTTTTTTTCCTTCCTTTCCCCTTTTTTTTCCCAGGGAGTGCAGTGATCTCATGAGCTTTTATGTGTCCTTTTAAAGACAGAAAAATCACAGGTAATTTAAGCCTATTCTATTCAGATTTATTTTAGCTGGAAAACAAATCAAGGCTGTGAAACTCTCTCATGGTTGCATCTATCCCACTGAACTATTCAGCAGTCTATATCAAAGGCTCACCTAAAGACATCCCTGTAATGCCTGCTGACATGTGCCACCTATTTAGAACTCTTGTATCCAGTTACACACTCTACTTTCATTTAGAATGGCTTTAATCTTCCACCATACACTAAAAAAAACCAAAACCCTCCTCTTTTCATATTACGTAGGGTACATTTAGACCTGGTTTTGTTGCTCCTGCAGGTTTCCTGGGAATAAAACAGTAACTAAAGGGAGTGCTGACGTGTGAGCTGGCACCTGGGCGTCCTGAGGACTATCTGCAAGTAAAAGCATCAAGTTCTGTAGAGCTGCAGGTAGTCTGGGGTAGGCTGTTCATGCGAACACGATGGAGGTTATGACTGCACAGACAGCACAGGCAGTCAACAGGGCAAGCCCTTATTCAATATTGTTGCTATACTTTGTGGCTGTAGTATTTCCACCTCAAAATTCATAAATATTTGGGCATCTGTGTGTGTTGGCTGACTCTCTGGGGCTAAAACAAAGGTGTACAGTTCTCATTAGATGTATTTTATGTCCCTGCATTCAGAGCTTAAGCCCTCTCTTTTAGCTGCTGTGTTCGGACAGGACTGATGGAATTCTTTAAAGAGGATGGGAAAAAGAGCACTTGGCCTCGCTAGAGGGTCCCAGAGCCCAGGTCTGTGTGAGAGCATGCTCTCACTCTGAAATGCAAGGATTGTTGAGGAAAGCTGGGTCTGGTGGGAGGTCATGTTTCCAGCCCACACCTTAATTCTGGACTCTTCAGGCTGCTGCAGCACGGTCTCCAAAACATGCATGAAATAGTTCATCAATCTAGAGACACGCTTTTGGACTGGGAAGCAGAATCTACTAACAAAGACAAGCTAAAATGGCAAAGAAGGTATAAATCCATTAATTATTCATGACTGTTGTTCCATTTTGTGCAAAAAGCCTTCTACCTTGCTTTCCATTTTGCTTTCCTTAGGTCAGTTCCGAGGCTCAGCAAGGCAGGAGATGTAAATGGACTCCTCGCTGCAGGAGCTTGTGCTCCTGACTCCACCAGTCCATTCTTGCCCAGCTGGGTTTCCCATCTGCCCCTCCAGAAACTGAGCAAAATGGGGGTGAGGGGGGGTTGGGGAAAGCACTGCAGCAAAGTAGGAGAATCCATGGTCTTCCAGTTCAGGTTTTTATATCATTGCACAGATTTCTTTAAAAAAATCAAAAATAAAAGGGAGAAAAAGACCAAATTTTATGTTATTCCCTGTGTTTAATTCCCAGTGTTTTCTTTTCAGTGTGCTTCTACTTCAGCTAAGACGACAAGAGCATCCCACCAGCCATAGCCTTCTCGCAGCCTGACCAGAAGCATACGCTCTTGGTCTGTTTTTGTAAGGGCTTCTTATGCCTACTTCTGGCCTGACACCCTTGGGATGGAGAGGAACGAATCCCAACTTTATTATTTATTTATTTTAATGAACTGCCCCTTGGCCAGCTCACATTTTCACCACCAAGATTTCAAATTGCCTTAGAGCAACAGAAAATATGTTGCAAAGCGCCGGGAAGCTTAGACACGAACATGTCAAATAAGTGATCCACATGAGAGTAGATGGACGTGACATTTAGTAATCATCTTTCTTGGACAAAATGGGGCATTGCTGTCACTTTAAGTAAATCTCAGTCAAATTTCTGGCATTTTACCATAGGGGAAGCAGGAGACATAATAGTAAATTTCTCTTAAAAAATATAAAAGATCAACCTTGGGAAAAAAAAAAATAGAATGGTTGCCACAATTTAAGGTGTAATACCTCATCCTAGCTTGGCCATCCGTTTACTTGCTGCTGATATCAATATGTCACCCCTAATGTTTACTGATGTTCACTTTATAAATGACTTTTCCTAGCTGTCAGAGTATCTGTCACCAGCATCTCTTCCCCATCCTTGCCTCTCGCCCCCTTTAATAAAGATTAATATCTTTGAGGTTAAGTAGAAAGATCAGATACTACGTAAATGACACCGTAGGTCTGATATTTAAACAAGATGAACATGTAATTGCTGAGATTATGTGAGCAAATTGGGTGATTCCCAGCCTAAATGAACACAGTTGGCTTTTGCAGGGTCAGTTAATGTAAATGCATGTTCAAATGAATTGTATATTGTGCAGGCATTTGGGCTTCTGAAAGTTCACCCGTTGAAGAACTGTAGATGTTCAAAGCAAAAATCAGTGAGTTTAGATTCTACACCTTCTTGCAAGTACTAATATGTTTAAGAGAACATGCAGAATGGGGATTCTATAAAAACATGGCCCATTGGTTTTCCATATTTATAGTCCACAAGTGACTTCTATATTAAACAGTTTCAGTCTAGGAGTCCAAACAAGATTTTTCAACCTGTCATTCCTGCAGCTCAACCTGGTATATGAAATGCTAAAAATGTTCTGTCTGCTTTGTACATCTTCCTTGACAAACACCTGGAGTAATGACTCCAGAATGAAAATTTATCTGGCAATTTTATGGATGAAGCACAAAGCAAGTTATTTTGGGTTTGCAGTGCTGAGAGAAGCGAACACACATTTTGCTTTTGAATTGCAAGATGTGACTTGGAAGACGCAGTGGAATAGATGATGGACTCTTCACATAAGCTACTCTCCAAGTGATGCGAGTAAGGATTGCCTGACCAAGAACTGCAGGATAGGACCAAAACCTATGGAACAAACCCTATAAGATCAGATTGAAACAGCTGCTGTAGAGGTCAAAGGTAGGCTTATTTTTCTGACCACTTTCCTGTTGTATACACAGGATGGTCTTGTGGTTAAGAGTGGAAGATATGGGGCTTGTAGTTCAATTTAGTGAGTTTCCTGCAGACCTCCCAGGCTGGCTACATGGATCCTATCTAATAAAGGAGGTAAACAGCTCAAAAAGGACTTCAGTCCTACTTCCTGACCTATTAACCTGAAATCCTTTACTTTTTAACACTCCAGCTTCAAATGTTAGTGTTCTCTGATACCTACAGCACTAACTGAGTATCCTCAGGGTTCTGGCATTTTTGACATGCCTGAAGCACTCAGTGTGTGGTTTTTCCCTCTGCCCCACTGGGCACTTGCAGACAGAGGCTCCTCCACTCTTCCAGACACCATCCACTGGGATTTCTCTGAACGTGGTGAAGACCAGAGTGCACAAGATCCAGGTCCTGCCACTGCTCAGTAGGACCTAGAGCCACATCCCTGCACATGGCACAGTGCCTCCTTCTCTAGGTTGGCAGGCATTTTGAACAGGTACATGTGCATGGGTAGTGGAGATCTGACTCCTCTCCATCCTGCCTGCTCAAGAAGCATCCCTAGAAATGGAGAAAAACCTATGGCCTCATTGGATCAGGAACGGAGCACAAAAGGTGTCGTGGCTTTGATGAAGATGCTTCTTTAGAAGTGGAGCATTCGGTTCTGTTTTGTGCTTTATCCAGAGGCAGTTTGACATGCATTTGTTAGATTTACCCCTTAAACTCTACGAGTAAAATCCTCTCCCCAGTGTCAAAGGCGACATCCCCACCAGTGCCCTTAGTACAGCCTCCTCTTTGAGCAGGTACATTTTGCTGTGCTGTGAAGACCAACTCAGTCATAACTGCAGTTTTCCAGCTCTGCAGGGATGGGGCTGTTCGAGAGGCAGATCTCACATAAAGGGCACTGATGGTGTTCTTCAGCATCACACAAAAACCTTCCAAATACTAGCAAGCTGCAAAAAAATATAGTAGGTACCAAAAGCTGATTCCTGAAGGGAGAATTTCATACATAATTTCTTTCCAGTGCACCAGCAAAACTATTGTGCTCAGACGATGACTCTGAAACTGCCTTTTGTTGTATTTTGTATGAAGTAGGATTTTATATCTGCAACACCTACCTGGTGATTTTATTTCCAGGAACTAGATTATTTGACAATAAAAGCGAAGACTCTCCAATCAGTATTTTAGCAATTGTATTATGAAGAAAAAGAAACACATCTAAACATTCCAGGAATATTACAATATGTCCTAAAATCGACTGAGTTTTGATTCACACAGATTGATATTTGCAGTATTTTATGGTATGGCAAAGGTTTTCCTATGCATACAGTCGTTTCTTTCAAGTATAACTAACTTGCTGCTTCGTGGAGCGGGATCTGAGACTAGTAAACCACAAAGAAATCTTACACTGCAGACTGCAGCAAGCAGAGGTCTCTCTAGCAGAAGGCATTATTGTACAAAATGATGGATGTGCATATTTATTTGCTCTGTGACTTCCATGTCAGGTTTGTCATATTTCCTCAAATTACTAGTTAAACCAAGGTTTTGTGTTTTGTTTTGTTTTTGTTTCTGCTGAAGCCTGCAGGCTCAACATACCTTATAAAAATCAAGCTGTAATTTATCTGCTCCATAGATCATGTGTAACAATAATCACTCTGGAGTCTGCGCTGGGTTCTGATGCCTGGCTTTGTTGGAAGAGATGTATGAAGTGAACAAAAAGCTTCCTGATTTTCATACTCTGTAATAAACCTGAAATATGGAGAGAAGTGAAACACGTATTTAAATTAAACCATGGAATTATGACAAAGAAGGAGTACAGAGAAATACATGCGCACCCAGACACATATTATGCAATGACACAGTGTTATTTCTCTTACCAGATGGACCTCTACAAGTTATGTATACTATATGTCGCATACATATAGCGATAGAACTAGCAAAACGATTTCTATCCTGAACTTGGCCTCCTCAGAAGGGTGCATATGTTAACTTGTATTTCGCAGGGACAAAAACCCTTTGCCAACAGAAAAACGTGTGGACCCCCAAATGGGTTAATATTCACAGGCGCTACCCGCCATGGGGAAGTGATAGTTCACACTCAATTCACTGCTCAGTGTTAATGCCTGTTTCACATACATATGGGTAATTTCAGAAAGGCCACGAACAAACTTCAGAATTTTTTGTAGATATTTGAAGAAAAAAAAAAAAGGGGATAAAACTCTTTGATGAGGAAACTAACTATATGCAAATGCAGTTTGTATTAGTACAAATACAAGTATTGTAGTAGTTTACATTCCACGCCCACATCCACTTCCCCCCTGTGTGAGGGCAGGAGATAACACCTTGGAATATTTTATATTGCCCTGGGTGGGCAGTTGGTCTACAGCTGAGTTGCCTTTTGCAAGGCACTGCTCTCCCTGTTCTGTTTACCTCGAGACAAAAAGAATACACGATTCGTCTTGCAGGTGTTAGGAAAGCACCTTCCCATCTGGAGATGCGAACCGGGCGCTAGACGCTGTGCAAAGGCGCTTGCCAGGGCCTTGCGAGTCCTTTGTCACCGCACGGGTTAATGAGCATTGAAGTGCTGTCACCACTGCCCCCCCACCCCTCGAGGAAGCCAAGCACTGGGTAAAGATTTCTGGTCTGCTGGTCATAGGAACACAGTGCTGCAGCAGGGCCCTGGCATCAAGGGCAGATTGAGATTTTAAAATTACTTGGTTCTCTGCAACACACTCAGTTGGAGCAGTAGCACCCTTCTCACTGAGGGAGGGGTACCTCCTCTGCTCCCCAGCTACAGCCTGGGACCGTAGGGATAAAACACATCTTGGGATGCGCTTTCCACAAGACTGAGGTCTGTTCAGTCTGCAGCCTGAGTTACAGGGCAAATCTGGTGCTGCCTCTAGTTCCACAAAGTCTCTCTTGCCTTTTGTTTTTTGGGGTTTTTTTTTAAAAAATAAACTACATTGCAGTGGCAGCATCATTAAGAGATCCAACAGAAGCCTGGAAGAAAAGATTAGCACATACCGGAGTGACAGGGCTGCTAGGAAGGGGGAAAAAATAGACAACATCAGTGCAATGTACCATTAAAAGTATGGAGTGACAGATGACAGTTGGTCTGTGATGGGGTGATTCAGCTAAATGGTAAACAGAAGGGCGAATTCTGATCTCGCTTATGCCAACATAAACCTTGGGTTGCAGAGGAGCTGCTTCACGTCTTTAGTACCGGAGTCGAGCCCATAAAAGCTGTGACTCAGCCAGATAATCTCTGACAACTGTTAGCGCCGTGGTAAATATGGCAACGTGGCAGGCTGGAAAAAGAGGCTAAAAAAAGTTTCACTTCCAAATGAAATGTTTCAGGGCTCTTTTTTTTCTTTTTTTTTTTTTTTCCCCTTCAAAACAACATTTAAAGTCTTGATAGTACTAATAGAGGTTGTAAAGAAATATCTAGGTAAAATATATATTTTTTTTTTTTTCAGGTTGGATGAAATATTTTGATTGAGGCCAAATTATGGAGATTGCTGAGCCAGTGAGTTGAGAAGTCAGATATCCCCACAACTCCCTTCTCTCTGGATCAGGATGGGACCTGATGGACACTTTACTTCAGGGTTAGTGGCGGTGCAATGGACAGGCACTTGTGTCTTCATGAGATGGAGGATGAAAGCTTTTTAAAAGGAGATATTTGCTAAGAAAATTGTCAGTGTTTCGTTTTGCCTCAAAGAAAGGATCCCGTAGAAAACATATGTTACCCTCTCTGTGTGGGCAGGCGTGCAAACACTAACGTGGGACCTAACAAGCTGCAAATTAGAGCTGAAGTCTTATTGCAGCCAAGGCTAAAACTCTCCCATCCTGCCTGCTGAGGCTTCCTCTCAATAAGGCTGTCCTCTCTCTGATTTTAGCACTCAGATATCTGAAACTCAATGGGATGGATTTGGCTTGTCCTGCCTCCTGGACTGCCTGAGACCCCTTGTCCCTTCATCCATCGGCATCATCTGGCACTGTGTTGTGTTCAGCAAGTCACAACCTAACAAACTATTGATACCAATGTTAATGACCACGTGTCATCTCGTTTGGTGAATTAAAAGAACAAATTCCCTTTTTTCTGCCTGTGGTCTGACTTTGTGAGGTATTGGTACCCCTGCTTCAGTCCACACCGTGCCTGGTTTCACCAGCAAGCTACTGTAGTATCTGCAGAACTAAAAATAAGACATTTCTCATAGAAAATGTCACATCTTTCACATTTTAGCTGGTCTGAAAGGCAGCTGTGCAAATAGCCATGAAGATCTGAAGTTTGGAAAAAATTGGGATGCCCACCTGGAACTTCATTCTCCTTGGTGGGAAAGGGGGCAAAAAGGGAGAATTCCATGAGGAAGCTGCACTGGCACCTCCAGCTCCTGAGCCCAGCCAGAAGGGGACCAGGGGCAGTGTGTGTTTGTACCCACACATGCTGCTCTCCAAAGGCTTTGGGAAATTTAGGATCACTCCAATCCATTTAAGAATCTGGGGAAAGGTTTTTGTATTAAGCAGAACGAGTTTCGCACGTGAGCCCAGCTCAAGGTGGCAGTGAAAACGGGTCTAGGAAATAAAGCCACGCAGAACTATTCACCTTATATGAAAGGCTCCAAAAGAATATATGGATTGTAGAATTACTCTTTGCTGAGGTGGGAATCCAGATTTCATTACTTTTTATTTCTTTATTTATTTCTTGTGTCACTACAGTGTACACAAGCAGATTATTCCCCAGCTACAAAAAACAGTTGTAGTGAGCTGCCGCAGTTGAAAGAACAAAACAGGCAACAGTTCAACATTCTCAGTTAAGATAATTATGTTAATATTAATGGATATTAATTTCTGTTTATTTTACAAATATTGTATTAGGAAGCTAGCTTTCAAATTCACACCTCACCAAATGCTTTTCAACAGTGATTTGTTTCATTAATTTTATCAGCTGCATATTCTGTGATTCCTTGTTTTTTTATAGCACATTCTTTGCTGGGAGAGATTAAGCTGTGATAGAGCATCCTAGAAGTCTGTGCAGAGGAACTGAGCTAATGCTGGTGTGTAGGATACCCACCACTCTCAATTTCTCAATTTCCAGTGTAGTTGGGACACACAGAATGGTTTCAGTTGGAAGAGACCTCCAAGATCATCAAGTCAAACGTAATAAATTTGCTATTTTTTTAATTTTTATTTTAAAGAAGTCTTGAAAATTTTCAGTGCACGTTTTCTCCCTGTTTTAACATACATAGGAGTCCTTGACATTCAGATGTTAAAGGATGTGTTCTATGGGTTAGGCAATAAACTCTGTGGTATTATTTTTCGAATACCTATGAAAATACCTAACACAGTTTAGAACCAACATCTTAGTCAAATATTCAGTGCAGAATTATTTTTTAGCTGAATTCTGAGTTTCTCACTATCATAAAATGCTAATGGAAAGTGGAAATGAAAATATTAAAAATGTAAGCAAGCCTTTAGGTGCCATCATCAGACAGCTGCATATGACATTGAATCTCCTGGGTGATAAACCCTTCCCTAGAAGGAGCGTGCAAAGGGATGGAGGTCTGGAGAAACTTCTTCCAGGTAAGGACAAGCCCTGGGTGGGGGTTTCCAAAGCTGGAAGAACCCCCTTAAGCAGAACACCACGCTGCTGCTGCTCTGCTCTTCCCTGTCAGTTTGCTGTGAATGCTCTGCTGGATGCTGAATTCGTCTGCTAAAAACTGGAGATGGAGCTAAAATTCAGGTCTTGTGATCAAACCTCCTTGTACTGTGCTGACTCTCGTTTCTGGCGAGCACCGCCAGCTATGAATCAGTGTGGGGATGTCAGCAGTGAAACATTACAATAAGAGATGGGTGCAGTTACATTTTCTCCCCTCCTCCCAGCTTGCTGGGCCAAATTTCTTTCGCCCTCCACATGTAACTCAAAACCAATGAATCTGATATAGAAAAAAAAACGTTTACCAGATGCTAACTCACCCCTTGGCTTGCTTAAACCAAGAGATGCTGTTGAGTTAACCCAGCACACACCTCACTTTACCCTCATCTCTTTGCCCAGAGTAGACAGGCAATCCTATTTTTCATATTTCCTTCCCTGGACCTTGGCCAGCTGAACACAGGTCAAATATGTCAAGCTGGGTCTACACTACAGGAAAAAAAGTGAGCTGCTTTTCAACCTTTTCCTCCAGCAGAGTGACAATATAATTCATGTTTATATCCCTGCCTTTGCCACCGTCCTGCTATTTGACCTTGGGGAAGTCACTTCATCTTTTTGGACCTTCATTTCTCCTCCAGCTCATTTCTTTTGTATTTAGACTAGCACGGGGCCATAATAGACTTAATATCTACAGGGCAAAACGTGGCCATGCATTTGCGTTGCTGCTGACATAATGCATCCATCTCCTGGACTTGAGGTCCTGGGCTGAAGTTAAGGAAGGTAATATTACCACAAATATTCCAAGCTGTGGGATAAATGTAAAGTGACGTCCTGTCTCCCTGCATGCACACACACCGTGTGCTTTCAGTATTCCTTGCGTGTTTAAGATGACTCAGAAGAATTTGTTCCCGACCACCCAAATTAGCAGGCAGCCTCTTCTGTGCCCACCAATTCTGCCGTGCAGCAGGGAAAGCAAAGCGCTTGCTCTGTGCTGCACTCTGATTGAATTTGTTCAGATTAGACTGGGAGCTGAGCAAACTTGAAATGCCTTCATTTGAGTGAAGCTCCCGTTTTCATGGAGATGTTTGGCTGTCTTCAGATCTAATTTCAGGATCCAAACACTCCAATTTCCCCATAAGAAAGTGTTCAAACACCGCTTGACTGCTATTCTTCTCCCTTGCTGTGGAGCTGGGAAGTCATTGCCTGTGATGAGGATTCATTATAAAGTTGACAATTTGCCCCTTCCCTTCAAAAAAACTCAGCAGAGCTTCGTTCCTTTCAGCCCGCATCAACTCTCATCCGAAATCTTCCCTGCTGCTCTTAAGAAACCTAAAATACCCGAACCACAGGATTAAACCCAGCCTCACCCCCTCCAAACAAACAAATAAATAACAATAGAGGGAAGAAATGATCTCTAGGGTAAGGAGATGAATGTAAAGAGCTTACACGTTAATCATCAGCAGGAAAAAAAAATCCCAACTGCTCACCCCACTCTGAAGTCAGAAGGAAAGAAAGGGAGAGATCAAGGGAGGGTGCAGATATTGGGGAAAGAGGCACGAGCAGGAAACACCGAGTGCTGCTGCCAAGAGTATTGCTTGTCCACTCTGTGCCAGCACTGTTAGAGCCCTGTCCAGACTGGTTAACTGGTTTATTCAACTTTTAAACTCCTGGCAATTCCCACAGCATGTCCCCTGGGTTCCTGCTCGCCCACACACACCCGGGCAGAGGGCACCCACCCGCGGGTCCCCCCATCACACAGCGCTCTGCCCTGCAGAGACGCCATCGGAGGGGCTAGGAGGGAGGGAGGGAGGGAGGACAGACCAAACCGAGCAAGCCCCCCGGCTTCTTGTTTGAAGTCTGTGATCTCCTTTATTCCTTTATACCCATCACTTACTCAGACATTCGTTTCTCCCCACAATGGCTATTTGCAAACTAAAAGCAAATGGTTTTAATGATTATTATTTATTTTTTTGGGTATCCCTGGTCTGGAAGGAGTTAAAGTAATTATCTCCTCGGATGTCCACAGCAGCACCACATCCCCGCTGTGCTCTATCAGAGCTGCTGGGGCAGTGTCAGCGATGACTTCACCTCCGTGCATTGCAGCATCGCGCAGTGCCCAACTGCTGGAGTTTGCTAATTTGTGTGTTTTCACTCGAGGCCTGCTGATTCAATCATTTTAAAGATGCCCATTTCTTCCAAGCCAGGGATTTTATGACTCTAAGGATTAGAAGCTGTTATCCCAACAAACCCTGGAGCTCTATATATTCTGATTTTATGGTAAGCTTCACTAATAAACTGTTTAAAACATATGCTAATTGTGTTTATTGTATTCTTTAATTATCATATGTATCATTAAAGATGTACTATCCCGTTTGGAATCCTAATACCTAATGCCCTCCTTTTTTTTTTTTTCTTTCTTTTGGTGTGTGTACCATTGCACAGTACTGCATTACTTTGGGGAAAAAAAAAAAGGGAGAGAGAGAGGAAAGAGAGATATATATTTTAACAAGGAAGCCTATTTTCAATTTTCATTGTTTATTTAAAAGTAGAATCTTTGAATTTAATTTGAAACCTCTTTCCTGAAGAAAGGCAGGCAGGGAGTGACATAACAAAACATGGCATTCTGTCTCTGTGCATTTTATTCCTTAATTTATTTTTTAAACATGCCTCCCTATAGTCTATTATGCTTAGTTTTCTGTTTTCAGACTGCTCAAAATGATAATTTGCACAGCCGAGATGGGTTACAAAAGATCAGAATAATTGTCCCCTCGTTTTTGTTAGAGCTCATTATTCTTATCATACATACACACACTCATATACACACTCCAGCACGTGCATAATAAATAAGTGCATTATGTATATGTACTCACACCCCTGTATACATATGTATATTCGCACTTATTCTTGTGCCAATTTTTTTCCCCAATTAATTAAGAGTTGTTTTTTCCAAAAAAAGAGATACCAGTCGTCCTGGTCATGTGAGTTGTTTTCACTATTTTAAAGACTGATCTGGATCCTGAATGCAGTTTTATCCTCCTCCTTTAAAATGAGGGTTTCCCCCTACATAACAAAATCCTCACATTAGCCCTCACAATATATTCCCCTCTGCTGACCTGCTCCCAACAGCCAAAGCATCGTCTCCCATCCTTGTTCACTATTGATTCCAATGACCTGCCCTGTTTCCTCCGTTTGCTCTTTGGATTTGATTATTTTCTTTCCTTCTTTCTTTTTTTCCCACCTGGGAAAATGAATTGGCATTAACATCAGGGCAATTTGCTCACTGCTTAAAACCAAAACAGCAGCAAAACCCAATCTTAAGCGAGGCAAGGAAAAGGGATGCGGGGAGAAAGACGTATGTGCAGTGAGCTCAGCCCTTGGTCATCAATATTGCAGATAAGAATAATAAATACGTGCAGACACAAAACGTGGGCACACACGTTTATCACAGCCTTCTCCTTCCTTTCCACTGGGTCGTGCACGCTCATGCGCTCCAGCCTAGACCTTTGAAGTTCTTTTTTCCCCTTCACATTTGAGGGACATCCTAGGAAAAATATGAATATCCCAACAGGGTTATGTTTTGATGCAAAAGAATGAAACTACTGGGCTATTTCACTGCTGGTGTAGCTGGGAATTGGCTCTCAGGGATGCATCAATCAGACATTTTGGGTTTTAAGTTGGTGAAGAATGTTTCCTTTAGGTACAAGATGCTAACGTCACATCATGAATGAAACAGCTTCTGCAAATTGAATGATGTCATTTGCATTCACTTGTTCAAAATAATGCTGAAAAGCAGGGATGCTGTTGCATATTAAAGTTAAAAAAGATCATTTTTCCAGGCAAAGTGTCTGCTTGGGTATCCAAGCCATGATAGAGCAGCGGGACTTGGATTCTGATAGGTGTCTTTAACATCCATGTTAAATTTCAGTATATGATTATGCCAAAAATGATTAACAAAATAATATCATTTCAGCATCGATAATGGCAACCAACAGCCTACAGCATCCTCATCACACAATGCAGAACCTGATGTGGAGTCAGATTCCCTTTAAAGGGGTGCTGGGTGAATTTGGAATTACTTGCCTGCATATGTGTGGTTGCTTTTCACTTGCTGGGATCACTGGGAAGTCATTAATTGCTTGTTTTGCCTTTTTGGAGATGGAGCCAGTGTGTGACTGTTGGTCTAACAGCCCAGCCACAGGTCTACCCCAAGCTGCGGGGAGAAACATTGGCTTGTATCATGTCAAAATAAACCTCTTGCCATTAGAGATGTCTCAGCCATGTGCAGGCCAAGGCTGATTTTGCCCTGGTTTCTGTAGGTTTAATATTTGACCCCAGCATGTGGTGTTTTGATGTGTCAGAGGGGGTGGGGGTGGAGAGAGCACATCCCCCCTGCCTGCACCACCCCAGCCAGCTCTGCCCTTGCTGCAGCCCCTGGAAATGATCATTGTGCACAGCCCCAAACAAATTAAAGCATCGCCCTCTCTCCCTATTATATTAATGGATTTTATGCTACTTTTTAAATTACGCTGTTTTCAAACATGAATACATTTGAATGTCAGACTCTAGTGCCCAAATATAAATGTCAAGACCTCTGTACATCTCTGGCTTGTAGGAACTAATTTAATCATCTCAGTGAAGCGATTTCAGTTCAGACAATCACTTTGTTCGAGTGGAAGGGTTATGAAGAGGGTGCACAGTCGCAGGAGAGTGCTTACACACTATTTAGGGCCATGCTTTTTTATATAAAGAAATCCAAGATGGGCATCTTTCCTGAGTGGAAATTCCCAGCCCCTTCCCAGCTGGTGGAGACTGGGGTGGTCACATCTCAGGCTCAGAAAAATGATGTGTGGCATCAAGGCATATTGTATTTCATTTATAGAGAAAAAAATGAAAGGAAAAAATGAAAGGAAAAGAGATGAGAATTTTTTTTCTCTACTACTACTGGAGAAAAAAGGACAATCCTGTGAAATAGAGGATGCCTGGTCACCATGCGCTGCTCGTCTCCCTGAGTGGTAATCACGCTGGCTCTGCACAGAGATAAAGCAAACACAGGAGCAAAACCAGCTGCAGTTTTGCATAGGGACTATGGTCCACCTCCTAAAATTCAGCATAGATAGTTACATACCACATTTTAGAAAAGGTAAAGGCAGTGCAGGCAGCATTTTTTTCCAAGGGACAACTGCTAAACGGGACTGGGAGAAGGAGTTTATTCTCTACCCTCAGCAATCATGTTACTCAACCACAACCTGTGTCTTCCATCTGTCTTATGAGCAAGGAAAGTTCCTCTTAAATATCTGGGGGAGTTCAGATTGACTCCAAGCCACTGCTGTGCACAAACACTCATTGGGGTCATCAGCAGGAGCGTGATGCAGCACCCCACCTCCTTCCTGTGATGAAGTAGCATTGTGAGAGAAAGAGGAAAAACAGAAGGGTAAATAGAGCCTGGAGGCTGGCCGTGGGGAACTGGATCACAGGGGTGACTGCAGGGATGATTTGGGACAGTAGATTGTGTAAATGAAGGACAAACATGGATCATGTGTGTGGGGAACATTTGAGTGTCCTTGCCCTGAGAGTGCCATAGCCTCCCAAACCTGGCCCAGCACAGTTTGCACGGGAGCCGATCCAGTTCCTGATGAAGTCCCTGGGAATAAGCATGGATTTGGCTCTCATGGCACTCGCCTGTCTTTCATTTTAAACTCTGAGCTCTCATTCTGTCTTCTCAACCATCAGGATTAAAAAGTTAGACCTAAACCAATTTTGCTAGTGTTTCAAGGGCCCCCAAACCAAACAAACTAAAAGAATAATCAGAAGTGCAATCCATTTTGGAGAGCTTTGGTGAAAGAGGCTTAATTTCTTGGATTACTTGTTACAATTAGATGCAGTATAGATGATACCAAATTATATTAATAGCTCTAACATTTTGTAAGTGTTAGTATGAAAACTGCCCAGCCTTGATAATGAAAACATGCAGAAGCGAGCTTTGTAAAACAATCAAAAATCAATCTGACGTGTCAAGCTGAACATATCAATGAGACAGTTTGCAGTCAGAGGGTTTTCTCATGAAGTGCTGTCAACAGTCAACGCTACACTTGTCTGATCCGTCCAGATCCGCCAAGTGGAAAGATTTCTCTCTCTTTTTTTTTTCTTTTTTTAAAACCCAATAGAAGAGAAAGGAAAAACAGGAAAATGTAAGCCACGGTAATTCATCTCAAGTATCCTGAAGGACAATTAGTAACAAAGGCTAGCGGTGGTAAGCCTGCTCTTTGGTGTGGTTTGGAGATCCGGGGCTGTAATTATTGAGCCATCCTGCTGAATAGCACAATCAATGCTTGACGGCTGCATGGCAGAGCGCCGGTGCGACGGGCTTGAGCTCTTGTGTAAATGAAACGTCAGGCTGGGGAAAAGGGGACCATTGTGTTTACCGGCGCTTTGATTAGCTGTTAGCGAACAATGAATTTTCAATCGGCCAAATACATTTTAATGGTGTTGTTGGGTTTTTTTTTTCTTAATAGGAGGTTCGGGTGATAGGAAGGGAGGGAGAAATGTGCTGGTGAGGAGGGTGAATTTCCCCCACGTTGTGCAGGTGTGAGGGACCAGTGTGCATGCATCCCAGCCCTGCTCCCCAGAGGAAAGGGTCTTCCCAGACAGAGATCAGTCCTCAGTGCTGGCAGAGCTGTGCTGGAGCAGCCGCCTGGGATCAGCACTGTGGGACCACAGCACAGCCCTGCCAGGCTTCACGACTGGATGGGCAGGTGACATGCTTTTGCACCCAACTACACATCTTTTTTGCTCATAGGTCCTCAGCTCTTCTCTATTTGTAACCTCAGGCTTTCTCCCTTTCCTTCTTCCATAGTGTTTTCACCCTTTTCCACCATCTTTCTCAAAAATCAGCTTCTCCACTGCAGCATCAAGTCCCAGCTTTTCAGCCTTCCCTTTAAACTCCTGCCCAACTTTTCGTGAACACATTCCTGTCATCTTTTACTTTCTTCTTTTACAGCAGAAATATTTATCAAACCATTCTCCAATCCCCTCCTGTAGCCTCACTTCTCCCTTCGGTTTTCCCAGGGCTGCTCCTTATATTTTAAAAGCAACCCTTCCTCCTGAGGCCTAAAGGCCCTGAGCATTCAAGCTCAAGCCAAGGATGCTCTAAGAGGGTTCGTGAGTGTGTGCCCAGAGATCAGGGACTGCACCAGAGTATTGGTTTTATTCAAAGGTATTTGCTGATCCCATTTGGTCACTAGTTGTAAATGTCCCAGGCTTGGACTGTGTTGCTATGTGGGAGAGGGACAGGAAAACCCAGTGGTCTGGTTTCCAGCCCCATGCCAGAAGAGCAAACCCGCTCTGCCAGTGTAGATACTAAGATTCACCTTTTGCCTGTGAGCAGAGCATGAACACGCATCCTTTCAGGAGAGGATGAGGAATATCAAGGTAAATCAATGCCTGCAGAACACACCTTACTTTGTGCTCACTTTTATGCAAGCTGCCCCAGCCAATGGAGCAGCCCTGGGTGTGCAAAGCCCGGTGAAGACAAGTGACAACAGGAATAGCCAAATGCTTTGGGAATGCATTTGCTTTCTTTGCTCAGGCCTGATGCGAACACACTTTTGCAGCCAACCTGTTCAGCATTAATCCCCCTGTAACGGGATGCTGCATGCCCTACCCAGACCCCACTGAGGCAGTAGCTGGTACCTGAGATGCCTGACTTCTGCCAGCCAGCTCTGATAAAGAGTTTAGTCCTGTATTTACTCTTCCAGCCCCAGAAACTGCTCAGCCATTAAGCAAAGCAACACTGGACATCTGTAAACTGCTCGGGGCAGGCACCGTGCCTTCCCCGTAAATCGCAACACACCTCCTCAGTGGAAGGTAAACTCTGCAGATGTAATTGATTAGTAACTATCAGCTAATTACAGGGTAATCACATGATTATTTTTGCTTTGCAAACTGAATAGTTTGTCATGAGATTGAATAATTGTGCGGGGCAATTTTACACACAGGCACATACTAATGCTGAGTAAAACCAGATTATCTAAAGTCTGTACACAGCAGGTAGGATTATGTTATTCCTATCACTGTGTAAATCCAGTGTGCACATCATTGCATCGTGGGCTTATAAAAGGATGTTTGGATCCTATACTCGAAAGTAGAACTGAAAGATAAGAAATCGCTCTACCAGGATTACAAGAATTAAATGCAAACTCAAAAACCTTTGGCAAGGCAGCATCTTTGCCAGCCCAAAGGGAAAATGTGATGCTCCTGCCCTACGGAGGAAGTAGGAGGGTTTGGAAGGAGACGAGGAGAAGCGGAGGCACAGACACACCGCAGGAGCTGGTGCTAGTTAACCCAGGAACTTGTTTGCCTGCAGCCCACGTAGCTGTGGCAGCCTCACAGTTGCACCTGCAATCAAGTGCAAGTGCTTCTCTCTCCTCCCAAAGCCCAGTCACAAAACATAGATGCAATGGTTGGAATAATCCGTCCCTTTGTAGCTTATTAAAATTTGGGTGTTGGCAGGAGAGTCAATCAAATCCCAGCAATGCAACCCAAATATTTTCACAGATGGATTGAACATTGTACCAGTAAGCAATTTGAAGAAATTATTTTCTCTGCTGGCAGTTTGAATCGAAAGGCACTGTAGTTCCTGAATATCTTTTTCCTAGAGAAGACAATTAAACATTTCAGGCCATTTTCAATGCCACTGATTCAGATTAATCAAACATTGAAGAGATGGGGTTAAAGCTGGAAGATACCAGTCTCTGTGGGTTCTCAGTATTGTGGCATCAAACCTGTGGGATAAATCCTAACAAGGAAGAGGTCTGTATTTTCTGAGTTTAGGAGAAGGAAGAATGCTTCCCCTGCCAGGGAATCCTAAAGCTTCCTACATCTCAGGATTCCTGCGAAAAACACTGGGACTACTAAAATAGGACTGACTGGGGAAAAAAAACTCCACACTTCAGTGATTTGGAAAAAATAATATAGAGAACCAACATATGTCTGAATTTAAAAAATGCTTCTGTTAAATTAAGTTAGACATTAGAAGACACATTTCTGTACGAGCCAAGAGCTAACAGAGCATAGATGGGAATATTTTTAGATTTTACCCAGGAAATGTTAATACAAGAAACAAACGCCATTAAGCACATTCATGAATGTACAGGAGGATGGTTCAGATCCTCAGCTGATGGAACTAAGGCTCCAT
Source organism: Zapornia atra (assembly GCA_013400835.1). Taxonomy (NCBI): domain Eukaryota; kingdom Metazoa; phylum Chordata; class Aves; order Gruiformes; family Rallidae; genus Zapornia; species Zapornia atra. The sequence goes on along the minus strand of VZTU01025268.1, from coordinate 162,252 downwards.
CGTTTGTGGCGATGGAGATACAAGGATTTACCCCAGCCAAGGCTTCACCTCGGTCTGTGGAAATACTGTTGATGCCAAGTGGCCACCAGGCACTGACCGGGAAGAAAGGAAGCCAGAGCAGGGAGATTTTTGTCTCTTTGTGTTTCTTCAGGAAAAGAAAACAACCCAAAGGAAATATAAGTAGAATATATCTGTAAGGCCACACTGCTGTCAGAGGGCTTGGGTACAAGAAAAACAACACGAGCTTCACTCTTGCATTGTAATATACTCAGAAGCTGACATCAGAGGCTCAGCCCAAGGCCTCAAATGAACTAAAAAATGTTTCTGTACAGGGAAAAAAATCTCTCAGAACAAGTTACATTGGTTTTACATGGAGCCATACGTACCCACAGCCTGATTTAAGGAAGATAAAAACAAGGGAAAAAAACAATTCTTTGCTAGCAGGAATATTTTTTTTTCTCCCAGAAGATAATCTGTTGGTAATGTTGCATCTGAAATTAATTTTGAGTGAAGCTGAAAGCTCATACACAGCCACTGACCTGAATTTGGAAGAACAGAGACACCTCTCCATGGTTTTCAAGATGCCCCCCGCTACCCCCACACCGTTTGTTTCAGCATGCCCCTGTGCAGGTTTCTTTAGTTCCAGGTATAGAATTTTCTACCTGGAAAATTTATGTATCATGCAAACTCTTTCTTTAGTATCTCTGGATTTGAAAATCTCAGTGATTAAACGAAGAACCGCACTAGAAGGGAAAGGTTGAAAGCTGTAAGTGAGGGGAAAAAAAAAAGGAAAAATCAGGGTCACCTGGTTTCAGTCAGACAAAAGCCACATTTCAAAAAATGTACCCTGTAATTTAGTCAAAATGGAAAGGACAGGAAAAAGGTCAATATTGTTTTAAATGAGACTAACAGCTTCCTTTATGTAATGGGTGAACTCCGGTGTGTTTCCGGATGATTGGCAATTTAGCTGCTTGGGGAAAAAAAAAAGGTTAAACTTATCAGCACACAAAAGTGACAGCAATTTATTTCTGTCACTTTCCTACAAATTAACCTATTTTAAGGCATTCTGAACCTCATCAGCAAGCCCAGGTGTGGTTTGGAATGAGGGTCACCACCAGTTCCATGTGCACGGGGGGGGGGAACGTAGCAGCAGCCCTGGCAGGCAGCAGCCACACAAAGGAGCCCTTGGGGTGGGAGATGAATCCAAGGAGGAGAGGGCTTATATTTACAGAAAGGAAAAGAAATACTCAACACTTCCCCAGATGAGCAAAGTTCAGTCAAACTCCAATCTGGACCCCGAGGTCTGATGCTCTGCAAGCTGTAAGTTGTAAGGGATGGATGCTCCAGGGGTATCAGCTTGCTCATATTTAAGGACCTGGATCCTGCACTGAACAACCCGCAGCTTTCAAACCCTGAAATCTACTCAAAGAATACGGACAAGCAGAGAAAAGCACGTTGCTAACCCTGTCCCCTCACACGCCTTCGCTCATCTAGTTCAGAAACCTTGTCAAAGATGTGCATGTATCTGGGTTCTTAGGCTGTAATCCCCAGAGACAGCACAGAGAAAACACCCTTTTTTGTGGCTGTGGCATCTGTCTGCTCTGCTGTCTGTCTGTCTGTGGTGTTGAATGAGTGCTTATAGCTTTACAGACCCACAGAAGGTTGGGTCCTATCAGCTGTGACAGTCTCAAGCAGGGGAGGGGGAAGCACAGCTCCTGTATGTGCCCAGGCAGGGTGGTTTCCCATCATCTTATTTTTTTACAGGGCAGCTATTGATCAGCACCATTGATTTTTCCCATGAGGATGGTGTGGCTTTAAGCTGCATCCCTCACTGGTGGGGTATCTCAGTGTATGGACAAAGTGGTACTGAGGAGGGGACGGAGGAGAGACAGTCAGCAGGTTGGGAAAGGCTCCTGGCATTGTGGCTGCATGGAAACAGGCTGGGAATGCTGGAGAAATGGTATGGATGGAGCCAAGGAGGGGCTGAGCTGGAGAACATGCTCAAAGCCATTTCCAAGAGCCCCTGAGAAGCAAAGTTCCCCACTGTGGGGGGGAGGAAAAAGCCAGAGCAGAAAAGTAACACATTTTTTCATCAGTTTATATGAGAGACATGGGTTTCTACAAGAGACGCCGGCTTAAATGAGACCTTTAGCATTAACATTTTCAAACAACAGTTGGTCTTTCCTTTCCATGCTAATTACAGCCTTTCTGAAAGACCAGGGCAGGGCCTCCTGTCACCCCATGTGTACCAGGGCTGGGCAAGGCTCTCTCGCACAGCACTCTGCAATTTCAACAGAAAATAGCGTAATTAATTTAAACATAATAGCTACAATTTTCAAGAGGACCAACATGAAAGGCTAGTGGGTTGAGGCTCCCGTACCATTTGTGGCCAGAAGTTTCCATGGTCTAGATGCTGAGAAGCATGGTAGTACCCATCTCCATGGCGAGGTGCTCGGAAAATCGGGTATTTTTACCTGGTGCTGCCTCTCCAAGGGAACACTCACTGCTTTGATTTAAATCACTCAGTCTCACAGCTGATAATGCTTTTAACTGAAGCAGTGGTTTCCCCTTTAAAACACACCTGGTAGATGAAGAAGCATCTTTCAATATCTGGATATTCTCTTTTAGTGTCGATTTTAACTACAAGGATGCTTGACTGGCTGCTCTATACCGTAACAAAGCTCTTAACGATTGTTCCAGATACATCCACAGGTGAATCTGCCAGTGAGTTAATCAGCAAAAGATGCTTGACACAGTGATATTTTGATCTTTGGGATTTCTGTGAACACTTATGGGTCCTTTTTCCCTTTCTCTGACCAATAAAAACATCACCACCAGTGGGTCCCCTTTATACCCAGATTAGTCTACAACTAAATACTACTGCCTGATGGCAAGACGCTGACCTCAAATTAACAGCAAAGACAGGACCTCTGTAAAACTTACAGGAGCACCATTTCAATTCAGACCATTAAAATATTCCCACTACTTCTGCTTGATCCTTAATGCTTATTTTCTTTCTGAAATACCTGTTTTCACCTGCTATATACACCATTACCTCTTCCTTCACCTCTTGTCATATAACACTTACTCTTGTGATTACTCCCATAGATGACCAAAAAAAAAGACCAAAAATATGAGCCATTTGCAAGCAGCAGGGAGAGCCTTTAAAATTCATCTTTTTTTCAGATGTAATTAACACAGGTTTGTATTGTAAAAGTGGCAGTCACAACAAGAGTAACATGTGATGTAGGCAACATCAGGAGGAACAGGCTGTAGTTTTCGAGCAAAGTTTTCAGGGCCAGGTAAAGTTCTTGGTGTAGGTAACTGGAAAAGGCTGGTTTAGGGAGAAAATTAAGAAGGCTGAGTTTTCCTTAGCTCCTTTTCACCCTCTGGTAGGAGATAGTTGGGTGGCAGTTGTGGTAAGCAAAACATTCACTTCCTGAAGCCTTTAATAACGGCCTTCAGTGATCCTAGAAATGCTAAGAGGGCCAATTTTGCAGTCTAGGGTATTTGAATCAGTAGCTTTTCATATTGCAGTTGAGGCATAAATAGCCATTGTATCTGCTGAAATTATTTTGATCAACTTATGTATTCACCAAGTGGTGTCACTACCACCATTCTCGCCATCGCAGTGCTGGAGGAGCTAAGATTCGAGGAACTTGACAGGATAATTAAGTATGAAAGCAGACTGGATTTAGCAGGACCCCAGTGAGTCAACAATCCTGATTGTTTCATCATCTCGGCTTTGTGCTGTTCATATCTTATCAGATTAGATAACAATCTGGTACAGCTATGAGTTGAATTACCATGTTGAACTGCACAGTTAGACCACATGAAAAACATCAATACACATTTAAATAATCCCATTTTCAAACTCAGATAAGAAATGGCCAACCTCTACAAATCAAAGACATATCCTCAGGCTAAAATAAAGAGTGGTCTGATTACCTATTCAGTTATATCAAAGTGCAACAATCAAATGCTATCTCCAATATAACGCAGCGAGCCTTATAGCAGAGCAGTAACAGGACTGCCTCGTGATAGCAAATTTCAGAGTGAAAATTCACTACTGGTGATTTTCAAAGGTGAGGAAAGGATTTAGCCAGATGGGCCCCACAGAAATGAAGTCTTCTGGTGTTTGAGCCTCACCATCCTCTACCTTCCTCCTTTCAGCGCTCACAAGGCTGCTGCTCTCAGCCTCTGGTGCAGAAGCTCGGAAGGCCTCGAGGCATCAGGTCCCCCATTTTCTAACCTCTCCCTTGCCCTTCCTGGACACAGAGTCTCTTGTTACTGGCCCGTGGACACAGGAACTCTTGTTCCTCCTGTCCTGTCTTCCCAAAATGCCTTATGGCCTCCCAGAAGTCCCGTGTTACAGGATCTTCCATTGGGAGAGTCCCCACCCTCTCCCCACTGCTACCCGCAGATGCCAGTGGTAGATGTGACCTGGGAGGTGGCCAGGCCACGGTATCTGCATGATCTTTGCTGGCAGCATCTATGGGGAAGGGGTGGTAGATGAGAGGATTAAAGGGTCTGGCCAACCTGTCAAGGCACACAGATGCTCTGACATCCTGGGCAGTGCATGAAGGAGCCATGGAGACCTCCCCTTGGAGACTTACCACTCTTCCCTTTTTTAACTTCTTGTCCACAACAACATTATGAGAAAGGATCAGAGTCCTATTTGCATGAAGGTAAATTTTCCCAAGTTGGCCTGTCTTCCAAAGGTTCTCATTAAAAGGGTCACTCTCTTTCTTTTTTTTCCTTATTCTCATTCTCAAAATTTTAAAACACAAAGCTCCCCCTCTTTGATCTCATGATCTCATGTTTCCTATTCTCAGTAGTGTCCTCTCTTTAACGGGGGACGGAGGACTTGAAGGGCTGTGATGCTGCAACAGATTCACACAGCTGGGAAATGCATTAATGGAAATTAAATTATTTCTGATTTGTCCTGAGTAGACAAGAGAATTAAGACCAGAGAAGTTATGTTTGAGATTAATAAGTGGTCCTCTGAAATACAGTGTTTCTACCTGACACTGCATGAAAGCTGGGCAAACAAACATCTGCATTGAGAATCCTGTTGCTGAGAATTAATATTGAACTAAATAAAAATTAACTGGGAATCAATTTCATTTAAGCACTCAAGCATTCTTTTCCTTTCCTTCTCCTTTCCCCACCCTTTGCACATTACCCTCTGATCTTTTATGCAGCTATTTGCAAACTAACCATTAGTTGTCAGTCTCCAGCCATGCACCGTGGAGCCGGCAGCCAAAGGATCCCGGCGGCTGCTCCCGGAGCAACCCGGCTCCCACTCAGCCACTGTCGAGGACACGTGTGACCCACCAGAGCAGGGAACCACTGTCATTAATAAAGGATACCTGGAAATAACTGAGTAACTGTCCCAAAACTGAGCGACTCTCTTCCTGCTCCAGCCCAAAAGCAGCCGGCTGATGTGCAATACAACATATGAGCTGATTTCCAGCTGCAGCACCAAAACGTGTCGTGGCATTGCCAGGGTGGAGGGAACGGCACGTGCTGAAGCAGCATTGTGCTGGGGAAGCTTTTCACAGAATCACAGAGTTGTAGGGGTCGGAAGGGACCTCCAGAGCCCATCTGGTCCAACCCCCCTGCCAAAGCAGCTCCCCAGCTCATATTGCACAGGTCGGCGTCCAGACGGGGCTGGAATCTCTCCAGAGATGGAGACTCCACACCCCCCTGGGCAGCCTGTCCCAGGGCTCTCTCCCCCTCACTGGGGAAAAGTTCTTCTGCACATTGGTGCAGAACTTCCTGTGCTCCAACTTGAAGCCATTGCCCCTTGTCCTGTCCCCACAGACCATTTTGCACTTTAGTTTTCATCAGCGGAAAGCAGAAAGAGTCAGGGAAGGAGCGGGGCATTAGCTTTTATTTCAGACATTTGATCAGTTATTTTCAAAGTTTCCTTGGTTGAAAATGATTTTTGATCACAACATTCTGAGAGGAAACAGCGAAGGAGCATGTATTTCCCATAGAAATTTAGATTTCAGTAAAACAGCCCATTGCATTTTATATATTATCCTAAACCGGAGAACTCGGCTGGGTTTGTTCATAAGTTCTTTGGCTGGAGAACAGGTACCACAGCAAAGAGCATCTGCAAATTCCCAGAAAAAATGGAAGCTGCTTTGCCAATGTGTGTCATCATGTACTCAGCATTGCTGAGGCTGCACCTTGAGTGCTGGGTCCAGTTCTGGGCTCCTCACCATCAGAAGGACATTGAGGTCCTTGAGCGAGTCCAGAGAAGGGCAACCAGGCTGGGGAAGGGGCTGGAGGGAAATCCTCTGAGGAGCAGCTGAGGGAGCTGGGGGTGTTCAGCCTGGAGAAGAGGAGGCTGAGGGGAGACCTTCTCACCACCTCCACTGCCCTGCCCGGAGGATGCAGAGAGGTGGGTGATGGTCTCTTCAGCCAGGTGAGGGCAGGTGATAGGACAAGGGGAAATGGCCTCAAGCAGTGCCAGGGCAGGGTCAGATCAGATGTGAGGGAAAAGTTCTTCCCTGAAAGAGTTGTCAGGGCCTGGCACAGGTTGCTCAGGGAGGGGGTTGAGTCACCTTCCCTGGATGTGTTTAAAAAAAGGTTAGATGAGGTACTTAGGGATATGGTTTAGCTTAGGATGGAAATGGTTGGACTTGATGCTCTTAAAAGGTCTTTTCCAACCTTGTGATTCTATGATCCTCACACTGAAATGACCACTCCACAAAATGCAGGTTGGGATGGTAAAAATACAGGCTGTGGATATTCTGGGCACCCATCTTGAAAAAGAGCTTGCTGTAGACTAATAGGAAAGGAAAGTGTCAGGGCGAAAATACCTTTGGTGTGCTGATACTAGAAGAAGATGTGTGAATAAACCATAACTTGATCTGTTAAACTGTTATCTGTTCATGGCTTATATACCCTTCAGGATATGGTTCATCTGACCAGGAATGGTCAGAGAACAATTTCCCTCAAGGGGCACAGTGTAAGCTTTGAAAATAATTGATTTTTTGAATGGTGGCCAAATTGCAGGGATGTGTGCATCTGTACTTCGCTTTGGGTCAAACAGAGCATGTTGTTCAATCCAAAATGAAATGTCTCTTTCCTAAATCTTCCTTTAAAAGAAAATCTAGCCTGAGCTGAAAAGAAAATATAAGTTTGAAACTTTGGAAGTATGTAATTTGGGAAATTTTAAAAAATAAAGATAAATATCCTATTCCAGTGTTTTCACCTTTTCTAGAAAATTATTTATGATCTCAAGCCATAGTTAGTGAACTGTTTGGATTAATGTTGAACCCAGTTTTTAGCACTTAAACCATCCACACAGTGCATTCTCTGGGACAGTCAGTTCTGACAGTGAGTGGAGAAAGACCCAAATCAGAGAGTCACGATCAGGGATGGTGGCATTTTGAACCCACCAGCCTTGCAAGGACAGAGGAGGAGAAATTCAGCTCCTGGCTCCACGTAACTCGGAGAGTCTCCCCTGCAATGCTCCCAGAGCACATGAACTCCCAACCCTTCGTTATCATCTCTTTTATGGCTGTTGGCACCATAAACCAACATTTTCCCTTACACCTTTCCTAGCACCCTTATGTGATGCGGGTGCAACATCAAGAGATCGGTCAACCCCTCTGTTATTGGTTCACTCCCCTCAGCTTCCATGGGTGCCCCTGATCAAGGCGCTGGGAGATGATGCAGAAAAGAGAACCCTCAGAGATTTGCAGGGTGGGGTTTGGGATGATCTTAAGGGTCTTCTTCAACCCAAATGATTCTGTGATTCCAAGTTGAAGAATGGAGCTGTGCAGCTCCTTTGGACTGTCAGACATCATTATATCCCCCGGGACTTCTGAGTACTAAGGTTAGAGACACGTTTCCAAAACAAGGGGCAAGATACCAAGGAGATAACTATGGATGGGAAACAGAGATTTTTTTTTTTTTTTTCATTTAAAAAATGTATTGATAGATACATTGATGAGCTAAACTGACAAGCTGTGCTTGAGAAAGGAGTAATTGCATCTTTAATAATATTAAACCTGACACCTGCCTTGGCCGATAACACGCAGTCCTGACACTACTTAGTTAACAATTAGGACACATGAAAAGGATGAAGGGGAAAACAGTATTAAACTGAATCTGCATTTTAAAGAACGTAAAAATAAAAAGAAAGACTGTTAATTGTCTAACACTCTGTTAATTCAATCAGGCATGCAATTTAAAAATAGCTTTGCTTTTTCACTGAAAGAGGAATTAATTACGATTTCTTCTTGAATCCCATATAGGAGAAAAAATATTTAGGACAGCCACGGTGCTCTTAGAAAGGCTGTTTATTAATAAAAGCAGAAAACCCCAATGCTAATTGGTATCATAAGCACAATTAGAAGAGATGTTGTCCTCCATTTGAAAAAGAACAGAGAGCTACATAGCTGAAGGATATTATTGCAAAATGATAAACTGTTCAAAGGTATGAGTAAAAAAGAGGGGCTTCTCTTTAATGGTAAAATGCCATGTTATCTTGTTTAAATGGCACAACTTTGCAAAAGGCACCATAACATTTCAACCTTTTAAAATGTCACTATTAAAAAATACGTATCACAAATAGCTCCTTTATACACTTCTTTTTTTTTTCCCTTTTCCCTCTGTTTTGGTTTTGTGGTTTTGGGGTTTTTTTTTTTCCTGAAGGGCTTATCTAGAACTTGGAATTTCAAAGGAAAAAAAGGAAGGAAACAGCAAAGATGGTTCAAGGTGATCTTGAGTCTCGTGAAACGCAGATAGAGTGAAAGGCAAATTTGGCTTTGCAGGGTTTCTTCCTCTCTGCGTGCATGTTTGGCTGTGTTTTAAATCAAACCCACATCCATCCTGCCAGCTGGGTATATAATGTCTCTAACACTGAGGGTCTGAGATGGGAGGTCTTCGCTTTGTTGAGCTCTTCCCCTCTAATGACAGAGGGTGCAATGCCGACCTATGTGAAGGTGCCAGGAGGTTGGGTTTATTTATTTCTTTCTTGGAAGGGCACCTTAATCATCACCACCAGGCTGCTTACCCCTCTACAACACCCCCCGCACCCTCCCCCCTTTTTTTTTATCTTCACAGTCACACGTAGGTTTCTTCAGGGAAATAAATCTGTGCCTCAGTGTAACAAGAGAAAATTATTTTTTCTCAGTTTGCTGCCTGAACACGGTGAAACATTTTATGATCACCTGTTTCTAGCAACAGTGGTGACAAAAAACAACGGGGGGAAGAAGAGAGACACTAAAAATCCCACACGCAAGTGTTAGAAGCTGGCTGGCTGCAAAGCCTCCCTGTCACTGCCAAAGATAGACAAATGCACAGAAGAAGTTGTCAGGGATTATCCAGAAGCAGGTTGACTTCATGGCTGGCAGCAGGATACCCTATTCTTGATTCCAAGATTCAGTCCTGCTGCCTAGTGACCAAAAGCCCCAACAGATCCCTTAAAATCCGTTTTTTTTTTGGTGGAGATCCTTCTGCCATCTACCCACGAGCTTTGCAGTTGATTTCAGTGGGGTCACAACTGTGCTTTGGCTGCAGATGTCTTGCTGGAGTAGGATTAAAAAGTAAAAAAAGAGGTGGGGACTGCTCCACCCTTTGACTTCTGAGGGTTTCTGGGGGAATATAAGCTAAGTCTGAGCTGCCATGCTTGGTTCTACACCAGTCTGGCTGGACGAACTCTGGTTTCAATGCTGCACCTTGAGCAGCACCATACGTGCTCTTCACTCACAGAAAACAACAAGGACAAACCCAAGAACCCCAAACCAGGAGTTTTGGTATAGTTACATCTGGAATATTCTGCAAATGATCAACATGTGTATCTAAATCTGTGTGTACATCCGTGCATATACATACAGCCATATATGCATATTATATCTACATGTTATATACACACACTGACACACAGGTATATATGTATACATACATGTACATATTCAGTTCCCTAATTTAAAGCTAATATTAAACGTGGTGTCCAAGAACACAAATGACTGCAACTTAGCCTGATTTGTGGGAGTTTTACAATATACCATTGCACCTCTATCAAACAATCAGTGACATCGAACGTATCCAACATAAGCATATGCATTTATCTGTCCATATAGAGCATGTTATAGCTATACATATAAATGGATTATTTACAAAGCATTCTCAAAATGCAGTGACAGTTCATCATGCTGAAGGTGCAGTAGTTTGGTTAAAATGACACCGTTGAGCCCCTAGGGTCTTTTTTTAATAAATATATTTTTGGCTTCTGCCTTCTGGAAATCTGCACCAGGCTTTGAAACTCCTGAAAAATTGATTTGCTTTTTTATTGCTGCTTAGCCCACACTACAGGCTGGACATATTTTCTTCTTTTAATTGAATCTGCCAGTTACACTGCACAAGTGCCAGGACATCAATTTAATATCTAGATTTTTTTGTGAGCTTTCAAACACAAAAAACCCCTTATTTAATATGGTTGGATGTTTCTATTTTGCTCCTTGGAGTTTTGATTTGTATATTAGCATTACAGTAGCTGTCCAAGTTGTGTGATATTCCTTGGGAGAAAAAGATATAACACACTAGAGGAATTTTTTTTTTGCTGCTGCTGCTTTCCTGCTGTAGCTTATCTTCTTAACAAAGACAGGACTACAGTGGGCTTCACAATCTGAGTAAAAAACACTTTAGCTGAGAGACACACCAATGAGTAAGAACTGAGGGAAGATAAACATCCCCACATCAAGAGGCACCGTGCTGCATGAAAGAGGTGCAGCGAGGAGGGATGTGCAAAGCCTCCTAAGAGCAGCAAGGGAGTCTCCAGCACCAAAGTGGGGTTCTGCTCTCCACCACTGTGATAATCATCGCAGGGACAGGTGCTCACCGTGTAGTAGTTAAAATCATGCTTGAAAAAAAATAATGAAAATCCAAACCAGCAACCTAACAACAACCCAGAGAGCCCAAAAAGTTCCTGATCCTGGCTATGGAACAAGGCTGGGAGGGGTGGAGTCACTTGTTTGCAATGATTGCTCCTGAAATACCATGGGCAAACAGAGGCCAGGATGGTTTTGGGGTTCAAGGAGCAAGAGCTTCTCAGTTACATCACAAGCAGGTTTCTGCTGGGTTTGAGGCAGCGATTGCACCCCTCATGCCTTCAAGTCCCCAAGTGATGTGGACCATCCTGGTGATGGAGTGGGGCAGGACTGGGTGGTTGCATGTGTTCTAGGTTGGCTGAAAAACTTCACCAACCTGAATGAATTAAACCTCTCGATTAACTTCTCAGGAAAGGCAGAAACAAGTGGTATGAGGTGAATGAATGGAGCTGAAGTTACTGGCCACAACCATTTCCTGTTGTGTAATTGATGTAGGTGCTTCCTTGTAAATCCCTTATGCCACAAGCGTGCTGGAAGGGTGCAAAGCAAGACTTACACTGCTCGTAGTCTGGCTGAATCTAGAATGTTACCAGGGCAAAGAAGATTGGTGTGCTCAGAGTTAGACCAGCACAAGCTTCTCTGGTGCTCAGAGAGGCTCTTATTCCTAATTCTGGAGTCCTCCTGAATCCTGTCCTTTATTACTCACTGAATTATTATTTCAGGGTTCATCCATCATCTGTTGCAGAGGAGCAGGACAGTCCCCCAGAGAAGCTGTGCTGCCCCACACTGCCCCTTCACAGGCTGCGCTGCACAAGGCTCTGAGGTTGCCATCTGTGTTTAGGGCAAAGAACCCAATGCTGAGGACCTTTGTTCAAGAGATTTTGGCTTTGTCCTGCTGTCATACAACCCACTAAACAAGTATATTGCACTGGGGCAAATGGAGAAATTAATTGATACAGCTGGAGACCACGTGTAAGTATTTAAGGGAGCTGTACATGGGTGCAATTGGTATGAAGTGTGCATTCCTTCTGCATTACTTTGATGTAAACCCTTTTCCCCACTGGATGAGAAAAAAATCTCAGCTTCAGCCAACTATCTTCTTCCAAACCCAGAACAAAGTGGGGCTTCCACAGTCCCAGAGAGAGGGAAAAAAATAAAAAATGACACCCTAAATGAATCTCAGAAATCAAAACAAATGCCAGAGTTGTTCCAACAAGGTTGTACCATGTGCCAATGATATTCCTGGGCAAAGAGGGGGACTGGAGCAAGTACTATTCATTATTATTGATGAATATTCTCAGGAGAAACAGAGGATGTTGCTTAATGGCTTGATCTAAAATGCCATCAGAGAAGAGGGGGAAAAATAGTGAAAGATACCCTCAAACACAAAAGCTAAGCAATCTTCTGAGCTGTGGCTCATCTTTTAATTACCCATGCTGCCAGGGAGGAACACACAAAGAAGATGGCTTCAGTGGAAGTCCTTTGAGATGAGGTCCTTTTACTAAGGCACTCTGCTTGCTAAAGCTGTAATAATGTTACCTGGAGGTTAGCTTTTTTATTAGGACTCAGAGTCATGAGAACATTTAACACGTGCTTGTGCATCTAATTTGCCTTGCAACTGGCTTGCCTACCTGTGCCAGCTGGGGAGGTGGAGGTAGGAGCTGAAATACTTGTGCAAGGAATGAGCAGGTTTTTAGAGACAACCAGAAAAAAGATGGGGAAAATATCTGGCTCCAGCATGGAATAGATATTGGGCAGAGAGGATGATCAGAGAAGCTTTGGGGAAGGCAACGCCTATGGCAAACAGACCCACAGGCATGGACATGCTGCTCCTGTGCATGGGTTTTTTTCCTCTAAGTCCTGTTGATGACAGGGACAGCAGAGCCAGATGATACTGTACCTTAGAGGCTGGTCAGGGAGGTTCAGAGGTGCCCAGTGGCACAAATGTTGATCTGCTGCCTGCCCTCCAAAATCATTCAAACAGTGCATCCAGTAGCAAGAGAAATCCTGGGGTATCTGCAGCCCTCGAGATACCCTCTGCAACATCTCTGAACGATGCTTCCTCAATGCATCTCTGATGGCTGCGCAGACCTGCAAGCTCTGGGGACCAGGAATTCCCCCATCACAGATTCCCACATCTCTTTGCCCTGAGTGGGCATCCAGGAAGTACCCTGTGTCCTGCTGGGGAGCGATGGGCTCCTGGGGGACCTCATGGTGGGCACCAGGGATGTTCTGCCACCTGTATGCAGGGATCCCAAGCTCTGCATACCCACGAAGCCCCTCCCCAGATGCCGGAGGAGGACCACACCAGCCAGCTGGCAGGCGAGGAGAGCAGCAAGCAAAGCAGGCAGAGGAACCATTAGGAAAATATCTCTGGCATGAAGCCTGGCAAGCGTGTGGTGCCAGCTCACGGGGAAGCTGCAGGGAGGAGGGGATGCAGGATGCTGCCTGGACTGGCCCTGAGGGTCTGGGTGACAGCAGGGTTCCCAGCATCATCCTTGATTTGGCTACCAGCTCTATTTATTCCTGTAGAAGCTGATGTCCAGGCTACAGTGAAGCAGCTCTTTAGGCTTTAGGGAGGATTCTGCAGCAAGGAACAGGAGTGAGAAGAGATGTGAGCTCAGGGTTTTGAGGTAGGTGCAGGGATGGAGCTTGCAGACCACCGGCCAAGGGAAAGGGACAGGCAAGGAGCCATCTCCCTGCACTGAGAAATGTGAGGAGACACAGGATTAGCAACCCAGATGCTAGAAATTAACACTCTATAGGGTGATGGTATCCAAATGTCCCAGGCTGGACCATCTCCTGCCTGCAGCTGTACGGATTCACTCTGCTCACATCACCCCATGCAACCCCTTGCTCTGTCAGCAGCAGGGAAGGATCCGGTGCCTGGTTCTCTCCACGCTCACAGCTCATCTCCCCCCACTGGTTTGGTTACATGCAGCACATTCCCAAAGAGGACGATTTTAATTTCAATGAACTCCCTACGAAATAGATCAGCGCTAAGGAGGGGAGCAGCCACAGGAAGTGAGCTTAACCGCTCGGCTGCAGAATATTAATAGGATGGAATGTTATTAGAATAATTTTTCACCATTTATTAGAATAATTTTTCATCATGAATAATAAATTAATAGAATAATTTAGTACCGCTACCCCTCTGTTTGGAAGGGCATTTTATTTAAAAGTAGCTTGAAAAGTGGCGGTCTGGGAGGTGGGATGGGGAGTGGACCCAGGGCAGAGGAGTTGTGGCAAGGCTGCAGCACACGGGGACTCTCCGCTTGCCTTGATTCCCCTGGACTTGGGTGACCTCCTTCTCACCAGCTCTGAGCCTGCTGCTGCTGATGGCTCCACAAGGACCTTGCTTGGGGTGGGAGGGATGGCTGGGACCTCGAAAGCTCAGGCGTCCTCCTGCTCAGCTGAGCATCACCATGAGTCCTCCACAGCTCCACATCACCATGTGTCCTCCACAGCTCCACATCACCATGCATCCTCCACAGCTCCACATCACCATGGATCCTCCACAGCTCCACATCACCATGCATCCTCCACAGCTCCACATCACCATGGATCCTCCACAGCTCCACATCACCATGCATCCTCCACAGCTCCACATCCGGGTGGAAAGCCCAGCTTTCCTTCCAGCTGCCTGTGGAAGCAGCCCCATCCACTCCCAGGTACTTTTACGTGGCTTTAACCCCTTGGTTCCCTACATTGCTGTGGGACATTGATACACATAGTAGCAGTATTGTGCAAGCCAAGAGGTCTCTCTCTCTTTTTTTTATTTGCATCTGTGCAGAAGATAATCATTCCTCAGAAGGCTATTCACACCACAAAAGCACAATGACATTATTCTCTCCTCCTCTCTCTCTCTCTTTCTACTGTTTTACTCTACAACTGACAATTAATGTTAGAAAGAACATGAAATGGAGGAGAAATTACAGCAATTTATCAACTGAAATTATAGGTGTAGACACATGTCAGCAGTGGAAACAGTTTCTATCAAAATTAAAGTATTTAGAGATTTTCCTCAAATTTCAAATTATGCAAATCCCATTTTTGTGATACGCTGGTACTGTAGCTTTAATTGCAGGATTACCAGCAAGCTGCAAACTGCACTGGTAACCAGGATTCAGAAGCTCTTCGGAGAACAGCTCACTTCTCTAGCACATCTTATTACTTCAACAAAGTTCCCATCTCTTTAACAAATTAAATATGTTTTGCTGAACAGGCAGCGGTTTTCTTGGTTTCAATCTGTCACAAAGGACCCTGCTGTTTGCAGAGGTTACTCGACAGCTGGATGAACAGACAGGTTTGAGTCCAAACACGGATTCAAATGCATATTTATATATAAAACATATTTATACAACAACATCACAGGAACAGCTTGTGCTGCTGAAGTTTCTACAAGTCCCTTTACGGCAAGGACACCATAACCAACGATGGAGAAGGAATCTGGATTTCAGCTGCTTTCTCCAGGTCTTTCTGGAGGAGCTAAAGCTGCTCTGTGACACCTGGGAGATCACAGATGCTTCCACGAGGAGGAAGCTTGCTTTTCCCCCAGAAATAACCAGCGTGGCTGGAAAGCCCCGTGCCAGCAAGCCTAACATAGGATGCTCCTGAAAAGCTGTTTGATCACTGCCAGCCTAATTAGAAGGCACAATATTCAGGATGTTATTTCTCTCCCTTCCCCCATTTTATGTTCCTCTGATGTTGCAAAAGGAGCCAAGGATGAAGCAGTAGCTAGGAAAGGCATTTGCATGGTAGGGAGTGTCCAGAGACTGCAGGGCCAAGGAGGGGAGACTTGATGTGCTGCACTGGAGCTTGAGACACCCCTTTGCTGTGCAGCCCACTGGGATGCTGGGGTTCCGTTCACATCCTCCACAGAGCCAGGATGAAGCAGGGCAGACGGGAGGAGAGGAGAACACGTTTCATGTCCAGAGGAGAAGCAAAGAAAACTCTCTGTGTATCTGCTCTGCAATGCCAGGTGTTGCAGGAGAAGGAAAGAAAATATCATTTTCTCAACTTGCCCCACGGAAGAAGAATGGGGTTATACTCTGCTGCATCTGCCAAGTCATGGGACAGCTCCAGGGCCCTGACACCTGGCATACCTGTACATCCCAATATTTAACCTCACTGGTCCCTTAGGATACAACCAAGTGCAAAGCTGTGGCTTTTAGGCATTTTGCAATAATGCTCTTCAATGCAAGAACGTCTCCAAGGCTGTTCAATGTATCAATGTTGAGTCACTATTCTACTATGAACTCCATGTACAAAGATGTGGAGTTTACTCTGAGAAGTAAACTCCACTGACTTGGGCGGGATTTTTCATGCTCTTGGCTTGTTCATCTGCTGACTGGAAGGGTGAAAGATAAACTAGCATTTAATTGCCCTTTCTTGAGCATGCTGCTGACAACAAATGAAACCAATCCCGAAGTGAAGTAAAAGGTGGCACAAGCATCCGAGGTGCATCAAGTATTACCCCAGTTCTGATAACAAGGGGCTGCAGTGCAACGTGGGGGCTGCACCCAGCCGTGGCTGTGTTATCACACCCCTCCAGCCCTGGCAACACCCGGGCCTGCCATCAGGCGTGTGTTTTGCACTGCCAGTCATACCCCAACTGCTTCTGAAAGCCCCTCATTCCCTGGCTTATCTGCCACATCACAAATCGCAGGGCAGCTACCTCACGGTAACCCACGAGCTCAGGCTGGTGGGTTTCCCTAACCGATGGGTTTCTTTTAATATTTTTTAATATGGCCAGCCCAAGACACAACCAGATGCCTGGGATCTATTTGCATATGCCAGGCAATGTAAGGCTCCTGACAGTCACTGTATCCAACTTCAATAACCATGATATGCTCCATCTGCTGACGCCCCAGCATAACAACAGTGGGGAGCTGTACTGCCAGAGGCACTATCCTTTAACAGCTGAATGGCTGAACAGCTGGTAAATCATCGAAGGACACTTTTCAGAGAATAGCAGGGTTGTTGGCCCCACTTCTGGCAGCACACGCGTTGTGGAGCGGAGGAGCCATGTAGGTAATGACAAGTTGTAGGGGCAGCCTCAGGGACAGCGCTTGTGTACCCCATGCCCCAAGTAGATATGAGCTGAAGAGAAGCTGGTTGATGTAAAAGGAACAGTCAAACTGGAAAAATAAGTTGTCTGTGGGAGACTGGGCATTAAGACGAGGTAGAATTTGGCCTTTTTGGGGGTCCAGTAACGTTGCTCCCTGCGTATCAGTAACCCTCATTGCTGCTGTTTGTAGAAACAGCGACGGTGTCCGAGCTGGGCACCCAGGAACAGGCAGAGAGGCCAGAGACAGCCTTGTTGCTCAGTGCAGGGGTGCTGAACCCAGCTGCGCTCCCTCGACAGGCAGCTCCAGGCAGCATGCAGGGTCAGGTTATTTGGATGTATATTTTGCCATGCAGGGAGGAATGGAGATCGCTGTTCCAACTGCACAAGGATGGCAGCAGTGGCTGCTGGGTGGCATGGTGGAAGTGGGGTGCTGGGGGATGCTCAGCACAGAGCTCCTGGCTGGGCTTTGGTTGGTGTCACCCTCCTCTTTCCTGACAGAGGGAGAGAGATGCAGACACAGGAATGCTGAGTCGTGTGTGTTCAAGAGAAAAGACAGTGGTTTTCCTGTGGCTTGGGGTGGGAGCTGGAGGGAAGACTGCGCATTGGTTTCACCTGAAATTGGAAAGGGAATGGGGAATGGGAAGGGGAAGAGGAAGGGAAGGGATAAAAAAGGAAAAGCAAGGAAAAAGCAAGGAAGAAGAAAGAAAAGAACAATCACTGGGAGAAGGAGGAAAACCAGAATTGATTCAAGCGGGATTTGGGTGTTGGTTTTTTTTTTTCCAAAATAATTCAGCAATTCTCATTCAGCTGGTGCTTTTCTTAAAGACCAAGGAGCCTATATGATAAGCATATTTTACAAATTAGGTAGCGATTTATCCCGCTTTTGTTTTAATGATTGAAATGAATGATGTCGTGCCGCTTGCTGCTGCTGCTGCATTCAGCGCCTGCTGTTCTTGGGAGCTGAAGACACCGAGAAATTTGCATACTTAATGCCGGGAACTGGCACAGATTAAATAGCTTCTTTTCTTTCCTCTGTGTTTGTAGATTTACTGTAGTGCTGGGTTTAATCAAAGGCTTTTTAAAGCCGTCCGTGTGCCGTTTCACAATGCTGAACTTGCATGTGACAAAGGCAGCTATTTATTACTTATCAGCTTTATGGCAAGTACCACAGGCTACTCTAATTAAAGGTATAGGGGCTGCATACCCCTGCAGGAAAAGGCACCGGCCGGTTAACATTTCTAATCCCTAATCAAGGCATGGCATGGATTAATTTTTTTCTGTTGTGCTTCTGGTTAAATATTCAACAATAAGGTTAGGGTTAGGGAGGGAGCTAAACCGAGAAGGTCCCTCTGGATGGGACGAGGACTTCCAAGTGCAGGAGATGAGCTCTCCATGTAGATCTCGTAAGCTTCAGTCGCTGAAGCAGAACTGGTTGGGACATAGTCATCTTCATGAAATGCCACCAAACAGGATGGATCATTAAAACAAAAAATGTCCCATGGAGATAAATCCATATGGGACAGCTTTCCTGTGGGCTTCCCTGCTTGTTTCTTCTGTGCACATGAGAGAGAGCAGAGAGAGCTGTCGTACTCCATCATTTGATTTGGGGTTGATTGGATCATCAAGCAGAAGATGCAGAGTGCAAAGCTCTTCTTGAAAAGGAGCTTCAGCCTTGTGTCTTTCATGGCTGAGACCACCCCTCTCCAGAGATCAGGTCATGACCCATAAGACTCTAATTTATTACAAAAATCCATCGGTCCCAAATCTAAGAAACCTTCTTACAATAGCTAAGTTTTGATTTGAAAACTAATATTTTGATACAATCCTATGTCTCCAAAAGCCAGCCCCAAATTCCTTCTTTTTTTTCTTTTTTTGTTCCACCAGAGACAAAAATAAATGCTGAACTTTGGAGGATGCTCACAGAATGGGAATACTGTATCATGGACGGCTCTGCATTCAAATCAGTGCCCACTAAACCCCACAAGAATAGCTACGCCGACTGTCGTGAAAGCAGGATTGCCCCTTATTTACTATCAGCAAATTTAGGGCTCCCTTTGAAGTCAGGAATAAATTTCCACTGGCAAATTATTATTATTTTGAACAGCAAGAAAACACATTTTCCTCTCTAAATATTTTCCAACTTAAAAGAGACAAAACACAGTGCAGGGGAGAGTAAACAGAATCAATGTCTTGTTGGGGTTGGACTTTAAAGAGGCAAACTTCTTAAATAAAAAAAAAAAAAGCCAAAAATTGCCCCCTCCCCCCAACATCTGCTGGGAGCACTCAGAGATAACTGGCAGCTTGAACAATAACTCCGAGGACTGGCGTCCTCGAACAATGGGAGTGGGACGAGAGCAGCCCTTGCTGTGGCATCGTTTCCAGGCCTTCTGCACATGCAATTGGTTAACAGGAATAAAGATCAAGTTGGACCAATAACACTATAATTTGGAAACAAATATATTGATTACAAGAGAGTCCCACTGGAATGAATGGGCCTTGCTTGCAACGTGTGGTTATTATTCCGCGTGCGTAGGGATTACAGAATATGGTCTTCTCTGGGTCTGAATTGATCAGCATCATATTATCCTCTTGCAAACACAGTGTTATCATCCTGCAGCAACGTGTACCCACGTGCTGTGGCCCATACAGACAAGGCAGGATGCAGCGGTGCCCAGCCTGGAGGACCGCTCACGTGGCCCTTTGCTACGGCTGCAAATTCCTGCATCTTCATCACTAGACCCCTGTACTTCTGAACTTCCCTCACAGGGAGGTTATCTTTCTTCTAAAGTGATGGTTTAATAAATGGAATAAAAAAACTGGCCGTGAAATATTTAGGAGAAAGGATAGTATTAAAATAACTGGATTTGCCAAAATCTCTACACCTATTCATAAGGTTTTGTAGCACAATAATAGGATTAATTTTAAACCCTTAGCTTATTTTTAACTGTTGGTGGCTTTTAGTTGTGTTCAGCATTTTATTCAGCTCTGGAAGTGACACCAAATCAATCTGGTTTTATTCCCAACTATTTAGTTATTTAAATGAAAAGATGAGATGCACATCAAAGACTTTATATTCCCTAATTCATCTTTCTTAAAGCAGTATAATGCCAACATCATCAAAATAATAATCTTGAAAGGAAGTAAACCAGCCAGATCTCTTAAAAATACAAACAGAGGTCCTCAAATCTGCATGGTTTCAGAACTAGCAGCAACAAGTCCCAAGATCCTGGAGACCTCACGGTCTCAGACTACATAACTGATGAAGACAAGCCATCTTCCCTCTTGTTCTACCACTGCTCTGCGTCTACTGCTATTACCCCAGATTAATGTTCATCTCCACCTCATCTCCTTCTAAGTGGAACATCAGTGCTGCCTTCACACTGGTGTTTCCCTTTGTCACAGCATCTTTTTTACCTTCCTGCATGTGGAATATCACAGTTATTCCATGGTACCTGGTTGAACTTTTTAAAAATTGTATTTATTTACGGCTGAGTTGAGGCTTTCAAACAGACTGACGAGTTTGGGGCCCACCTTTAGCCATCTGCAGAGAACAGGCTTTCCAAAGGTAGGTGTTCAACATTTTCTGAAAATTGCTGCCCTTTAATGAGTCCAGCCTCAGGCTCCCAAGACAAAAGACACCCAAACTGTTAAGATAAAATTGCATTTTCTTTTCTAAACATTTTCCCCTGCTCTTTAATCCCTTCCATTTTTGGCAGCATTAAAGGAGACAGGATCAGGCCAAACCAAAGTCTTTACCAACTCTGAACTAAGCCTGTTCCACAGGGCTGCAATGTTCATTTCAAGCTAGGAATCACCATGCAGAAAGTCTTTTTTTTTTTTCCCTACCATGTAGGTAACAGCCCAATACCGACCCTTTTGGGAAAACATATGCAGCAGCACGATGCTGATCAAACTAACAGGGTGGGGAAAAAATTTAGCAAGACCACAGATTTGCTGAGAGGGTTTTGCATTCTGTCCACTCTGCTCAAAACCACAGACAGAGGCTCTAATGGCCTTCTTGGGTCTCATCAGGCGTGGGCAGCTGTTACTTCAGCTCGTGCTAGCGCTAGCCTAAAGGGAAAAGAGACACTTACTTTTGGTTTGTGGTGGCTGTTCTGCAGCTTCATCGGCCTGATTGATGTGCTGATTTGCATATGTTCACCCGCAAATGCTGTGAATTGCGCTTTTCCCCCGTACCCCGGCGTTAGCGCTGGCTGTCAGAGCAGCGATCAGCAGCACTGTGCCACATCACAGAATCACAGGATCACAGGGGTTGGAAGGGACCTCAAGAGATCATCGGGTCCAATCCCCCTGCCAAAGCAGCTCCCCAGCTCATATTGCACAGGTCGGCGTCCAGACGGGGCTGGAATCTCTCCAGAGATGGAGACTACACACCCCCTGGGCAGCCTGTCCCAGGGCTCCCTCACCCTCACTGGGGAAAAGTTCTTCCCCATGGTGGTGGGGAACTTCCTATGCTCTAACTTGCAGCCATTGCCCCTTGTCCTGTCCCCACAGAACACTGAGAAGGGGCTGGACATTTCCCCCTGCATCCCATCCTTCAGATACTGATAAACATTGATAAGGTCCCCCCTGAGTCTGCTTTTCTCGAGGCTGAACAGTCCCAGTTCACTCAGCCTTTCCTCACAGGAGAGATGCTCCAGGCCCTTAATCATCAAGTTTAAGATCAACATCAAGACATGTTTGCCTTGCAGCTCTCTTGGATGGTAGGGGTGTTATCAGGCCGGCCTTAAAGCGTTGGGGTGCTCCCTCCCATCCACACCTGGTGATAATACTCTGTAGGCAGGAAAAGATAGATGGTAGCATGTCATGGCATTTCACACCTCTTGCTGCAGAGGATACTATCAGCACATCAGTTGCAGGCCAAAAGTGGTGGTATTTGTGTACTGTAGAAGCTGGCTCTATAGAACTCCATTTATGAGAATTATAATGCTGATTCATACAAAAAACAATCAGCAAATATTCTGTGAGCACGAAATTGTATTTACAAGCCAGTTTCTCAACTTCTGACCTTTCTGCAAGAAACCTAGATATTTTCTTCACTCCAGGTACCGTGCAAACGTCCAAACAGATCTGCAGGCCCGTGATACCTTAAAGGAGACAATTAAATTCCTTGGGCAATCATAAAAGTGCTGAGCTATACTGGAGTGGTTGGGAGGCTGTTCTTTGTAGCCAGTGTAGCACATGCCCTCTTGGTGAAGGTCATCACACCTCATCTCTTGTTGGACCACTCTTGGTCTGACTTCTCTCATTTGGCAGAGGAAAGCATTCAGACCCCAGCCACAGAGTCCCTTCTGCTCCTTTTCCTCTAGGTGTGGCAGTCAGGATAGAAACTTGGCTCTGGAATCGATTTTATTCCATTTTATTACTCTCGGCTCTTCCAGAGTATTACAAGCTCTCAGGAGACCTTTTAAGACATCTGCTGATGCTTCACTTATAAATCACATTTCCCCTTGCTGGATACTTTGCTGGGTCCCGTCTCCCTCCTGAGCTGTGGGAGAGAACTCCTGCTGAGCACAGCCTGGGAGCAACGCTCCGAGATCGCCTCCTCCTTTATGATGTCTGCCCCCCCCAAATTATGTAAAGGGGGATATTTTCCCAGTGTGAGCTCAAGTTTTACTGGTCAAACTTTTTTTGCTAGGGCTTAACAAGATGCTTTATCACCCCTTCTCCCCAGATGGCGATTGCAACAGGTTAAAACCAGTGTTTTGCTGCTATATCTGGATCTGCACAAGGCTTTTTTCAAGGTGTGCTGTGTCAAGCGGCGTTAGCACCTCTTCACCCTCCTGACCTATAAGGCTGTGTCAGGCAGTGCCTGGGAATGTGGGCACATTTGAGTCAGGGGAAGGTTACTGGGAGAGAAGATATTTTCAACTGACTTTTTTCTTGAATTGAAATTAAGAGCTGAAAAGATTTATTACAGTGGCATACTCATGCTGCTATATTTAAGGTGATGTCAGTGTTCTCAGGATAATCCTTCTTACGCGCTGAGGATTAAAACTCAACCGTAATAAAGTACTCAGAGCTGAAACTTGTCCTCAAATGTTTCCTGCTTGAAGTATTAATTTTATTTTATTAAACTAAAAATAAAATTAATTCAAGAGTTTTGTGAATTTGGAGATGAGAACAAGGAGGAATTCTGCCCGTGGATTTGTCCCTGCTGATTGCTAGCAAAGTCAAGAGACCAGCACGGAGATGCTGCTGCCAAGGTAGAAACATGTTCCTGCTTTTCTTAGTTTCATCAGAAAGGTCTGGTCCTGAAGGTGTCCCTTTGAAGAGTTTCAATATCAAACTCTCCCAAGAGTGTGCTTCAGCTGGCAGCTTGGTCTGAAGAGGAGGGAAGACCATGAGGATGGCCAGGAGTGAGGTAATACCAACAGGAGACTGTTCTCTCTGAGGCTATGACCCCAAAATCTGGAATTCAGGGTGACCACAGAGCAGAAAGACAATATGTATGCCATCTTGTGTAATACATAGCCTGAAAACATGAAATTGTATTTACCTGAACAATCTTAATTTGGTTCCTTTGGACATATATATACGTGGTTATATGATCTTTAAGCTAAATATTTGCATGCCTTTTTTTTTTTACCAAAGGATCCATGTGTGCAAAGTACCAAGCTCCTTTAAAGAGCACCTATTCAATATTTTATTTCCAGTAAACTACTCAAACACTGTTCTGGAGGCAATGACTAATTTCCTTTTAAGCTTGTCTATGCCATTCATCAGTCTAGCATTAATTTAGGAGAAGGGTGACATTATTGCCACTTTACAGGAGGAAAGTGCTGAGTCACAAACTGAAAGTTCACCAAAAACACCCTGATTTGCAGCACTCGATTTTTGATGATGTGGAACTGGGATGCCCAAGGATGCCTGTCCTTCATGCCCAAGGATGTTTCCCCTGTTAGGCTGCCTGGATGCAACTGGGGGAGCTCAGCACCCCTCTAAGACCAGAGTGGTACCCTAATGTGAGCAGCATTAATCGCTCCAGAGATGTTAGTGCATGGTGTAGGAAGTCTGTGAGGGAGGTAGAAATGGGTGTATCATCCAGGGCTGGAGAGACAACTGTCTTAAACCCAGGACTACCTTAGTAGTTGCTTTTATTGGGAATTTATGGTTTGGCCTTAAATTTCATGGGTGTGAATTCTGAAAATCTTTGAGTAATATAGATCAGAGATTTATGAAGGGAAAGAGAACACAGGGGGTTTTTTTTTCACATATTAAAAAATGAACAGCAATCTGCTCTGTTACATTTTTGACTGTTATAGGGGGATATGGGAGGATTTTATGCTGGGAATATGCCTTTTGCCTCTTGAAGTTCCCACAGGAACCTGATCAAATTTGGCTGTGCTAAATGCATTTGTGAAATTACTATTTGCACATGCTCAGTAGAGACTTTTTCTGATTTTTAGCAGCTAAAATCTCTGGAGAATCACCTGAGTAGCTTGGAGCTGTGCCATAACCACAGGCTGATCATACTCCAGCCCAGGACGTCACCACAAAATGCAGGATGGGTGGGTTCTTTCAAGGAGGGGAGACTTCAGCCCTGTGGGTAAACATGTGGATGGCACAAACCAGACGTCATTATTCCTTCAGAACCCACAGACACCATCAAGAGATACTGAACGAACATCCTTACAACTGTCTTTGCAAGTCAAGCAAATTTAATAGGAGGTGGAGCCACCAGACTGCCTGCAATACATTTTAAGAGATGCTGCTCTCTGCACGTCCTGTAGTTGGAGGAGGTTTGTTGTGTGTGTTATTGGGGTGATCACTGCTCCAACTTTCCACCTGCAAAGCAGGAACCATCCCAGACATTGGTGGTGCAGCACACAACCTTTCCTCCCTGCCCTTCAGCTGCCTTTCCAAATTATATGTGAGAATTTGGAGCAAGGAAAAGATGTCCTTCCTCAGGGACAGAGCAAGCATTTGCTTTTGCATGCCACAGCCCTAAATGTGTCAACACATGGTCAGATCAGAGAAGGGGAGTTTTACCTAGTCGTGGCCACAGGGAGATAAAAGCAGCAACGCTGCTAAACAGAATTAGCTATTTATTTGTATGGCATTTAATTGTGCTGAATAAAGGTCAATGCATTCTCACAGTCTTACTGTTTGTGTTGGGAAAAAGAGAGCAGCAGTGGCTCTTCTCCCCCTCTAAGATGTTTCACACTCTTATTCTATAGCCAGTAATTCTGAACTACTTTTTAGTAACCCACTCCATAAGGAGACAATTCTTACCAAGAACCCGAAAGGAAATGATGCTTTAAACCTTCCTCCTCCTCCACAACAATGAAGACAGAGAACAGACTGTACACAAACACAGAAGGCAATGAAGCAACAACTTTGTCCAAGAAAGTTAACCAGAGAAGTTTGGCTGATAGGTTTTCCCCCGGGTCGCTGGGGTTTGCTCGCATGCTATCCAACATTGCACAGCCTGCTCTTGTACCCTGCATGGCCCTCTTGGTCCTGTGTCTCTTATATCTCATGGTAAACTGCAGCACATCTATGCTATAACAATGTTTAAATAGCATGGGGTTTGCTGAGAGTCACTAGCATCACCTTGCACCTTCATGTGCACACCCAGCCACGTGCTCCAGTCTCCGCACGCACCAATGCATGGTGAGAAACAGGAGAGGTTTATGTCCCAGCAAAGCAAATCCTGCCTGCTCTTCAGTACCTGCACAAGTGTTGGGGCCCAAAGGTCTGAGGGTGTAAAACCCCACATCTCACCTTGCAGGATGTGGAGGAGCTACATGGACACAATACCCAGCGCACACAGATCAAAGCACATCAAACCTCCCTGTAGGTACCCTCAATCAGAAGGATTCAGATCCTGAGAGCTGAAAGCCTCCATACCAGGGTTTCACCTGGTTTTACCAGACTTTTACTCAATAATCTTCTTGGTTATGCTTGACCCAACAAGCCCAAAGTTGGCACCAACCTTGCACGTCCCCTGCCTGCCCCCCGCTGCACGCCTGGCTTTGTCTGCCACTTCTGCCTTCCCCCACGGGGGACTGCGAGGCTCAGGCAGTACGGCAGAAGTAGCAACACTTCCCTCAGCCAGCCTTGCCTGAACATCTCCTCTGGGCTTTTTATAACCCGGTACTACAGCAGCTATTCTCACTGAGCTGCTCTGTGGGATAATGTGCACAGGAGAACATTGTTACGTGCAAACAAAAATACCAGAGATGCTGACAGATGGAGGAATCACACCGTTTTGCAGGAAGGAAGGGCAGGATGGGAGCAGGAATATCAGAATGAGTCTTGCTGTTTACATATAACAAGCTACAGCTATATTTGGATACGCTGCTGCATTCACAACCTTCCCAATTGCCAGGCTTTCAAATACACACATTACCACCAGAAGTGCTCTTGCTTAAGTGCTCCCATCTCCAGGATTTCCTTTGAAGTATCTGACTGAAGTAATGTAAAGTGCATTTCAATTGGCAGTGAATGCAGGTTAAATGGTAACAGCACAACAGATCCAGTGTTTGTTCCCTGGGCTTTTTCTTTTACCAGTCTCTCTTTTTAAGAGAGTCGGTTACTTACTCTAACACTGCATTCAGGCACCTTCAGTCTATTAAGCCTCTCTCCTGACCCTCTAAACAACTGCTTGAGGATGCTGTGAGCTGTATCGGTGCTGCTTTAGTACACAAAAAAGTGAGTAAATGCACCGCTGAGTGCCCAGGCTGAGCAGTAAGCAGTGGCTAAACTCACTTCTGTGCACTCGCATTTATCCTTGCCCACACCAACCAAGCTGGACAGAGACTGAACCAATAACCAATTCCTTTGGATCGCTTTGGCTTTGTGCACTGCCTCCCATACATGTTGATAGAACTTCAACTATGTAACTTTTGAATAGAGTACTTTTCCAATCCATTGGATGGGCTGAAGAACACATATTATGCTAGTGAAGTCTGTACTGAGCAATGAGACATCCCCACCTGCCCATGCCGGACAATCCCCAGTGCTGCAGCATGGCTCTTTGGAAAGCAAGCAGAAATGAAGAGCAGGGAAAGGGCTTAATCTAAGTCCCTAGCATTATCCAAGAGGTGTCTTACCCAGTCTGGTCCTGAGAAGGATCATGCGTATCAGAAAGAGGAATGACCCGCTACAAAACCTGGGACTGAAGACTCCTGGCTATTAACTGGGCTAATTTCATATCAGAGAAGGGACTGGTCCAGGGCATGGATGTGCTAATACACTATCTGGGCATGCCTGGGGTAGAGGACCTGGATCAGCTGAAAAGGCACACAGTTTCAGGTTCTCTAGCCTTGATTTGGCCAGAATTAACCTTTTTAGAAAAGTATTAATATGTCAAATGTGTCTTTCCCAGGTGTGTGCTTCTTGCTGTAGGTTACATCCCCCTTTCCCTTTTGTACCACAGCACTGGGCTGAGTGCCTCTGAAGGTAAGAGGCATTACCTTGTTATCACATCCTGAAACCACTGTGTCCCACAGTCAGGCTGAAGCGTTCCCACCACCCCACCTGATCTGCAACTGTGCTTATATCTCCAAAAGAGAGAGAGATTTGCATTTAACTGCTGCAGTTCACTTGCATGTGCTTCATACATACAAGCTCAAGAGGATTTTCTTCTTCTTTTTTTTTTTTCCTTCTTAGAGCTGCAAGCCATTTGTTGCAGATTCATTTCTTTGGAGTCGAGAAGGGGGAACAAAAAGGAACGCTCTGCTAGGGATTTGCTGAACTGACAACCTCACATCTGAATATCTTCCAGATCTGGATGTTGGGAGCTTCTTACAGGTTCTTCATGGCTTCTCTGAACCTCCACCCATGATAGATGTTTAACATGCTGTAATGCATATTACCCTGTAATGACTTTGGTGGAGCCATTACAATGAGTTACACCAGTGACAGATTGATACTTAAGTCAGTATATGTTTGCATAATATCTGTCTACGTTCTCACATAGCCCCCCATTACCATAGCGTCGGCGCACATACAGCATAATGACAGCAGAGCGCCGTGTGACTGGTGGGTTCAGCCCTACTCCCTGTCACATATTGCCATGGTACCCAGAACTGAATCACTGAGTATGTTTAAACAGGCGGACATTAATTTATAGAGTAAATCATTATGAAATGGAGGAAATAAGTGACTATCATTGGCACTGATTTGATCTAATGGAGCCTCACACTAAATTGCCAAGATTCTCCCTCCCCCACTTTTTCTTTTTCTTTTAATGGACAGAAACAAATAAAAAATTAAACCTTTGTTTGACCTACCTTCAGCATACCAGGTACAGGGTTTACTGATTACACACAAATTCACTTTGCCTCCTCCTCCTGCTTCTCAGGCCAGGGAACAGGATCTTTTCCTTTTGGTTCCACTAGAGACTCAGTAACCTGAAAACTGAAGGAAGACACATTCATTGCTCTCTCCTAAACTGTCCTTTCCCTTTCTTATCTGGAAGAAGGCAGCTTTTGGTTCACTCGAGTGGAAGTCGGCTGTCCATTTCCTGATGGCAGCGAGGAGCAGGCTCCCATCTGGTTGATGCAGATGCCACTGTTTTGACTTTATCCAGGTGGGCACCCAGCAAACCCTGTTGTGCCTAATTATTTAAGAGGGTTGTGAAACACTAGGTGATTTTATATACCATATGTGCTAGAAAACATAAGCACGAAGATGCTGTGACTTAATGATGTGGCAACTTCAGCTCTGAATCTTCCGTGTTTTACGGCTTAAACCTGACCTTTTGCTTTACTGTAATGCACTTTGTAGCGTTTAGCATGAAAGAAGAGCAAGCAGAATTGAAGATGGGGAGGTTATCAGCAGTGGTTACAGAGCCATCCTCCATCCTCTATCGAGATAAAGCACTTGACTCAATTTTAGAATATCCATCCTTGTGGGGAGAGGGCGGGAGGAGAGGGGGGGAAAGAGCCTGTCCTTTAAATGGGATTTCAGGATTTGGAGTTCAGAGACTTCCTTCATGGTGTTAGAGCAAATCACAGACCTTCTTCTTCAGAGCAAAATAACAACACACCGGGTCTCCTGCTCTCTGGTTATTAATTTATTTATTTTGAACGCACGTAGTTTGTTGCTTTGACTTCTCAAACAATGGGAAGGTACAAGGAGGGAAGGATAATAAATTGCATTCCCTCCTTTTTGCCATCACAGGAAACCTTGAGGGACTGTTCAGCAAGCTAGAGCTCTTATCTGCCTTTGGGCAATCTCATTATCAAACCTTCATTTTGCTCCCCAGCAGGAGAGATGGCCTGCAATGTATGATAACCTCTACTTATGAAACTCACACTCCAGAAATCTCTGATAATAGGCCAGCTAAAATGGAAAACCAAAGAGCAGGCAGTAGGTTTTCAGTCACCAATAAAGGCTATACACACACATGCACAGGCAGGCACCAAGACACCCTTATGTTTATTTATATTTCTTTGCATCTGTCCGACTCTGAGGGCACCTCCCAGAACTTAAACCACAAATCTAATACGACTAACATCTTCCAGCATAATTTGAATAATATTTTCAAATAAGCCTGTGCAATATAGGAACCTGTGTCCCATCTACAGAGAGGTCAGTGAAATCTGTGGGAATTATAACCTGTCTAACCTGCTCAGGTGTTTTTTATAAATTCCATTAAACACTTATTTAATGACTGTTGAAAATATGAGCTGTAGGAACAGAAGCAGTTCCTGGGGGTACAGAGAAAAGGAGAAGAGGAATAAAGAAAACCAAGTTCCTAAAACACTTAGGCACTTTGATGGTATTTACTTTCAATTACTCTCCTGTTGCTAACTCCTGTGAGCAGCCTTTCCCTTGGTGGTTTAACTGTTTGCTCACACCAATGTCGTTTGTGGTGTCACCCCTCCAATTCATCCTGCAGCTACCAAACCCTCCATTTCTTCACCCTTCATGGCTGTAAGTAGCTGAGGAATAAATGGGGTTTCAGCACTCAAGGCCCACTTGTGAACTATGATTCCTCCCATTTCCACCCCACAAAAAGAATTTACTGCTGGCCCCTCCAGACATGAGTGTGCACCTCCCTCCACACAGCTAGATGTCATCAGCACGGCTCAGGGCTATGCTGTCCTGAATATCAGCCTTCTACAAAGTGCTCTGTCTAACCCAAGGGCTGGAAAATGGCACTGGAGGGCCAAGAGATGGAGAGGAGGGGTGGGCAAAGGATTTGGGGAGTTCAGCTAAAAACCCCAGGACTCACATCTGTTCTGCCCTTTCTGTGCTACATACCCTGCAAACCACTGTGCCCTGCAGAGTGACCCAGCCTACAGCTGGCCCTAAGGATGCAATCCCAACATACTCTCAAGATCAGGGCTTCTCCAGTAACTTCCCATTCCAGTTTAGGAAGGTGAAGTGCTGGGTCATGTAGCAAGGGTGAAGAAGACCTTTTGAGCACAGAAAGATCTCCAGAAGGACTCCCTTGAATGCACAAACCCATTAATCCATGCATTCCCACTTGGGTTACAGCCCCTTCCCCGCTCCATGAGCCCCCACAAAACATAGCTGCTCTGCCATGGACAGGCTATGGTGTTCTCCTACAGGCAGGGGATTGGGCCATCCAGCCCTTGAGCCACTCATGCCCCCATCACTCTGCCATGCCAGAATTTCTTTATCACAACCTGAAAAACATGGCAATCCAGGTGGTGAACTTAATTCTTATCTCCTTTTTTTGTACTACTGGGAGATATTGTAGACCAAAAAGAAAACGGTGTGAAAAGGTGAAACACCTGGAAGCATAAAAAAACCCTTTCCCCTCATTTTTTTACTTCCATTTTCCTATCAGTAAAAAAGGTTAGTGATGGCTAGTTGGTCTCCCTTGCTAGTGGGGTGACGTAAAAATGTATTCACACTTGTAAAATCTCCCTAGGCATAACATGCTGCTGAAAAGATGATAACGCTTTTAATTATATTTTAATATATTATATGGATTGTGTTTTTAATACCTTAAAAAGTAATCAGCCTGAAAAATCCCAGCTAGTGAGGAAATAAACGCAGAGGACCAAAATATTAAGATATGGAAAGATTTTTCTTATTAAAGGCTAAAATGGGTCTTGTTTTTAAATTCCCATTAAACAGGAACACGTATTAGAAAGTAATCATTAAAAAACACAGCGAGACACCTAGTTACCTGAATGGACCTCACTGGGACAGGTTGTCCTTGATGGACAAAAGACTAAAAGCAATAGGGTTCCCCCCAGTTTTCTGTACCAGATCTTAGATAAGGAGAAAAGCTCATCCGTGGGTGTTTATCCAAACAGGCAGATGTAGAGAGGGAGACAGGAGTTCTCCTGACATCAAGGGTCCCATGACAGTGAGAGGATGCCAATCTGAACAGTGGGAAGGGATGCATGCCCGCTTCCCCCTTCCTCCCTATGCAGAGGCTGTAGCACTGTAGTTGAGCTCATTGCCACCATATGCATCCAAAAACTGAAGAGGAACAAGGTCTAATATACTCTTCAGCACCAAAATGATCTTTTTGCTTGCTAGTTTAGTGGTTTTCAGTGCCTGTAGTTATTAATCTAGTACTTTCCAGAAGCACCACAACCCCTCTAAACAGCACAGAAGATGAAGTTTGGGTTTTCTTCAGTGGGAGGAGGAGTGACTCACTGCTAAAATGGCCAGGGTTGAAATCAGCTCTGACTGGGCAGACCCTGCAAGACTCCACCTGAAAACAAAGGTATTATCAGTAAAGTCAAGCCTACTCCAAATGAACATGCAGAGACCTTTTCTTTAGAAATGGGAGAGGATATTGGTGAACTTCAAAGCACTCTGTTTATAACAGAGGCGCCTGAGCTCTTCTCAGGTGCTCTTTTGCCAACAACAAAAAAAAATCTGAGCCCTAAAAACAACCTCTCAAGGCAGCAGATCTCCTCTACTCCTGACATCCTCCACTTTGCCTTTCACGCCAACGTGTCGGCTGGATTCCGGGGAGCTGGAAGGAGACAGAGCTCATGCTCATTCTCCTCTCCCATGCTAAGGGCAGGTAATTATCTCTGCATTCCTGGAGGAATGTTACAATAAATATGGCTGTCATTTTTCATTACTGCATAGTGAACAAAGGGAACAAAGAGAACAAAAGAAAGTGTGGCTTTGCTAACCTGGGCTTGCGTGTGCTTGTATAGATGTAAGACATAAGTAGAGGGGGAGAGTTTATTGCTATTATTTATTGTGGATATACCAATCCGGGTGAATGTCTCAAAATTCACCAGGTTTTTTAATTAATTAAAAATCAGTCACTGGGAAAATCCTTTCCTCCTACTTGCTGTCCTACCACAAGAGTTGTTGGCTTAAAATGGAAATTATTTAAAAGGCAGGAAATGCAATCATGTCTCCCTAACATCTACCCCACAAAGCACAAGTATTCTCTTCCTCATTTTTCTAGTGGCTACATTCCTGAATTTATCCTGATGCCTATTATCTTACCATGTTGGAAATGTATGGTGAAGGAATTTGGTAAATAAAAGGACTTAGAGAATGTGAGTGTCTGCCAGCTTCTTCCCTCCATCGTCATCTCTGACACTTCTGTTTCAATGCAGACAAGATAAATTAAAAAATGGCCAATAGCCCTAATCACTGAGAATATTTAAGCCGAAGAGCAGCCAGCCCAGAGCCCATCACTATGCCTGTGTACATTTTTGCATGGTTCCTAGGTGTTTTTACTGACTAACTGAACAGACACTTTGATTTGCCAAACTGTTATTAGAGAGAAAAAAAAAAAAAATTAGAAGGTTCGCAGTGTTCACACTGACTGCAAAATTATCTCCTGAGTTGCAGAAAGAACAGTTTGCACTCATCTGTCTGAAGTCTAGCAGCAAATGGAAAATTACAGTGTAAGCAGAATTTCCCCTGGCAACTGTCTATGTATGAAACATCAAACTCTGGAAAGGGCTGAAAACCACACGGGTCACAATAGTTACTCTTGTATGAAAGATCCCAGAGCGGAGCCTTGCCTTCCCCTTGCTCTGGTAACAGAGCTCTGAAACTTTGCTGGGATCTACTAGTGACAAATTCGCTTCTGCTGCATTCCAAATCCTACACTCAAGTCTTCCAGGATGTTTTCTACAGCTTTTGCAAATCCCTCTCCTTTTGCTTCTCAGCTCTTGATGGGTATGGCTGTTCTGTCACTTGGACTACCTCCTCCTCCACCCCAAGGCTCTGGATCCCGATGGCCTCTGCTGCACCAATGCTGCTTTGCTGCCAAGATGCAGCTTACAGAGATGCAGACAACAGCTGTTTGCTAAGGCCTGCACCAGAGACACACTTTGAAACCCCTCTGTCCACACCTGTCCTATAAGGTCTCACAGCATCAGACTCCCCAGACAACCCCTACCTTTAACTACTCTCCAGAAGCCCACAGCTGTCAAGCAGCTGCATGTTCCCCTGCTATTTCAGGTCCAAAGTACTGAAAAACAGATACATATATAATATATATATTTAGCATGTTTTTCATTAAATATATATATTGTGGCTGAATATGGTCCCAGGGCTGACTTTGGAGAAGAAGCTCACCCACCCCAGAAGATGCTGTTTTCCAGCAGTGTGGACAATCTGCACCTGCTGGCATCGGGCAAGTTGGGTTCTCTCCCTGGACAAAGTCTGTGCAGACACATGAGGTCATGGGGCTGATACTCTGTTGCAAGAAGGCTTTGTGATGGACATTTCTAGACTGTACACAAAGGTGCAGACACATCCATGCTAGGCCCCCAGCAGCCTTAGATGTGGTAGCACAAAGCTCAGTGATGTAACTGGATTAATTCTTTTTAGTTAGAATCAGAGAATCAGAGAATCATCTTGGTTGGAAGAGACCCTTAAGATCACTGAGTCCAACCACATCCTAAGCCTGCCCAACCCACCTCTAGACCATGTCCCTAAGCACTTCATCCACACGCCTTTTAAACCCCTCCAGGGATGGTGACTCCACCACCTCCCTGGGCAGCCTGTCCCAATGCCTGACAGCCCTTTCAGTACAGATATCTAACCTAAATCTCCCCTGGTGCAATTTTTAGCCATTTCCTCTCATCCTATTGCTTGTCACCTGAGAGAAGAGACCAACCCTAACATCTCTGCAGCCGCCTTGCAGGTAGTTAGTTCCATCTTCAAGGAAGGGAAGCACTAAAGTTTTGCAAAGCAACTGCAAGCCCATCTCTGCCAGAAGTGCAGGAAGCTAGTAACTGGAAATTGGTGAAAAACATTTTCTGAAATGAAGAACATTGATGAAAAATGAGATATTTCTGATTTATCACTCTCTCCTCTTAGCTGGTCTCAACCTGTTTGCTCTAACAGGCACCTTCTTGTCAGTAGCCACAATGACATCAATTGAGTGGGAGTGCAAAGCATCAACATTACTTGTGAGAACAATTCAGTTAGGGAAGGTTGCTCTGCTGGTAATATTAGAATCAAAACATTCAAATGCAAAGACGGAGAGGCTAACAATTCAATTCACGCTGTGAATGCTGAACAGGGCATTAAGCAAATCAGTTCCAATGGCTCTGAGATGTTCTTGTTTAAAGAAGATCAGAAACAAAATTTCAAACCCTGTACCACATCTAAATGTTGGAGCTGAAGCACTAAAACATTCACTACTGATATTTTTATTTTTCTGCATTTAACACAGACGATTGGTCTCATACTGCTACCCTGTGGTCCTTGGGGTGCTGCTGTGGTTCCTCACAGAAGAACTACCAAGTTTACTATGTGGTTGGAAGGAAGATATTTTTGGGATGTTAATGTTATTTCTTTTCCCCCAAGTATTCTTGTGTCATAAGACCATCCACAAGATAATACACAATAGAATTTCCAGCAAGTTTGCCATTTCACCCACAGATTTAGGCCCAGATTTCCAAGGACCTGAGAGTTTCCAAAGTTGCAAATAGCTATTGCAAGGATTTTTGAAGAGCTTTAAGCAAATTTGGTACCTAACTATGGCAGGTCATGCTGATGCCAACTGGTCCCATCAGTACCTGGCGGTGTTCCCCTCTCTCTGCCTTGAGTCCTTCAGCAAAGAGTCTGTGCAAGACATGTGCAGAACAACACTTTCTGTGACAGACCTGAGCTTGGGACAAAGTCTCAAGATGTTCCTGGGCTCAGTCCTAAAGCCTGGCCCATGATCTCCAGGGGTTTCCTCATACTGCAGCAAGGCATGTGTGTGTATGTGTGTGTATATATACATATATATATATATATACATATACACAATATATCATATTTTCATACATATATATCTATATATACTACTCCCAGGTAGGGCTAATCAGCTCTTGTTGAGCATCACATTAGCACACACACACACATGTATATATATACACACACAAAATACTGGACATACGTAGACAGGCTGGAGATGTGGATGAGAACAAACCCATACAGCGAGGCATAGATTGGATTGTAATTTTATAGCTGAAAACATCTCTTTCTGAAAACTTGAGGAGGTGGAAGGAGAGCCCCCGAAACAGAGCTGTGGAGCCAGCAGTGCTGGCGGCAGCACAGCCAGCCCCGGAGCCAGCAGCACTGCAGTGTCCCCGCGGTGCTGTGCGCTCCCAGGTAGGGCTAATTAGCTCTCATTGAGCACCACATTAGCACAGCAACGCAGACCTGGGGACTCGCGTTCGCTTTCCTGCATATCCCGGCTTGCTTGGAGCTACACTGTGCCACTTGCAAATGTTTTAAGATTCATTAACCTCCCTCTGCACTCCCCAACTAGAGAGACAATATATCAGGACAGGAAACCTGCCGCAGCAGCGAGACAGACAGGATGATAATTTCTCACCCATTCTCCTTTCCTCTGCTCTAACACACTCCAGATAATCACACCCGAAGCTAGATCAGACAGGGACAAAATTAACTGGAACTGGAACTCGGTCCTCACACATTTCTTGCTTGTATCTACACAAGGCACCACGACCCTTCCCCATCTGTCACCTTGCCCGTACGTCAGCCGTACTGCCGAACAGCCCAACTTCCCCACGTCGTGCAAGCCTATTCTGCTGCTAAACTAAAAGGGTATTGAGGCATTAAGAGTAAGTTATGTCTGTGCTGCTCTCCGCTGTGGGGTGCACAAGCCTGCATGTGCAGAGGGGATGTAGGCACTTGCACACCTGGTCCTGTGTGCATTCCCATGCAGGCATGGGAATTCAAGGTGTGTTTTCCCCATGTCTCTCTTTCCAAGCATCATAGGAAGTCAATACCTACAATTTGACCATCTCTGCAGCGCTATTAATCAGTTACTTATGTCTTAAGGTATGTGAAATATTCTTAAGAAAATCAGCACAGTAATGAATTCTGTATTTGCCTCTATTATTTTCATAAATGATCTTTTGAAAACTAGTTTTCTTTGGTCAAAATACAACCTCCTCAATTTTGTGAAGCTTACTGGGCATTATACTGGTCTACTACGCTTTTCTGGACCTGAATTAATAGTGACTAGTTTGACACATATTACTTAGTTTACCTGGGTAGGGTATTACTTTCTTATCTAACTACATTAATTGATTCTACATCACTTAATAGCTCAATAGCTTATCAGGTTACTTCACTCACTAGACAAGCTAAATGTCTGGAGGCAATTAGAGTGTCATTCTCCGTAATAACAAGTTTCTTTGAGAAGTTGCTGATGAGGTTCTTTATTACACAGATTATAAAACGTATCTTCATACTGTTATAAATATAGGTACAAATTGAAATTACTTACCAGGAGTTCCACTTCCCTAGCAACCAGGCAGGTTTTAGGCTCATTTTAGGAATGGCTGTTATATCCCCTTCCTCCCCCTTCCCCAGTGCTCTCTCCTGCCTTCCTCGTGATCTGTGTCCAATTTTCTGTCACTCAGAGGTGATCTACAGCCACGGAGAATCTGTCACCATGTCCCTTGCAGTTTGCCATTCTCAATGTTCAGTTCATTTCGAG
The DNA here is from genome assembly GCA_013400835.1 of Zapornia atra. NCBI lineage: Eukaryota > Metazoa > Chordata > Aves > Gruiformes > Rallidae > Zapornia > Zapornia atra. The sequence continues at coordinate 125,420 of VZTU01025268.1, read as the reverse complement.
GATGTTACCTCCGGGGCACCAGGGCTCAACATCACAGTTTAATTATGGCTGCTCTTCTCCTTGGCTGCCACTTACATGATAAGTGCAAAGCTGGAGAGGAGCTCTTCCCTTTCACATTTCCATACCACGGCAGCTGTGCTGTATGGGACGTTACACACAAATCCCCAGTCTTGTCCCAGCAGAAGATCTGAATGACCTGCACTGCCTCCTCCCTATCCCTCCCACTGTAGCTTTCAGCTTCAACCTAGTTCCCTGGTTCATTTCTCACCTACATATCTGAAAAACATGTTTAATCCTGGGCATCACAGCACCTCGGATGGAGAGCTCTCTCCGTGCATCTCCAAATACAGTCTGGTGCCCAGCAGAAACCTGAACACATTTTGCTTACTACGGCATGGATACAATCAGTAATAAATCTTTCCTTCCATTTATTAAATGAAGTAATATATTAATCTTTAATAAATTAAAATTAAGTGGAAGATCATTAAATTAACTTGTTAAACTGAGTTGTATCTGGGAAAGATTGTATCTGGGTTGTATGTGGGAAAGAGCCCAAACCCAGCACCACTGATGCCCACTTCCATGCAATCCCCAGCCTATCTGCATTCCACAGAGTCTAAACCAATGTTTTCCTATTCAAAACCATTGTCCCACTTTTAGGCAGTGAGGAAAGCGAGCAGAGGGGGAAGTGGGGATGTAAGAGATGGGCTTTGGACTCTGGTGATCTTAACACAGTACAAAAAGTACAGTCAAGACTCTTGGCACTCATGCCCCAGGCTGCTGCTGGCTCTGCCTCCAAGCCCTGTTCCCCTCCCCTGCTTTCCTCTGCTTCATCAAAGCCAGCCCTTTAACGCTGAAAGTCTCTTTGCATCACCAGCGCGGTTCGGATGCCTTCCTGGGAATGCATTAGGAAGGCTCCTCTGATTGTCACACAGGTGACAATTTGCTGAGGTGGCAGAGGTGCAGGAACGGTGACCCTGGGTCTCCTCCTCACTTGCAGCTTTCCAGTTGCCTCTGGAGGAGTTTGAGGGGGTAACAAATCCCTGCAAAGGGACACTCCTTTGTGGCCCTGCTACAGCTCCAGGGCTGCTGGACTTGGGGCACTTACGGTCATGGGCTGGATGGAAAATTTTGCTAATATGTAAAAGGACCATTATTCTTGGATTCTCTTCATCAAAGCAGTGTTTTTAGATAATTGAGATGCACAACTCCAATTTGCTCTATTGTTTCTTTTCTCCCCTGCTCCCCAGCAAAGAAGTGAACAGGAAATCACCCATCCCTGAGTATCTGAGAGTCATGCTTGAAGATGACAGCTCAGCTGCAGGATCAAGTCTCAGGAGAAGCAGCAGCCCTTAAGCACATACAGACTTTGGATTCTTGGAGGTGGGTGCAGGGGTCCTTTGACCCATTAGGCTCGAATTATAGACCTGGCTGAAGTGTGGTGGCTGCAGAGTCCTGCTGTCAGGCAATCCCCAGCCAACGTTTTCAACTCTTTGCTTGGGTGCACTGAATAATAATTTAAAAATATTTAAAATATTAGATTCCTTTTTCATCAAAAGCACCAACAATGCAACTCCAGCCTCTCCAGCAAAGTCTTTCCAAGCAGTCAGCTGGGAATGGGGCAGAAGCAGGATTTTAAATGGCAAAGGAAAATCCTTTATAGTGTTTTTAATTTTACCCATTCCAAATGTTGCTGCTATTTCTTGGCCATCTCCTGTGGCCAGGCAGGTGATTGAAGCTGCCGTTATTTGTGCTCTTTCTTCAACTTCTTTAGGAAGGTTTGGGGTGGCTGCTGGAGAGCCTGCAGGAGATATGGGAAGATGGAAAGGCTGGTGGAGTTAAGGCAGACGGGGCTTCGGTGCTGCTTGTGATCGTGGTTTAAAGGAGGAGAAACCCTATCTCCCTCCAGAGAGGAAAAAGTCTTGATCTCATTTGGATTCCTAATGGATGTCCAAGGGAATGGTGGCTTGTTCATCCCACAATGGAAGCTTTGTATGTGAGGAAAACCAGGAGCCCTTGGCCCCTGGGACGGGGCAGAAGAGGAAAGCAATGCCAGGTCCTACCCCAAGTGCCCAACTCCTGCACTGACATAAGGCATCACTGCATTGATGCCCATCACAAATCCCATGTCTCCCCTCAAAAACCAGTTTCCCCAAGCTCATACTTTTGGGAGTTGAACAGCTGAGGAAACTGTGTTTTGTGTCCACGTCCTGATCCGCTTCTTATACAAACACCCTCCTGTCTTAGAAAACACAGACATAGCACAGAGAATCATTAAGATGATGCTCTGAGCTAGCAGCTCCTCTGCCTGGCAGCTTCTCTGGGAAGCACCAGGGCTCTGAGCCCGCACGAAGGTGCCTGCAAGACACAAAAACAGCCTCCAAACTGCAGGACCGTGTTTCTGAGCAATGGCAGCAATCCTACGTGAGCTGGTTCACTCTCCATGCCTCTCCTATCTTTGGCATTTAAGATGTTCAGTAATTTTTCAGAGGACAAACAAACAAAACCCTCGCGGTTCGCCTTTAAATATTATGCAAGACCCACGGCTAGTTGATATGCACCAGCAAGAGATGTCTGCTACCTCAGAACAATTAGTCTAAAATATTTATCAGAAATAAGTGTTGGGTTTTTTTGTCCAAGTTTTTGAAGTTATGAGGCCTCAGATGGGATTAATGGAAATTTTAATTAAGATATGGAAATAAGCTGCTTTCTCCCTGTCTCTCTGAGACTGCAGGGAGTTAACATTATCCTCAACAGCATGTCTCAACCTGCTGGGGGAACCATTTGCAAGATGACTTTGTTTTTTAAGTTCACCTTAGGCGGGATGTTTAGCTGGGAAGTTGCTGTGAACCCCACATCCCTGTCAGCAAAGAGCTGCTCTGCCCCCGAGTACTGTGACCAATCCCCCTGCTCTCTTGCACCACGGGAGCAGTCAGCAGCACCAGCCCCTTTCCCACTCCAGGGAAAAGCTTTCCTCGAGGAGGGAAAGCAATTTCAATCCTTTTATGTGTTTTCCAAGGCACATCCTGGCCATCTAGCTGATTACCTCAGCTCCATTCCTAAGGAGAAGGTAAACAGAACCAGGAATCAAAGGGGCAGGAGCTGAGAGGAGCCCAGTGTCAGCCAAGGGCTGTTGGCAAGAGCATCCCTGAAGGAGCAGAGGCTCTGCTTCCACACTTCCCCAGGCACGTGCTGGTTCAGACAGGACCCTGACAAGGCTGATGCTGAAGCAGAAATGAAGCTCTGATGATTTTAGGCCTGACCACAAGTGCAGAGCTCCCCTGATTTCATTCAGCAATCACGCTGCAAATGCCCGATGCCAGCAGAGTGAGCTTCCCCCTCCTGAAACACCACTGTTACCCCAGGGATACTATTTATTTTATGGCTGTTTGCCCTCTTTACACTGCAGCAGTGCTAATGGTGTGGACAGAGGGGTTTTTTGAAGATAAAAGATTTTAATTGAAGCCTTCTAGCAACTTTGGCCTCTAGTTCATGATTGGAAATCAGGAACCAACGTGTTGGGAAGAGCTGGGTTTTTGCACAGAAGCAGAAACTGTGTGGAGAGGGTGTCTTGAAATATTGAGGAAAGGTTCCTGCAGAATCTGACTGGAAGATTTCTGCTTTCTTTTCCTCCTCTCTCCCTTTAGTCTGTGCAGCTAAATCTCATTTTTCCCCGTTTAAAGATGAGGGAAAACAAAGCACTTAGGCACCTGTATGTTCAGTTGGTTGACTTCAGAAAATGATGGCCTGGCTTCCAGATGCACTAAATTTCTTCTCTAACTGAGTTCAACAAGAGCAGAAGTTTTAAGAGAAGGGTGTTTTAACTCTGGTTTCTGAAAGTACCAAAAAAAATCTGATAAAAGTATTTCAAATCACTCACACTATTTTGCATCCTGTGGGATCACACGTCAATTCCTACTGATACGAAACAAGTTGTTTTATTTATGGGAAACAAATCTCATTCCCAAACCTGTTAACCCAATGGAAGCACTTCTGAATGCACTCTGAGTAACTTATTTCATGTGAGGATCACAAAATAGCTTAGAAGCATTAATTAATCAAGTACTGAGACCTAAGCATGAGCTATCTAGACATTTCTATACCAAACCCATCTTACAGACAAAGGGGGACTAAAAGGCATGAAATGACTTGTCCAGGGTCACAGACAAGTCCATAGCAATGCTAAAACTGAAATTCAGGAGTTCTTTTTCTCTTTCTTCAAAACCAGAGGCTGTCCTCTAGCATTGGGAACAAAGGAAAAAGGAAAAAAGCAAAAGGAATAGATGTATTAAGGATGCCCAGATGTTCTTGACACAGAGGGCATAGGTCAAATCTGAGATCCTATTTCAAAATCTAGAGAAAATTACCTTTCCAATGACATGTGGCGTGACCTTCAACTCCTAATAGTCTAGGAGCAGTCAATTTCTGAACGTTTGGATCATGCATTTTACATTCGGGATCTCTAAATCATCTCTTATCATTTACTTACTTCTCTCCAATAGTGAACACCCTTTTTCTGCTGTATCTCTCTTTTCTTTTTTAATGCAGGCTGCATCCTGCTACACGCTTTTCAAAAAGCACATGAAAAATCTCAAAGCACAGAAGTGACATTTAATGCAAGACTTGGGTATAGTTGCTGATCACTGCTTGCCTGTATGTCTTGTACAAAAGGGGTAGACAGACTGCAGAAGGCTGGAGGGCATTAAGCAGAGATGATTTTTGATGATTTTGAGGGGATCTCAACCAAATTAAACTTTTTTTTTTTTTTTTAGGAAAGCCCAGCAGGAGATAAGAAAAATTAGGCTTGGATTTACTAAAAATGAAGTGCTCCAGTGATTAAAAAATGGTTGGCTGCAAAATCCCAACCTGCATTTGATTGTGAAACAGCACCAAGCCAAGATAGTGTAGCTCTGATAAACTGTGGTGTGAATGACAATATTTCATAGCGTCTCCATGTGTACAATAAGGGTGGAACTGTTTAATGACAATTTATTGGTGTACATGCAGAGATATAGTGTATTTTAATCTTTTTCTCTCTTTTTTTTTTGCCAGTTGGTTCTTCCAAATAGGAAAAGAATGATAATCGTTATCTAAGCTCTTGACTTCCCTTGCCTTAATTGCAATCTAAGCCTGCTTCTAATCTGTACAGATCATGATGGCACGATTTAGAGTTTAATTTGAACCCCCGGTGAATACATGTGCAGAGGCTGGAGGGTTTCTGTGCACACACGTTTGTGTGATCAGGGTTTCAAACAAACCTTTTTTAATATTTTTTTCCCCCAAAAAAGGCATCTCCACCTTTTCCTTGTTAGCCCACAGAGCGTCTGCCTGCCAGTTTCCCAGCTTTTGAAAGGATGGGGATTTTTTCCCCAACTTCATATTTCATTATATAAATAAAATCAAGAGGTTTTGAGGTGGAAAAACATGATTTGCTGAGAGTAGAGAAGACCAAAGCAGTTCTGCTATGCCCGGTCCACTGAGTGTCTCATGCTCCTGAGCTAGGCAGAAGATCCCTTCGTGCTTCATGTCTGGTATCTCCAAAGGTCTCTAAGAGATCAGGAGACCTAAGTCTTATTAGAATATTAAATTGAGGTTTATCTTACATGTCACCTGACACATGTCTCAGGAGGATTCCTCCAGCCATTTAGACATACTGGGAAGGGGATCCCTATCTCTGCATTAATGGGGCTCAGCTGGGGAGAAGAGGCAACACACATGAGGTGAGATATGACATACCTAAAATCTGAACCAACTCATCTTTGAAGATCAAGACAGATGAGTTACCTATTTTTCTATCTTTTTTATTATTATTGGTTTTAAAGTATCTGCTCATCCTAGATTAGGCTGAAAACCTGAGCACTGAAATATCTCCTTATGGGTCACTTCCAACTCAGGATATTCTATGATCTCCATGTTTGGTGACTGTACCTAAGTAAGAGCAGAAGGACTGTGTTTGCCCCCTGCATCACCGGCATGGCCAAGGAATAAGCTCCAAGCAGCTTCTCCCACATGGGGGGAAACACCCTGTCTCTTCCCTGGCTAACATACTAGCACACAAAAAAAGCTTCACACACTGAAAAAAAATGTATTTCCTATGCTTGTAGCTAAGATTTAGGTTGATTACAGCTGAAATAAGACTTCCACAGTTTTAATTAGCTACAGGGTGGGGGCCTAGCACATTACTCTGAAAACGTAATGATGTTTCCGCTTCCATTTCCACAATCAGGTTCTTCTCTTTCTGAAGTGGTTTCTGGCATACTAAAGATGGGCTGTGAGCAAGTCAAGCCACTGTTGGGCCAGCTTAGATCTTGATGTGGGACAGCAGTTAGACTCCCCCGCTGTGCTGGTTGGGCAGAGGCAGGCTGGGTGATGGAGCCAGGTTTGGGAGTGAGCTCTGCTCTGGGTTTGGAGGCAGACTGACCTGTGCTGGATTTACACCTCCGTTGTCCTCACCTGGCTCTTGCAAACCCGTGATGCCTGCTTCAGCACTCCCAATATCTTGCCTGAGCTGAACTCCTCTTCCAAGTACACACCCCCAAACCTTCCCACACCATATTTTTATCTGCAGTATACTCAAGGTCATAATGAGCTCAGTATTATCCTCACCTGAAATGATGCATTGTCCAAGCTTCCTCCACGCTCGCTCTTACATGCCTGCAAGTCCCCAGTGCCTGATGATTAACAACGAGCCCAAACAGGGACTAAGAGACAAGCAATGACAAATGTCCCCGCAAGACAGGGACGCTGAATGCGAGGAAACAAATCCCTTTAAGGTGCCCTGAGAGTTACTTTTAGGTCCATGATAGCTCCATTAGCCAGAGCTAAGGTGCCACTTCGCATTTCATGCTACAGCGAAGTTCTCCTCTGACCAGCAGTGATTTGCACAACTTGGGGAAGTTTCTTCCTCAGAGCTGGCACATTAAAGGGAAAGGCTGCACGGCGCTGCAGGCAACAGCCAATGTTTTGTTGTCGTGTAGGATTGCCTATTGACTGTGAAAAAGCAAATAGCACAGACTGAACTGCTCAAGCTTTTGGATACCTGAATCCAAGCCTGTCTCACTGCTTAAAGAGAGACCCCTTGGTTAAGTGTTGGGGGGTGGGGGGAACACGTTTTGCCTCACCCCAAAAAATGTGTCAGACTCTCACAGTTAAGAGAAAAGCGTGTGTTTCTTTTAACTCAGTTAGCAAACACTGCCAGCTCTGACAGTCCCTAGCTCAGTCCCCAGGCTGTCAGCTGCTGGTCCAATTTTAGGTTTGTGTGCTGTCTAGATAGCAAAGTTTATTGATGAAATACGGTCATAGGGGTAAGAAAAACTTGGTGGATCTGACATAGCTTCTTGAACCTATACTTATGAAGACTAATGTATATCTTGATGAACTGGCAAATGCATCTTTCTACCCCTGAAGGTTTGTGCATGTGAAAAAAAAATCCCTGCAAAAAAGATGCTGATACTTTGAACATTGGTTTGGGTTGGGGTGGTTTTTTTGTTTGTTTCTGTTTCTGTTTTTCAGTCCTGCTGCAGTCAGCAGAAGAAAAAATCTGGAAAAAACAAGTTATAAATAATTGTTACTATGACAGTGCTGAGGAGACCCAGCCCCAGAGTAGCACTTTGTTCTACAAGTGTTTTTTCTCAGCTTAAAAAGCCAAAAACTAGTTGAGGAAGAGTTTTGCCCTAAACATTCTTGGGCACTAATAGATGCAGTTCCTACCCTGATGCACACACAGTGGGTAACTGTGTCAAGAGGTGAGAGGGAGGAGCAGTAGAATGGATCTGCAGGTTGGGAGCTGGGCACAAAGGTGACACCACTCATAGAAATCCTTGACTAAGATTTGTGTCTCTCATTTAAATTAATGCCAAACTTATAGTACATTGTTGAAAGTTACCTCCCAGCCTACCACAATGCTTCCTGTCAACAGAGGTCTCTGGAAGCTCAGAGCCAGCTCGGATGAGATACCAGTGAACAGATTTAGCAGAAGTTAGTCCCCAGAAATCTGGATTTTCTAAGATCTCAGACCATGGAAAAGCACTCCACAGCAGTGATTTAATCCAACAAATTGCAACCATTTACACACAGAGAGAGGAGCAGGTGGGACTGCTGGCTACAGAGCCAGGGAGCAGGGGAAGGCAGAAACCACTCAGAAGTGTGATAAAAATGTCCTTGATGTGTGGGAAGAGAGGGAGAGGTCAGACAGATAATGCTGCTGGCTTCTGTTTTGTGGCTTGGGTCTTCTCATGTTCTAACCGACTGTGTTTGACACCAGCGTGCCCTCATTATTTTAATTCAACTGTAAGTTGTATAAAGTATGTTTTTAATGCCTGGTGCCTTATTTGGTAGAAGCAAAAGGTTATGAGCCCATAAGGGGGGGGGAAAAGAATCAATAAATTACAATAAAAGTGAAAGAAAAACATTTCTCTGGCAACCAGCAATGCAGCACCAGCAGGAGAAGCAGCCGCAGTAAAGGGGGAGAAAAGGCAGGGGAAAAAACAAACATGATGTCTCATTTAAAAAGAAAAACAAAAAAGAAAGAAATTAAGAGGAGAATTTAAAGCAAGGCACTTGTTTTTGCAGGAAAAGACTGGTGAGTGAAAAGAGGACAGTTACATGGAATAATTACCCTTGGAAAGCTTGTATATCTGGGAAGGAATCCTATTAGTGCTTAGCTGGGCACTAAAAAGAAGTGAGAGGAGGGAAGGGAAAACATCACAAAGTTAAAGCACAAGGCTGAAAGCTGCATTCCTATGCATCTGCTTCTTCAAAAACCCCTACCAAGCAGCCTCTGTAGTCGGGGGAAAACAGGCATTTTGGCTGGCTCTGCCAGCCCCAGTCAGGACTAGTCATAGCTTGGGCCTGCCTGTGCTCTCCTGGCACCTCGATGAGGGGCTGAATTTTCAGTGGAGGCTTTTAATGGGCACTTTAAAAGCCTCTGCTTTGGGCTCTGGTGTTGGGGGAAGACAAAACAGTGAGAATCACAACCTGCTCCAGGTCAGAGAGACTGGCTGGAGTGGGGAATGAGGCAGGATCTGTAATGCAGTGATGCAAACATTTGGCACTTCGGGATGCAGTCCCTGACTTCATTTTGCAGCTGCCTTTTGCCTTCTGATTTTTACAACCATTCAGAAACACAGAGAAGCCTAACGCTTCCTGAGAAGTCACGGTGCCCACTGGCACAGTTACATTAGCCAGGTCCACCTTGTGTCTTAAAGCTCATGGTGCCAGTGAATTTGAACTGATCAGCCATTTGTTGCTAAACAACCCTTTGAGAAGCTGGTACTTGGATGTGAGGCTTTGGAAATGAACTTTGGGCTTGGAAAGTTGTAAGAAATCTATCTAATTATTGGCTGCTGAGTTATTTTCTTGTTTAAGAGTCCTTTAAGAGTGAGTCTGATCTATTCCATTGCAGGTTTCTTCCTCCTGGTCTATACTGAGAATTAATGTGAAGCAAAACACTGGATGCATCAGATGAGCTTCCTGCTTGTCTGAGAGTTACTTAGGATATATCCAGTATTTTTAAGTTGAAAAAGTAGTCAAAAGGTTTTTAGAAGAAATGAGGTGAAAACAGACTGGTTTACATGCATGAAAATCATTTTCTTGGTGAAAAGCTCCTGACAGCAAAAGGAATGGGTTAAAGTAAAAAAATCCCACTGTTTAAGTTCAACAGGTATTCTGTAAATAAGGATTTAAAGGCAGATTTCAACCCAGGAAGCTCTGCAACAGCTGCTGGGTGATGCATGGCTGCAGAAAGCCTCGTGCTCTCACAGTGGAACCTTTCAAGACTATTCCCATGAGAGATTCCCCATGACTTCTCATTGCACACATACCTGTGTGCCCTTCCTCTGCAGAGGGTCCCATCATTCCCCTCCCCATCATCATTTACAAGATGAGGGCATGTACAGGAAGAAGAGATGCACTAATAGTGTCTTCAGTGACTATTATCACTATTTTAATGTATGGAGTCAAAGCAATTACCCAGCAGAATATGGTCTCTGAACTGACATTTTTGAGCACTTGACAGCTGACCAGAGGAATTGTGTTGTATTATACACCCAGGGAGAATTGGAGTCAGTGGGAAACATGGAACATACTGCCACTGTTCCCATTTGTAAATGAATCACACCGGATGCTAACTCCTTTGTTCACTACCTCTCCACAACTTGTGCCACACAGACACCATCACTGACATTTTACAATCCAAATAAGGAATTATTAATGTTAATTTTAATTCCTACTGAAAAAAAGCAGCAGGACCCCCCATGATGGCCCTTTGCTCTGCTAGGGTCTCTCCAAATACAGACCAGAATGATGATCCTCAGTAGAATAAAGTCTGAAAGAAAATTATTCTTCTCCTCTAAACTTCTGTGGGTTAAGTAGCTCCATGTGTACGTGTCCATCCCTATTTCGGGATGTGCGTGTCTCACCGACAAGACCCTTTCTCACACCAACCCCTGATTATCAGCCTGCAGAGATACATTGAGCAAAATGAGAGACATGGAAAGCAATTGAAACAATGCAATGGACATGGGTGTTGACTTCCCTTCGAGTTCACGTGGAAAGAAAAGCTGCAGGAGGAGAGAAAAACAGGAGAGGGAGGAAAGCTGAGGCCAAAGAAGAGCCTCGGGGGCATAGATAACTGGCTTGCTGCTGTTGTGTTCATAGAAATGCCCAGCTCCTCTGCCACAGGGCAGGCTTCAGAGGAGGTATTTCCACCCACTTTGCTTTCTCCTCCTCCCCCGAAATACTGTACCCCAGCAGGTGGTTCTGCAGAGCAGCCATTCCAAGGACATCCACTCTGAATGTAAAATAACATAATATTCACCCAGTCTGGGGTCAAACACAGTGACATGTTTCAGTTTTGGTGGTGACTCGCTCTTTGCATGGGGATATACTACTGCCTCTCCATCCCAACGTCCTGCCTACTCATGGTGAACAGACAGGCACAACCAGACATCTCATTGTCCACCAGCCAGCCCTCCTCCTGCTGTGTCCAGGGAAGAGAAGAGCATCTGACTGCCAGGTCATCACACAGGGAATATGACACGGTCATTAGCCTGCTGTAATCACTCAACAGCAACCACCCCAAAAGCGTGACTTTTCAAGGAGAATCGGGGTATTTTTCAGCCTACTTGATCCTCCCGAGTGTTGCAGCCTGGGAAGAGCCCTAGATTGAGGTTAGACCCTAAGGACCTGATTTCCAATACCCCTGCCCATCGGCCCCATTCAAGAAGAAACTGAAACTTGTGCCTGACTCCTTGTCTCCCTGAAGTCATAAGCACAGGAGTCAGAATTAGGCAGTGAGGCATCTGTCTGGCAGTGCTGTTCCCCATCACCTCCAGCTTGGTGTGAACAAGGCAGTGCAGATGCTACGAGGTACCACTGTGTCAAAGGTGAAAAACACACTTTATCTTCCTCCTCCTGCTATTGAGAGAATTCCAAAGGAACGTGTGCGTGGCTATACTTAACTCTTGTTCCTTTTCAAAAATAAATAAATAATAAATTATTCAGCTCATACAGGCAATGAATATAGGCCACGGAATCCAACACACAGCAGCAAAAGTACTCCATTATTAAGTCTGTAATTGCCAAGAATTAATTTGCTAATTGCATGCAACTAATCTGCGTCCTTTTTGTTTTATATCAATTAACAGAGTAATTAAAAAAAGCAATCTTCTTGATAGTTCCTCACTGGCAGACTTAGCCCAGCAGAGCTAATGAAAGAGGGCCACCCTTTAACTAACCTCATTAGTATCTCTTCTTTTGTTAAACATCCTACAAAAAATAGTTAATTTTGCTGCATGAAAGTCCTTGATGTTAGACTGCTAATGAGGGGGCCACACAGCTCTGATTCGGTGTTTGTTTGGAGAGAGGCTCTACTCATTGCAAAGGAAAATGCTTGTTCCCTGCCTTACTGCCCTTTCAAGGATGGAGAGTCAGGTAGACAGCCAGAGCTGTGTACTGGTTAGAGGTTTATAGATATGAGCATTTTCCAATCCTTTAAAGTTCCCTCCAGGTCAAAGATGAAGTTTGTTTCATTAAAAAAAAAAAACAAAACCAACAAATCAAAAAACCCACAAAAAAACACAGTAGGAGAAGACCTGCCTGGAAGAAGAGGGTGGCCAGGAGATGTTTCTACGTCACGGTCTGTAAGAGATACCGCTCGGGCAGAGAGCTGGGGGAAAAAAGAAAGATGCATCCCCAGCAATGGCAGAGATGCTGCACTGGAGGTTGTACACACAGCATGAAGTGATCCGTGCAGGGAGCAGCCCAATGTGGCTCCGGATGCCTGCGCAGGCTCATCCGAACTGCGGACGGGCGGGCGTGTGTGGGCGGGAGCTGGGAGATGCACAGAGACCTGCTGGGACTTTCAATAGCTTGAAATTTCCCCTCATTACCTGCGCTTCTGAAACCCTCCAAGGATCTCAGCTCACTGGCAGCTCCTAGCTTTGAAAACGCCTGTGCACAAGGGGAGCACAAGCGCTCATCACAGCCACGTTTCTAACACGTTCCTGGCTTACACACCTTTGCCGGGCAGTGGTGCACAGGGCAGGGGTGTCTAAGGTGTTTTAAAGGTGCTGGTCAAGGGGAAGAGCAAACAGGGAGGAATCACCAACAAGGACAGGAGGGTGGCCACACAGTTATGTTGGTGTGTCCTGCTTTCGGCTTTCTATTCTCTCCTCCATCCTGCTGCAGGGGGAGTGGGGGGGGTGAATGAAAGGCCGTGGGGTTGTTTCAGCCACAGGCTGGGTTAAACCACAACACTGTGTCAGCATGATTCAGGAAGGAAAAACTCTGCTCTGATTAAAGAACAAAATATACTTCACAGTCCTCTCCCCTGATTTAGTATCATGTGAACCCTTATATGAGGCATCTGTAAGTTCAGCTGCATTGACATAGTCTTCCTCAGAGCCTGTATGCTTGGTACCACCCTCATTCAGCAGGATAAAGGCCCATAAGTATATTTTTTTCCTGTTGTAAGAGATATTCTGTAATATTCTATTGTCAGAGCTTGTGAGGGGGAATGCAGCATCACTGGTGTAGGGGACAAGCACTAATTCCCAGGGCCTGGGCTCTGACATCTTGTTTGCTTTGCTTTTGGGTGTCTGCTGGGTTACCAGCCTCCCACCCCCCCTCCGCCCCCCCATGCCAGCGTACATCAGGTGGGCATCTCATCCCTTCAGGATAATACCACGGTGATGCACGTGGACCTGGGCTACGTGGTGACTTCTTGGCTCTCCTTCAGCACCATCCCCATCACCCGACTCCCTGTCAGGCTGATCTGAAGGTGTTTGCAGCTCACGTCCTGCTTTTTCCTACAGCTTCTGGAGCTGGAAACTGTCCTTGCTGTAATGAGACCTTCCACCAGGAGGCAAGTCGGGCTTCGCAGCGGCACAGCAAAGAGTGGAAACGGCTCTAGCCAAGAGCTATCTTTCGCCATGAAGGGGTCCCAGATGATGCTTGGGTGCCAAAGACACCGGGAATTTATCTCTGAGCACATCAGACGAGACTTACAAATGTTTCCCTGGGTTGGATTTCTAGATTTGCTCAGTAGATTTACTGAAAAAACTGTCAGAGTAGCAGGTGGCAGCATTAGCAGTGTTTTCCTGCTCCAGGGGCTGGGCTTTGTCAAAGTAGACTGAAATGGGTTCACATTACTCTGAAATGACAAGCTGAAACCCAGGCAAAAAAACCCCAACTCTCAAGCGAGCTGGGAGCCCAAATCCTGGACAGAGACAGAGCACATGTTTCTCTTCAGGAGCTTTTTGAAAACCAAGTCTCCCTTCAGACAGTTCCTCCCAGGTTGGGTGGATGTTCCCCACCACATTAAAGGGAGACCAGCAAGATGATGGACCCGACCCCGGAACTGCTTAGACATGGACCAGAGGTCATTTCACCAATCTCCTGTGTCTATTTACCTGAGTTTGTAAGATGTGCTCTCACAGGTAGCCTGAAACCTTCTTGTCACTACAAAGCAAAAAGAAGGGATAAAATGAAAAATAACCCACGCCTGCTGTTGCTGTTGGTGGCTTTGAAGCAGCGGTTGAGAGCTGAGTGTTCAGCTCTCCTGCACCATGCACCACGGTGAAAACCACTCACTACTGTTTGAAACCATCAAGATTTTCTTTTCATCCCTCCACACAGGGATGCCTTGGGACTTGGGGGACAGCAGAGCCTGCCTTGTCTTCCCTGCGCAGGGAACAAACAGGAGGTGAAGCAGGGGAGGGAAGCGAGGTGTTACCACCAAGGGGGGCAAAGAAAGCAGAGGGGAAAAAAAGAAAGAAACCAGATTTATGCTTCAGCCATTTCCCTCTGTAATCAGCTTATGTTGTAGAGTTAAATGAACCGATGGGGAACTCCACGCAGGCGGATGGGGCTTGTCAGCTGTGAACTTGTAAATCACCTGCTGGTGTGAGAAGCGTGTGCAAGGGTGGGTGTGCAAGGGTGGGCAAGCAAGGGTGGGTAGTCGGTCGTGCACGCACGCATGCAGCGGAGAGAGGGCCAGCGTGGTGGGGGTAGGTGGGGCTGGCGGGGGCCCAGCGCCCGTGCTCGGCGGGTACCCCTCCTGCCAGGCCGGGTGTGAAGGAGCAGCTGAGACGAATTGCAATACCTCCCACTCCTCTGCCCATTTGTTTCTTATGAATGCATAATGAATGCTAATGAATTCCTCACTTGGGGCATATGGTTAAGACATATAGAGCCTAACCTTGCTACAAAGAAGAAAGACCTTGATGTTACAAGATGGGGGAGGGCTGGGAGGAACCCAGCGATTTGTGAGCCAAAGCTGGGGTCAGCGGGACTCATCCTGCTCCAGCCCAAGGTCTGTGTCAAACGCAAGGGCTGCAGGACCTTCGGAGGGGAGAGAGAAATTATTTGCTTCCCTGCTAAAGGAAAGGCAAACATATGTCCACAGATGTGTTTTAGAGGCTGAGAGTTGCCATGTGGTTAAAGAAAAAGGATTTCTCCTTTCTCTGGAGAAGTGGGGGATATCTGAAGGAAAACGTTGCACAACGGTTCAGAGGGGAAATGGAAACGCAGATTCAAAGGCAATGTTGGAAAGGAACAAAACCACCCTCAGTTTATGCTGCTTTGGCTTCTCAACTGGAAGCACTGGCTGGAGGTGCCAAGTAGTACCTGAAGTGATGGATGGATTTATGCAATGAACCCTCCTCCAGAAACTCCAGCCTCCCGGATAGGTGCTGAGCCCGGATATGACAATGGGTCCTATGCTGAAAGTGAGTAAGTCTGCCTTGAACTCCAGCAAAACAGGGGGGGATATCTGAAGGCTGATGGGGAATGAGGAGCAGAGCAGGAGTGGCAAGTGCCTCAAGTGTGAGGATGATGATGGAGGTGACCAAAACAGCCACACCAAAGCAAAGCAAGCATCATGCTCTGGCCCCAAGGACCTTCCTCTCCTCAATCCCTATCCCCATGGCTCCTTGTGCCTCTTCAGTTGCGTTCAGACCCCATGCTTCTTCCAAACAGGGAGGCTGGGGAAATTTAGGCTCTGTAGCATAACCAAGTAATCCTTGAGGAACTGATAGACTTGACATAGGAGCCATGAGTAACCTCCACCCATCACTAGTGCAGCTGGTGACACCTCACAGTAACCCCAATGGCAAGAGATGTCTATGTTCAGACAACAGACTCCCAGTGTGTCACAGGCTGGTTTAGTGGCATTACAGAAAATCACCATAGTCCTGACAGTGTCAGCACAGTTTGGGAGCCGCAACAGAGTCCATGGTTCTGCTTTGGGCTGATGGAAGAACAAGAGGTTTGTGAGCAGATTTCTGCCTCCCTACCTAGAGATCTGAGGTGGGGAGACTCCATGGGTTAGTGCTGCAAGCCCTGGGCTGTATCCCAGCCCTTCACAACCCAATAGATTTAGAGACTACTGAGAGACTTCTTTTTTAATTAGAAGAGCTGGAAACTTGATGCTCCGGACAACTTTGGATCTAGTCATGAAGTGTTACCAGTACCCCCAAATAGCAAAGAATTACAGATCAAGATTTAAATGAGGTAGCTGAGATACCTGTAAAAACACAGATCTCTCTATTGGGCTATATGCCAAGCTACTCCTGGCTTAGTTTTGGGTCTGCATACAGCTCTTACCGCTCTTCTCAGTTTCAAGCCAGGCAGTGCTAACTAGCTCCAATATTCCTCCCTGCGTTGCTGTCATGACTGTGAGATATCAACAAACATGCAACCTGATGGTCTGTCCCCAAGAAAACACTCAAGGACTTTCAAAGTATTATAAAAGTGTCTGAGGAAACTTTCACCAACACCAGAAATTCTTTAGATATTAGAAACCGTCATGGGACACTTTTGGAAACGTGCAGCTGGCAGATTTCTAAGTGAGACCACCTCTCTCAAACAGCTGGAGACTGAGCTGACATGTGAGCTGGATGCTCTGCCATCAAGTGTTAGGACCTGGACCACTGTGGTTAAAGGCTTGTCCTTCTCTTTGCTTTTCTCCAGTGAACTCTACCCACATCCTCTCCCCTAAACCATAACAGGAGCAATTAGATGGACACATCTGTAGCACTTCAAGGCATTGCTGCCCTTTGCTGTCCATCTCATGCCTTATAACAGGAGCTGAGATCAGGCAAAACAATGCAGAAAAGCAGCCAGAGCTTGCGACTGCTAATTTATCAATGCATTTCCGAGAACAAAGCAGCCCAGGTACCTCACTGAGCAAGCAGTGAAAAACAGCAGAGAGGGAGCTGGAAAAATTTCAAAGTCCTTCTAAAAATTAAAATCTGAAAGCCAGCCAAGTCCCAGCAGCTGAGTGGAGGTGCGAGGCATTTAGTCTCCGGGGTGGGCAAAAGCAGCCGACTGCCGTATGCAGTGTGCATCAACACCTCTTGACACTTATGAATATGGGGCTGGTGCTGATGCCCACTTGGATGAAAGAACAGAGTGAGATTGCCAGCGTCAGAGTGGGTGGAAGGGAGGGATGATCGGTGGCAAGATGTTGGGTTTTCTTTAACCCTGTCTTGCACAAAGAGCGGCCCGTGAACCCGCTCGTCTGGAGTCGAGATGTGGAAATTGAAAGGCTGGAAATGTTTGGGTGGAGGTTTAACTGAAGGATGGATCTGGGCTAAGCCCGTGGGAGGGGGATCTGTATGGTTGTGTGTGCAGCCAAACCACATGTGGACACTGATGCTCAGTCCCAGGGAAAAAAAAAAAAAGCCATCTTAAGGCTTACAACATCTTAAGGCTTTCCTACAGCACTGACTTGATTTCTGGAAACACTTGAGTTTTCTGGGAACTCTGATTGTCAATCAGTTCTGGAAACTCAGGCCCTTAGCATCTCCCACAGTGCATTATACACAGCCCAGCAGCAATCCCCAACTCCTGAAAAGCAGGGAATCATGCAGCCATTAAGTTTCCAAGCCTTGATGACTGCTTTCTGCAAACCCAGAGAAGATACTGCCGTCACCTGAAACAGCCCTTTGCAATAAAAGATTGTGGTAGGAGCAAGGTTTCAGTGGAAGCTGCCAATAGATGAAGGCTCAGCTTGGAGAGTGTTTTAAATCTCTACACCCTAAATACAAATTGATGTAGGTGGGAGGCAGCTGGGGTGAGTGTTTAGGTGGTGGCAGCCTCATCAACGGACAAAGAATCCCCTTAGTTTGAAGTGCCAGTCTCTTTTCACTTTCAGACTTTGCAGCTGGGGGATTTGGCTTTTGCCGAACCCTCAACAAAACAACAAAGTCATCCCAACCTGCCCTGCTCTCCTTCCTGCCCCTCCTTCTGCTCCCCTTGCAAGAGGCTTCCCCAGCAGAGAGAGCCCCAGGGGCCAAGGCAGCGGCATCCCACTCCAAAGCCTTCCAGCTCTCCCACAGCAGACCAGGGAGCTCACACAGGGACAGTCCTGTCACTACTGCACTTACATGACAGAAGGCTCCTCCATCTCTTTCCACAGAAGCCCATCCATCCCTCCAGCATCTTGTGGGGCTATCTGCTGTCACAGGCAACTTTCCACCCCCTCGCACCCACCCTGGCCCTCACTCCTATGTGCTCCCAGCAAAGCATTGCTCTAATATGCTGGCACCACATGAACTTCTACTCATGCTAGTTCTTTCCATCGTTTGTCTAACAGTTCAGGCCTCTGAGGTGTGAAGAGTGAGACAGTCCTTCGACACCTCCAATGACCACTCTGTGTGGACACACTCCAGCTCAGGTCCAAGCCCCCAGCTCACCCTAGCACGGAGCTTTGGTGGACAGGAGGAAGAAAGGAGCATCTCTCCGGGAGTCACAGACCTTACCCCAGCTGCAACATGCACCGTGCCTGATACGTTGTAATGACATGAAAATGAATAGAATAAACTGACTGAGTGGCATTGTTATTAACCTTTGTTACCTCAATAAATCACACCAAAGAGCAGCAATTATTCCAGTTTCTGACAAATACTGGTTACGCAGTGGATTCCCCCTTTGCTCTTGGTCCTGTGCCCTCTCCCTCCACTCTCTTTCACTACTGGAACCAGGAAGGTGCTGTACATATCACAGTATTGGAAGGAATAGGAATAATTTAATACCAGTTCATAAAGGCATGTAACAGATAACATGGGACTTCCATGGCATCCCTCTTAAACTGTCTCCTTTGCTCTTTAACAAGGCAGTGGGCTTGCCAGGGGCTCCATGTCCAGCATGGATCTCATTCCTGGTCCCCAAACTCAAATGCAGAGCAGCACTCATTCATCCATGCCAGCACAGGTATGGATACGGGCATTTCTTTTGTATTGAGCTTTGGATCTCAGGAATTACTGAATGAAAAAGCTGGGAAGTAACATTTACCCTCCTCTAAACTCTGTTCCAAGCTATGAGTCAAGCTTTTGGCCCCAAACCAGGACTAGCAAGAGGGCTTTCTGCGTAGCACTAACTTGGCTTGGGTTTTTGTCACGCGCTCGTGTCAACACCAATACGAGTTTAGGACTTTGATGCTGCTCCCAAGCCAGCTAATTTCTGAGGTCAGTGCCATGCGTTCAGATCGATCAGTTCAGGATTTAGTCAGCACAAACAGCCTTGCAGCCGAGCGCTTTCCTTGCATATTTAAAGCTATCTGGGAAGAGGACCTTTCAACAAAGGTATTCAATGAGACTTAAAAATCAATCCTCATTTCAAGCAACTGGCAAAGTATTGTAGCAAGCATTGTTAAAATGCCTGGATTAATAATAAATCAGAGTTGACAAATAACTCCTTGCATTTTTTTTCCTTTGTGGATTTGCTTCCACAGAGGACCTGGCTGTGGGCGTGCAAGACAACATGTTTCTTTAAAGAGGGATTGGGAATTACGATTCGGTTAACTGTCAAGGACTTTTTGTAAACCTGGCAGAACCTGTGCATTTTATTTGTCCTTACTATTTTTCCTACAGAAATCCACAGAAGTGACTTTGGAGATTTAAAAAAATTCCCTGGAATTTCCAGAGTCTTGTATACTGTGGAAATAGTGGGATTATAGTATTCAAATATGATGCTCAGTCTTTAAATAGCTTGAAATGACAATTGAGTAAATACTCTGTGGCCAGAAAAAAAGCTTAAATTTGGGTTCCTCCTGCAGAGATGAATGTGCTTGGGCAGCACCTTCATTTGTTACTCCGGCCTTCCTCCACACTGCCTGTGTGAGTGTATCACCTGTGCTAACACCCTGCTCCATCAGCAAATACAGAAGCAACACTGGGCTGGTTACTGTACCAGGTGAAACCTTCCTTTTGAGATTGCTTTTCTGGGTTGTATTTGCTTTCTCATGCTTAGATTTTCACTAATCCAGCATGAAATCCCAGCCTCTGACATCAGCACCCTCTGGTACAGGACGGGCGTCCCGTGGCTACAGGTGTCAGGTAAACACAGGAGACATAAGAGTGGCCCAAGAGCTTAGCTGACCCTTACTTCTCTGTCTGGAAGACACTGAGAGGACGGTAGATATGACTGTGTGAATACCCTGAATACATTTCTTAGCAATGACTTACTTTCTGACACCATTTCAGCACCGTAACAGCACGTGGTTTCCACGCAGGGAATTACAACCAGTAGAACTGCTCGGCTGTTTCTGAAGCGACTGCTTGTCTTGGTAGCTTTGCTCTTGCTAGATCTGCAGTGAGACCCAACCTTTGTTTTAGGTCAGCTCGAATCTAATTTAGGGAGGAATCTTTGTTGTATGGATGTCTTTGTGACTTATGTGCTCGGAGTTGATTTTACTCCCTCAATCTTATTAAGGACTTATTATAGAGTGAAGACTGCTGCAGAGTCCATGAGGGTATGGGAGAGATGCCCTTTATTGCTAGTGAGGGGTTCGTGTGTGAGATAGGAAGAGCAAAAGGGAAGCAAACCAGACATAAATCATCCAGAATGCCAGCCAGCAGAGCCTAAAACCACAGGAAAGCAAGATTATTTTCTTTCTGCTTTCCAAAGAGCAGAGGATCTGACCCAAACTCTGACAGCGAGTAGCGACATCAGCAGGCATCAGGCATGCAAGAAACGGGACGGGACCTCTTCCCGACAAACCTCAGCGACCTAGTTTCTGCACTCTCATTATCCTGAAATAATCCTTCCTCTTCTGCCTCCCTCACTGCCTCTGAAGAAAGGAGGTGGGATTTTGTCCCTTCGATCAGCATGAGAGGAGTGGGGCTCGTGTGGGGCAAGCCCACATTTCCTTCCCTTTCTTTTCCGCTGGAGCATGTGACACTTTGCAATGGGAGGACTGGGCGGCTGCAGAAGCAAAGTTGTAAAAAAAAAAAACCACCCCAAACCCAACAACCCACCCAGTCCCACATCACAATGACTTTTCTCAGATGATAAACATAATAATAAAACCCCTCCTAGTAGCCAATATGATGCTAATGCTTCTTAGCTCTGTCAAAAGTGAAAACAGCTCCTTGCTGTCAATTACTGGAGGGACAGCTGGAGTCTCTCCTCTCACTGTCAGGATGCAGACATATTGCATGTCATCGAGAAGGTAACAAATTCACCAGGACAGCATCACCATCTGTCACCAACAGAGACACAGCCGAAACAAAGGGTCAGGCTTCGGCGCAGAGCTCAGGCCTGATCTTACCCCGTCTCGCTCGTCCTTCGCTGCGAAGCGGAGGGGTGCAGATGGAGGTGCCCCTCAAAGCCCCGCATCCATCCTGGGGATACACGGGGGAGTTTCCATTTGTAAAGCAGGAGGACAAGCTTTGAGTTTTGAAATTATTGTTCAAACCTCGTCCTGAAGCCTCCAGACCCTGCTGATGGGTATAAGCCATGGGGTGAAACACCGTCCGGTTTATCATCGTCCCTCACCCAGTTTCCATCTCCAAGTGCAATGTTTTCCAGCATGACCTCCTTACATGCAGTGTGTCTTCCTATGTGCACGAGTAGATGCGGTTGGGCTACTCACTGGAGTAAAATGACACCCATGGAGGGCTGGGGGATCAGGCTGTAAGTCGATTTGTGTGGGGCCAGATGGTTGATTCCCCACATTATTGAAGTCTGACTGCCCTGGACCCGCTCTCCTGAGGAGATGCTCGCCCACCCCAGGAAGACACTTACACTGGTCCAAACTCTACATATGATCTAAAACCTGGTAAAATGACAAACAATTCTCTAGTATGCTTTGAGGTCATTTTCAGTATTTAACCAGCTCTCCAAAAACTTCAAAAATACTCTTCAAAAAACCCCCTCAATTAATAATGCCATTTTTTAAAAACATGTTTTTGAAGATGCTGTTCAGGAGAATAGTGTAAATAATGTAAATAATTCAAGCAATTTTTTTTTTCTCTAGCATATATTGTTGTGTGATTTAAAAATAACCCACATAACTCCATTCTTTCACTCAAGATGAGGCTTATTTCCAACTGATGATGCGCTAATTATTTCGAGAGCAAAGTTTATTTCTGACAGAAAAATCATTGTACTTAAAATCACATAGAGCATCGAGACTTTGAGGGAGCCTGAAAGAAAGACGTTTCTGCAAAACTAGCCTGAAGTGACAATGCAACATGTTCACGTAGCTCCTGCACTTGTGTTGCAGTATTAATTTGGGATACCCTGCGGCTGCTGGCAAATGCAGCACTGTGGGGTCCAGCTGACATCTGGGGACACCCTTTGGGTTTCTAGAGTCAGATGGCAGCTTTCCTGGTTGCTATCAGTTGGAAGAGCCAGGGCTTCAATTTATATTCTTAAATATCTCGAGTGATATTTAGCAGTTAATTCAGGGGTCAGTTTGGTGGAAGAAATGAAGTTACCTGGAATTAGATAGCACAATTCAGACTTTGGCAGTCGTTCGGATGCTGCTTTGCTCTGGTCCTGCAGGACTTCCCTGGAAACACTGCCTCCCCCTGCTCTACTGCACAGTAATTATCTGAAATAAGCACAACTGAAATTTTATCTTGATTCCAAAATGCAGGGAAAAAATGGATTTGCTGCATCTCTTTCCCAACTTGTGCTACTTCAGCTGAGATTTACAACCAGCACACAGTCGTTCAGGGAAAAAGAATGTTACTGCAGACATAAGGACACGTTTCTAATAAGGAGAAATAGCCCATCCTCTAGTCACAGGCCTACATGCCAAAATTCATTTCATGCTTTAGGCTACAAGAAATGACAACTGACTGCCCTGAATCGTACAAAATAACTTATAAAGAAGTTACAACTGCTGCTTCCCCTGCTTCCCAGCACAGTTTTACATCTCAAACCCAGGCCAAACCCATCCAAAGTGGAGAGGCAGAGCACAGAGCTGCAAGGCTGCAACCCCCATCCTCCCCTCCACCCTTTCCTTCTCCCCTGGTGTTTCCGAGCTGCCTTGGGATTTCTCCCTTGACTCTCCTCCAAGGTTATGTCAAGATTGCCATGATGTGGAAGTCAGGGGATACTGCCAGCAAGACGCAGGAAATGAGATTCAGACTGTGGCTGGCGGTCCTCCCTCCATCCCTCCCTCCTCCCTCCTGCCCCGCTGCTCCCTTGTCCTCTCCCACAGATATCAGGAGATGCTCAGGGAGCTGCAAACCTTCCGCACTCGGTGCTGTATAAAGCAGCATGAGTGCAGGGAGGAGGTTTGTACACTGGTTCAGGAGATGGGCTCATGTTCAGGGAAGGAAGGAAAAGGCTGTAATCCTCATGGGAAAGGAAGGGATGAAGCAGTCCCATGTTCACTGCAAGCTGGGAGCAGGTGGTTTGGGCTGTGATTACTGCCTTCATCTAGACATGCATTAGTCCCTTCTCTTGGGGAAGATGGAGGCAACCCACTCATTGCACACTTTCCACAAATCCCACTTCCCTGAACTCCCACTGTTTTTGGAGGTGGCCCTTTGGCAGCCTTTTAGATGGACTCTGCAACCTACACTATTTCCATCTTGCCAGGGATAGCAAACAACCCAAAAAGTTCAGTTGAGATTGCCCTAACAAAGGCTATTAGGGAGGTGTTTTCCAATACACCTGGATCTGCATGGAGGAGCTGAGGCCATTGGGGAGGCTACGAAAGAGCAGGGAGATGAGCCCTGAGGTCTCTTGATGCATTTCTCTGCCCCTTAGGGCATCCTTCATCCTTATTCCCATGTGGAACAGCATCCTCCACTGAGCAAATCATCCCCCTGAGAACCAAACTGGGGCAGTTTGCCGAGACTCAGAATCTGACCTCAAAATTTGAACACGATCCTGCCTAAACCCAAGCTCAAAAAATTAATTTAGGAAACGATTTCAAAGGGGTGGTCCTCAAGGATTGTCCTGCCCTGCTTTGAAGAAGTCATGTCTACACAGAGACAGCCTCTTTTAAGGTGTAAGTTAACGGTGTAATGGCACTGAAGGGATGGAGCCTAGGCCTCACTCTTAGGATGGGACAAGGTTTTAATTCTCTTGTTTGCAAAGGTTTCTACAAACCAAAGCACGTTTTGCCCTGGCTGCCTGGTTTAGTTTGCCCTGTGATAGGCTTAGAGCCACATGAGGGTATTTTATCTTCATGGCTACACAAGAAAAAGGCCAGATGATCAAATGTTGCATGTACCCCTCTCTAACTCAGTCCATGCTGGGCGGCTGACTTCACAGCCGGAGCTTGCCGACTGTCACAAAGCCTCGTGCAGCTATTTTGGAACTAGAGCTGATCTTTATGCATTAACACGGACCCAGATTTTAGAAGAAAAAACTCACATCTCTTTTGAGCTGCTGCTTGGAACATTTTGCTCTCTCGATCCCTCTGCCTGCAGAGCCCTGTAGCCACCACCAGCAGAAAGAGAAATGAGAAAACCAACGCTGCTCCTTTATTAAACAGAGTGGAAAACTTCAAGAGAGGAAAACTTGGCTTGAAAGCAATATCTGCACTTGGATGTTGTTTGGTGAGTTACTGCAATATAGAGGCTTGTCAAAATACAGCTTGTCCTGAGCTTGTGTTTAGGTGGTGCCACCACATCACACACTGTAGCAAGGCTCTGGAAGTGGCACTGTGTATAAAAATCACTTCTCCCTGCAGTGAAATGCATCTGCCTCTGGGGTGGAGAGAGCAGCTGATAAAAATGCAGCTGTGTCATTAGTTTGGACAGGGTACGGCAAAAAATTGGAAAGTCAGGTGGGAAGAATCTGATCTGAAGAGCTGTTCTGAGGGAAGATTTTTGTGTTTGAACACAAATGGCATTCCAGCACGGATTTTTGGCATTGGCCACATTTTTCTTGCTGAAACAATTGTGACATTTCCAGTAAAACTTTTCATTTCAGCTCACGATTTGATTCGGTCCAGAAAAAAAGCAGCAAACGTTCTGATGTATCTCATAAAAAGTCATGCATGTCTTTGAAGAAATGCATGAAAAGAAATTAAAACCAGTAAGAATTTTGGAAATTCATTTTTTTTCCCAGTACCTCAACCAGCTATGGTAAGGAATAAGCAAACAGAAAGGTCCCAGTTGCATCTCCAAGGACCCACAACGAGAGAAGGAATTAGCTGAGAGGGGTTCTAAATGCTGCAGCACAGCTAAGCCAAGGCACACAGCCTTGTCCAGTCCTGGTTCAGAGGTTTTGTAAACTTTTTCACCATGGTTTCTATAACATAGAGGAACAAGCGTGCCAAGGATGTGTGTTGATGTAAGGGGTGTTAGAAAAGAGGGTTACCTAGCAAACAACAACCCCGACTCCTCTGGTCTCGAGTTATCGAAGATATCTCCTGACTAAATACAGAAGAGGCATATGCTGTGTGTAGGTTATAAGTTTTGGGACTCTGGGGCATGGCCCAAACTTAATCAGTGTTTCCTGCATCTGTTTTATCAGCAGCTACTGATAAAAACATTATTTTCTAGGAATGCAATTGTTCTGTCCTCCTATGTGACCATAATGTATAAGGTGAGCAGGTGAGTGCAATGGTCCCAGAAGTATTTTTCTGTAACTTGAATAACCATGATGCTAAAAAGTGATGTACGCAATTAAGTGCACTTTTTAACAAGTGACTTTTTTTTTAATCAACCAACAAATTAGTTTTCTAACACAGGAGAGGTGCTAGAAATGTGTATTTCTCAGATCCTTATTTTGGTTTGTTTCCCAATCATTTCCCACATCGAGTCCATGGGACTCTACTGACATCCAGCAGGCAGAGATTCATGCACAAGTCTTGGGGCAAGATTTATCAAAAGGCAAAATGACTAGATTTGTTTGACATTTCTCCTTGGTGCACTCTAAGACCATTGTCACCTCTTAATGAGCAATATTAACGATGCTCTGCACTAGAACTGAAAAACACCCTCCCTGTTTGCTCCAGTTAAGATGGTTCCTGAGAAGCAGCAAAGCAGCACGTTTGCTGACCCATACTGGGTAAAACACCAAGTGAGCAGTTAATGATTTTTTTGTTTTAAATTAGCATCTTTCCATAAAGGTAGATACATGTCTGAAATCTGTTGTTATATTTTGATATTTCAGTTTCACAGGTAACTTTGCACACAGGATGCAAGCGTATTTATCACACGGTCTGTGTTCATGAAACCTTCAGGGGATGCACAAGCACATGGGCTGATTTGTGCTTTTTTTTTAATTCTCATGGGCAAAATTCAGCCAGTTGCAAACTTTCCATTTCAGTTATTTACAAGCAGAAGGTAGTATGTGATTTTTCAGGTCTTTAGAAGAAAAAATAGGTGTCTTTTCTTGTTCCCCAGGACCGAGACTTCAAAAAAAAGCAAGCAAACTCTTACAGATCTAGATGCAGTTTATATTAAAAAACCAAACAGAATTAAACACCTGATTTACTCAGGCAAGTTCAAGAAGTCATTACCATGATTTGAAAGGTTTTACTTGTGGCTGGAGTTCTTTCTTCTCCAACAGAAGGGACTAACCACATCTACACACTCAGAGATGGATTTTTACTGCTATTTAAAAAAATATCTGGGCACCTCGAGGTGCATATGGACTCACTGTGATTTTTGAAAGCTCCTGAATGTCTTCTTTAGCAGCAGCTAAAGCCACAAGTTTGGAACATTGTGTTAGACATCTGTACGAATTTTCAGGCAGGGAAGAGTCCTTGCCAACATGGGCTAGTATTTGTAAAGATGAACATAGAAGGATGTAGACAGATACTCTTCTGAAGATGGTTGCTTTGAAAATCTTCTCTGGAATCCCCAATAATTTAACATTTAGTTTGCCTTAGTCTAGTGTAAAAGACAAAATGGGGGCCTGGACCTTACTCAGGCTTTCCTACTAAGTAGCTCCACCAAATTAGGAATTTAAACCAAGTCTGAAACAGCATTTTGTCTGCATTTACAGACATATTGCCCCAGGATAAGAGATGTAATTCTCTGAAATGAAGAAAATTAAATCATTACCCTCTTCACCCAAGCCTTTTTGCTGTTGGAAAGTTAGTTTTGCATTTAATGAATATGGGCTCGTGTCTTTATAATGAGTATGAGATAGCTGATGTAATTGAAAACTTAAGCAGGGAAAAATCATTACAAGTTTGGGGTTTTTTTCTTTTAATTAATTTATTTTGTATATTTGTGTTATGAGTGAAAGCTACCAGTAGAGTAATGGGGATGGGAAACTACAAGGTACTCAACAGGCAATTCAAAAACATGTGTTGGAATGGGAGATTCTCTGTATTTTACCTGCCTGAAGGAAAGCAGCAGGAGGAGAGCTTTCTGCTGTACTTCTGTATGTCTCTGGAGGATCCTAGGCATTTCCCTGTTCCTGCCTTCCTCCTATTTCTGCCACTATGAACTTGTTCTCCCATTTTCTGTTCTTTTTTGCAACAGGAAACAGTTCCTCTGTCCCTTGTTCTCCAGGACTGTCAACCAACCTCACATTTGGGAAAAACATCTGCAAATGAAGGGTTGGTCAAGGAATAACAACTCCTGGGCTGGCATCCCGCTGCAGTCACATAAATGCCTACTCTCCCAGACTGGGGTGGGTTTTTACCTTACTCAGGGTCTGAAACTAAGCAAGAGCCCAAGGAAATCTAGGGCAGAGCTGCTGCTCTAGGATCATGTTTCTAGGATTGCAATGATGGCAGTAGTCTGGACAAAGGACGGACTCTGGCATCCTCTGCTCATTGTTCAAACCTTCAGCTGATGTCTTTGGAGCTCCAAAGACTAATAGGGTTGATTGTCACTGTGTTCCCATGTATGAAATTGAGGATGGAAACATGCATTTTTAATAATGAAGGGACATCGAAAGGAAGGGCAAAGGAGGAGCTGGAGAGAGAGAAAGGTGGTTCAAAAGGTCAACGTGATGCATAACAGATCCATAAATCTCTACCATTAACTGGCAATGCTTTTCTCCATCTTTTTTTGATATCTTTCCCCAGGTTTTGATAACTCCCATCAGCCACCTGCACATTTACCTCTGGAGGCCAGCCTTCATCCTCAGGCCCATATATCATTTCCAGACAAAGATTTTCCTCTCAGCTTTTTGTTTTCCTTTGATCTTTCACTAACAGTTAGGCATTTTGTGTGTCTTTCCTCTCCTATGAACAGCCTGTCTTGGCCACCACCATCCACAGCAAAATACCTGTCATTAACCCCACTTTAAACCCTGATATCATTCTCCTGATAGTTTCTTCCATACTCCCCATACAAAAAACATTCCTCCTCATTCTCATTTCAGAGACTATTCTTGAGATACCCTCTAATTTCAAGAACAAAATCAAAAGAGGTAGAACAGTTCTGAGAAGCACTCACTGCAGGGAGTTTTCCTGGAAAGCCCCAATCCCTTATTTATGGACATCAGCTGTCACAAGGCAACACCAGTGCAGTTAGCATCAGGCTCCACACACCGCCTTGTCCTCATGGAAGAAGGATTCCAAAGTAACTGAGAGTGCAAGTTGAAAGCATAAAAAGGTACTTCTTTGCAATCTGCAGTACTGATTGAAGATTTTACCAGCCTCCAGCTTTTCTTTCCTTCCTGCCAAGAGCTGGGAGCGTGCAAGAGCTCCCTAATCAGTTCCACACGGCCATCCATCTCCTACCTGCAGTCACTGGCAGTTTAAACTAACCTGGCTGATTTTGCCCGAAGTGGATTAGGGAGCACACATACCATCACTCGTACCCGCAGGGCTGGTAATAGACAGCTGGGGAAAGTTAATGTCTTCAAGGAGCATCACTT
Organism: Zapornia atra; assembly: GCA_013400835.1. Classification (NCBI taxonomy): domain Eukaryota; kingdom Metazoa; phylum Chordata; class Aves; order Gruiformes; family Rallidae; genus Zapornia; species Zapornia atra. Next base: position 96,881 of record VZTU01025268.1, on the reverse strand, counting down.
GATCTAGGAGAGGATAAATGTCTGAAACAGTAGCCAAGGGTTATGTCCTGATCCTAGTGTATAATTTATCCACAAATTGGCTTTCTGGAAAGAGGCAGGAGTAGAACACCATCACAGTTTCCAGGCAGATCGAGTTGAGATATAAGAAGGTTGCAACTCTACTCTGCAGCTAGATCTGGACAGCGATTTTTCTGCTCTTCATTTCCACGAACACCCAATTTAAAATCAAATGTCAGTCCCTACTAGCTGTTCAGATTAGAACAGACGCATCTGGAAACCACGCATTGCCCTGAAAGCCACCCAAGCTGGCTCTGAAGTTGAAGACGAGGGTGGAATGTTCTCATCCCAGAGCCAAGGCTGTCACAGTGTGAGCACAAAAGGCAGTTGGTAGGACATCAGCTTGTGGGAGTTTCCTTAGTTACCATAAGGAAGAGTCTCCACTGGATCAAATCTAGGAGAACGGAGATGATTTATTTGAGCTCAGATCTGGGTTTAGCCACTGATCTGAACGTGAGGCTGGAAGATGGAGCGTGCAAGAGAAGGGAGTTTGCATTTCCTAAGGTAAAGCTAGAGAAGTCAAGGCAGCAAGACTTAAATTATGTTGGGAGATCACAGTCTCCCCGATCTATGATTTAATTTGTCTTCACCAACATTTTAACATGCAGAGCTTGCTCATATAAGCTAAATTTAACTGAAAAACTGTGTATCTGAGGGGAAAAGATGCTGCTCCGAAGCAGCGACTCCAGTTTTACCCTCATTTCAACTTTCTGGTGATATCAGCATGATCCAGGTAATATCTGATTACAGGCATGTGAGGTGACAGTGAGCACTTGGACGCACCAAGGTGGGATTTGCAGGGACAATGACCTGCATCTCCATCACCCAACAGGCAGCATCACCTAAACCCTGCACCTCACACTCATTTTTCCTCTGACCAGAAGCGAATCTGAAGAAGAACCTGGATGAAACGATACTGACAATTTAACAAGATGTGAATGCCACTGCCAGTGCTGAGACCTTTGACAATATTTTTTTTCTCAGTCTAAACCCCACCCTTGTAAAAGTCAGCACCACTTTAAAGAGGCAGAGGGAAGGAAAACGGTGCTCATTAATCATTCTGCCACGACAACACTACAGGATGATTTCTGCTCTATACCTTTTCTCACAATAGTATGCAATTTAATTGCTTTTAAAAAAGCTTTAATGATACCAACCAAAAGCTGATCATAGCAACATCTTTTCTACTTCAGTGGAATTAAGGACACAGTTGGTAGTTGACAGAAATGAGCAACTGAGCCACTTCAAAAAAGGCAAATATATCTCAAACCTCAGTCAGGCTAAATATGATACTTTTCAGAAAGGTCCAGTAAAACACCTTCTATCTATTCTGAATCCAAAAATGCCTTTGAACTTTCTGTCTGGCCAACGTATATTATTTCAGGGTGCTTTCACCCAGGACCTTCTTGTCTGTAAGAACCTCTCTTTAAGGGGCAGGTTTTACAGTTGAAAAGAGGATAGAGACACAGATGCGTGGTTAGCAAACTGAAAAGACAAAATGGATGAGGACACTGATGGAGTGCCAGAGAATCTGTGGAAAAATTAAGAGTCATAGACTGCCAGGTGTTCAAATAAATGTGGTGTGTATCAGCAGATCCAGCTTTTCTGTGGTGCTCAGCAGGCTGGGTGCTGGTTACACAGTGGGCACTTCATGAGGATCGTGTTAGATGCCAGGAACTCCTCTGGAAAAATCAGATTGTGATGAATGCATCAGATGTAGAGCTGGACTTTTCTGCAGGTCTGAGCTAGATCATGAACACTTGAAGCTGCAACCCTGTATGGGTATTGAGGAGAGTTAATAAAACAGGGTTCAGACAGGGTATGGAGACTTCTTTTAGGAGAAGGCATGTCCAAAAGTCCATGAATTCCTAGTGTGTTTGTGCCACCAACTATAAGGGACTTGTTTTAAGAGTGATCCAGGCCACTTCTGCTGTCACTACTTGCTATGTGTGTGTACATACAGAGCAATGAGTGGGCTCTACCTGCAAAAGGGACAAGCCTCTGACACCTGTGGTTCTGGAGACGTTTGATGAAACCACCACACGCTGATTACTAAATTCATCCCTGCTTTTGCACCACTGGACTTGGTGACCAAGTTCTCCAGTCTCAACATTCCTTTTTCTCCCTGTAAGGGATTTGCTACTCATTTGACATCTTCTCATCTTCTGAGGTGCCAGAGCTGAACAGTCTTGCTTTATCGTGCCTTCTCAGGGAGGGAATGTCACAAGGACTGCTACATTTTCTGGATTTGAAGGAACAGCACCTTTCCCATATTGCTACCAGGAGAAGGAGAATTTCTGAGCACTCCAGCTGAAGCAATGGCATCATCAGAGTGAGAGGTGCCCAGTGCTGCGAGTGGGAGCCAACCCCTTGAGGAAATCGTTCAGAATTCAGGCTGGAGGCATGAAGAGGATGAAAAATGTCACTTGTTGGGGAGGAGGGGAGAGAGAGGAGGAATGCAATTTGTGGATAAAGAGAGAGGCCTTGCTCCATGCAGCTTTGCCTCTGGAAAAGCATCTGTGACCATCTTCTCCCAGCCAGAAATGTGCACTGTGACTCTATCCAACCCACACAACATGCTCAGAGTCATAAGATTTGCATCTGTTATCATTCACAGTCCTAGCAGAGTTAAGGCCAGTTGAGAAAAGATTACCTTCCTAAGATAAAAGACCTTGCTTTCTCTAAGAGCTATGCACAAAGGCACTCTTTGATACAGGGATGTACACAGCAAACCTACTGGAAAATATTTGCCTCAATGGAAATCGTTACTCTGGTCATGTATCAAAGTGCTGTGTTACTTCAGATAACACCTTAAAAATTCCTCTGGGATCGCTTTTCTTAAAGGGATGAGTTTCAGTGTTGATGGAGCTGCCTAGGAGGGTATTTTCAATGCAATCTCTAGATATGAGTGATTCATCAGATTATGATTTTTTTAAAGTATGAAAAAAAATATCTTTGTGAGTTGCAGGTCATGGACAGGTTTCCCTTTTGAAGAAGGATTGCCAGTGGGGGGACTGACTGACCACTCTGTTGCTTTTTCCCAACCCTTGCAACCTATGGCTGAGGAGAACACAAGCCTTGTCTAGTTTGTCCCATGCAAAAACTCCAGACATGGTGTAACTTTTGTTATTGCTTAAGTTTCCACGTGGGAGTAGAGAGCTCTGAGGGACAAAGACCCAGCCTTGCTCCAAAAGAAGAAGAGGGAAAAGCTGCTTTTTAGGTGAGCTGGTATTTTTAGCTGGAGAGAGAAAAACAAAGAAGTGAGGTAAGGTCACAGAGCAGGTCGATGGCAAGAACAGAAATAGAGAACAGATTTCTCTCCTTCCCAGCTGGCACCCTACTCACAGCAAGGTCTCTCCAGCTGGAGCAAAGCCTATCCTAGAACATTTGGCCCCATACTTGCTAAATTTCTTCCTGTGGCTTTTATTTCGTAAAGGGGATTCAAGGCTCACTGGTGTCACAGTATTAGTTTAATGTATGTTTATTTTGTATACATGATCTTTCCTTTCAGGCATTTCAATATGTCTGAAAACCAGAGATAAAAAGAGATAACACATTAGACACAGTAACTCCCAAAGAGGAGGCCATGGTGTGAAGAACATTGAATTCCCATATGATATTATTATATTGCTGCCTTTGCTGCACGGTGTTATGGTAAGTAAGGGGATTATCTGCTTGTCTCCCAATATATAGATGAGGAAAAAAACCCAAACTAAACAAAAAAATGCTTTTGTCTCAGTAGTTCTACTCTATTTGCCTACAGGAAAATGAAATCCTGTCTCTTCAAAATATTCTCTTCCTGCAGCATCACAATCTTTTCTCCAGAAAGATTTCTGTTTAACCAAAGGGAGAAGGGACAAGGTTGAGCAAGGTAGGAGTAAGCTAGGAGGAGACCTTTATCATCATATCTTGCACAAGCATCTCTTTTGTAGGGTACCACGCTTTTAGGTGGACATTGCCCTTTGGCGCTGGTACAACTTCCAGGGGCTTATTCCTACCCTGGGGATTTGGGTCCTCCCTTATTCTTCAAGGAAAGCCAAAGAGGAGAACATTCCTGAAACTAGAAAGAAGATTTAGGTCCTGTAGTAGGAATAAAGTTAGAATATGATGAAGGTGTGTGGTGTGTGTGACCATGAGAAAGCTACAGGCAAAATCATAGAGTCGTAGAATGGCATGGGTTGGAAGGGACCCCAAGGATCACAGAGCTCCAACCTCCCTGCCACAGGCAGGGCCACCAACCTCCAGGCCTGGAGCTACACAAGGTTGCCCAGGGCCCCATCGTTTTTCACACGTTCCCTTGGACACCAACTACTAAGAGAGAAGCAAGGGGCAAGGTTGTGCCAGCTCTCTTGCTTCAGGAAAAGACTTGCAAAGCGACAAGAAGAGCCTCCACATTTCTGAAAGCTCTCTCATCAAGGAGGTGGAGCACAGCTGGAGAGGACAGGCCTGCACTGGAGCAGTTCAAATGCTTCATCATCTGGGTAGCTGGGGCTGCACGAGCTCAGTCTACAAAATGTCACCTTCTGCTGAAGGCAAAGAGTAATGGCTGGACACCACAAGTAAGGAGCAGAATTTGCTTCTCCAGATGTGCCTGGCTCCTTCCAGAATCAGGTCCTTTCACCTGACATGCCATTCAGCCTGGTGTCTGACCTAGTAATTAAGATGTCCTTCCTTGTCAATTAAGTGTGGAAACCCTCTCCCTCTTTACCCCAAACATTAATTTAGAAAGCAAAATGCCAGAGTGACTGCCTCTCTCGTGTAATTTTTTCCCACTTCAGATTCCCTTGCTTCCTTTATTTAGTGCCAGCAGAAAACAATATGGTTTCTTTCATTGTCTTCTATTAAGACTTCCAAGCGAGGGGGGAGATTATTACTGTTCCAGCGTGTGACGACATAATAGGCTCCTGTCCCAGAAAACAAAAGTCTTTGCAAGACGATAAAGAGACAAGTCCTACTTATGATGTCACTGAAAAGACAGTAGTAGAAATAAAGAAAGGAAAGGGGGGAAAAAGATAAGAATAAACATCTGTATATTGGGAATAACAATAACATTTGTTCTGCCTTTTATTTCTGAAAGCTGCCTTAAATTGTGCCTTGTACAGAACAGAAAAGACTTTTGTGTGTGTGTGTGTGTGTGTGTGTATGTGCACAGATGGATTTATAATAATAAAAAAAATCCATTGAAATGCAAAGTTTAGGATTTCCCCCCTCCCCCTCAAAAATAAAAGATCAAATAATTCTTGACAAAGAAAACCATTCCGGTTCTATTTTTTCCCTGATCTTCTCAAGTTCTATCCCTTTTTTAACTATGCAGAACAAAATGTAGGATTCTTTTCAAAAGAGAAATGTGTATATTTCTGGAAATATGCTTTAGGTGGCATAATTAATGAGGCATGTGAACAGCAGAAATTAGAAATACAGGAACCCATTTGCCTTCCGTGACAGTACAACTTGGATGATGGCAGAGTCACTCCTCACTCATGGGCTTTTTCCAGGAGGGCAGGAGGAGGCTGGGTTCAGAGCAAGTCGCAGACACGGTGTGGGCATCCCTGTCCTAGTGCCAAGTGGCTGCACCTGAACCATGCAGAGAAATGCCTGAGTCCCAGCCATGGCATGGCTGCGTCCATACGGTGTGATGCTCGAGCTGCTTGGGAACGACAGCAATGCTCCCGAATCCAGAGACAGCTCAGACGCAGCCACACCAGGGGCCCTGCACCATGCTGTGCTTTATATTTGCTCACAGTAATGAATCACACTACCAGTGACCTCCACAGGGACACGCTGGGTTTATACCAGCAGTGTTTGTCCCACTGCTTTAAAAAGGAGAGGGGAAATAACTTTATAGTTTCAGCAGTAGTTTGAGTTATATATTAGCTCGCATACGGCCTGTTGGCTGCTGGTTGCAAGGTGAGGTCATGAAGTACTCTGCTTTGGACAGAGGGAAACCAAGGCATTGTGAGTCCCTAGCAGCACGGGCAGAGGTCGCTTGCTGGATCTGCAGAGATCCTAAAGCAGAAGGATAGATCAGAGTACAACAAATCACAGCCCCATGCAGGGAGCAACGCTTCCCGCAGCTCCTGTTGTGGGCACTGCTTGTAGTTGTTTCTCACGGATCACCTAAAACCTACTTGGCCTCATCGCATCAACTGTTCTAACAACTATTTCCAGCTCTTGAAGGTGGCATTGTGACAAAGGGGGTCATCGCTTGATGAGCACAACCAAACTGTGCATTTACATCTGATTTACCTACTCATAGCACGGTTATTCCTAAGACTTGCATAATGTTATTAGATCTATACGCCTGTGTATTAATAATAACAATCGTACTTGCAATTAATTTTAAAGCCCACCATCAATCTTTCTTAGAATTCAATCTGATGCACAGCCAGAGGGAAGGGACGTGTGTGCTGTATTTCATTTTAACCCCTTCCTTTTTTTGTTTGCCAACACCAGATCGGCGGCAAGTAACAAACCACCACAGCTATTGCATTTCCAGGCCAGACCTGAAGAGTTAAATTTGCCATTGCAGGGAGGTCGGGCATCATCAAAACCTAAAATATCAATAAGTAAACAGCAGAGAACAATGCGCTCCTCTCTCACGTGACCGATGTTACTGGTGGAATTAAGAATTAACTACAAGATTAAAGCCACCGTTTTAATTCATCAGGCAAAGCTGGTTATCTGCACAGCCATCGTAAGCAGGTGGCCAGCTTGCTAGCTACCATGGACACAACGGCCAGTATAATGCAAAGTGGACCAGGAGGTAATAATTCAGCCGATAACCCCTGACACACTTATTCAGTTGCTAATTCGCTCTGCGTGCAAGAGCTGTAACCAGCGTTTAAAGATGTGCTATGATATTTAAAGCCTAATTTATTCTCTTTATTAAAAATTATATCAAACAATATTTCACTCTCCCTTTTGGTGAAGATTAACTGTTTATGATCCTTGTGTATTACGTGGGGCCATAACCATTATTCACGTCAACTGTTTGGCTGGGGCATCAGAGGCCCTTCAGATTAATCATTTGGTGGCTGTTTGTTAAATCATGGAAGGAAACAGCCTCGGTTCTGAATCAACTTTATGCTGAGTATTAAAAACATTTATTTGAACTTGATTATATTTAATGATGTTTATATTTTGGTGCTTTTTATCACAGGTAGAGACATATTTTCAACTCTGAGTACAGAAGATTTATTGCTAGATTTATTTAACACCCACTTTTCTATAACTGAGTTCTTTCTAAAACCATATATTAGACCACTGTCTAAGCAGCTACACTTCCCAGGCGTCCAAATGTTCAGCAACTTGTAAGATGCATCATTGGTGCAAGCAGGTTAGGAATACCATGGTCAAGCTGCACCATCCGAAACCCCCCACCAAGGCCTGGATGAGCCATTGGGCATCAGTATTTCTAGTTTCCCTGGGGAACTGATTTATTTTGCCTCCTCTGGAGTGTCTGGCAGATTTCCTTGTGCATCGTTTTCCTTGCAGAGAAAGCAAACCTCACTGCTCACATCTATTTTAGCCCACAAAGACGAGTGCTGAAACTCAGGTCCTCAGAACTAGGAGAGGAATCATAAAAATCATATAAACATGTGTGAACTACCATTTTAATGGCCAGGGAATTTGCAGGGAAATAAGGCTATTTCTTTTAGTTGCTTGTAGCTAATGAAACAACACTATTAAAGCAGGTCACCCCTGTTAAGGAGGTGAAGTCTCAAATAACAAAACGGAATTAATATAGAAATAGTAATTAGCTGCCCTTCCAAAATGCAATGGAGAGAAGTGAATGGAGTTTATAAAGCAAGGTAGCAGTACCTGCAGGGGTAAAACAGAAGGCAACCTCCCCCAAACTTCCTGAGAAGCCAACATAGAGCATTAACGGAACAACACCGCGGTGTGGAGTTGTGAGTGGGAAGAGACTTTCAGACTCCAATTCAGGCACAATCACAGAAGCTCTAAGTGCCTGGGACTTCCTTTGGCTTGATGTTGGTCTACAGGATTTCAGAGATCGCTTCTCACCACATTCATGATTTGAGGGGGCTACAGTAGTTAAAACCGCATCGCACATCCCATGCCTCCTTTTCATTCATTTGTACCTCCAGATTTTCTAAATTTTAACCCACAGAGAGTGCTTTGATTTTTTTGTCTGCCATAAAAACCCACCGGCTCTGGAGGGATTCTGCTGGCTTGTCATAAAAGGCACAGATGTTAAGAGTTTCCCGTGAGCGGCAGAGCTGGCTCCGCAGGAGCACGCAGCTCCATCCCGCGCCGCTGCAAATCTGGAACGACTCTGCAAACTTCAGCATGCTGCACCGATGCTGTGGGGAGCAAACTTTAGGCCTCTGACTGGAAACAGTAGGACAGTGCGCTGTTTTTTGCTGTAAAGCTTAGCTGGAAGTGAATGGCTCTTACACCTCTGCACCTCTGTGGAGTTGCATGGATTTGTAGCAGCTCAGTGGCTGTGGAGCAACTCTGGCTCCCCTCAGCCTAAAGAACATCCTAATTCAGAGTTAGGGAAAGAAGGCAGGCAAACAAGCTAGCAAACAAGAGCCCTCTCCATCCTTCATCGCTCTCATCATGCCACAGAGCTTCATTTCCTTCTCTGTCGGAGCAATGGTACTCAAACATATTTCAATAAAGCCCCTGTAGCTAAGTAATACAAACCCCACGTTAGTGATTCAGTCCCATTAATTTCCCCCCCACCTTTTCATTTTGTCATCTCAACTGCATGCACACAGCAACCCAGGCCCACAAGGTCACTTGCACACGTATTTTAGGTGCAGGTTTGCACAGGCAAGTCATCCGGAATAGGCCTCTCCATCCCGGCACTGCAGAGGTGACTAAACAAAAGGGGTTGCTCATCTCATGCAAGTAGAAATTTGGTGCTGGAAACACCAGGAGATCCAGTTTGAGATAAGGAGAATAAAATCAGCCCCTCCTGCTCTGCACCTCTAAGGAAGGGAGGGATCCAGCTGGAGCTCCTGGAACAAAGGGTCTCCGGTCAAAGCACTGGGATTGGGGATTTGGTCCTAGGTCGCTCCTGGACTCTGTTCTTCCACTCCCCACCTATGAAATGGGGACAACTGCACTTTCCTGAGAGTACAACAGCTTATCTTGGAAGGCAACTGAGATAAATAGATTAAAACTGTGCTGGTGGAGAGCCATGGAGAAGAGGGTCATGTGACAGCCTATTCAGACAGTTCCTATTATTAATATGTAAAGCTGTCATACTTCATAAGATCACATCCAATGTAATCAAGAGGATTTAGTTCACTAATATAGCAGCAGTCACACTAGATAAGATTGCTTATAGGGATAAGAGTGTACATTTGTCGCTCCATTTTAATTAAAAAAACCTTAATAAAAGGTTGTAATGATAAACTGATAAGCAATTGCGTTCTCCCTTTCTCCCAGTAGGTTACTACACAAAACTCATATTGCAATTAGAAACCTCCCATAGGACACCATAGGACATATATCAATGTTGGCTCAGCAGCACAGAGTTACTGGTCACCCCACTTTATATGTTCAATTGCTGCTAACTAGATTTCACCCCCACTCCAGCCTCCTCCCACCTTGGTTCACAAATTATTTTGCCAGACAGGGAACAACCCAGAGCGAATTTATTTAACACATCCTGGTGTTACGGCTAAGTGGGAAGAAAATCCTGTCTCCAAAGAAAACTAATTGAAAATGTAAGTAATTCCAGCAGGACAGCCCCGCTGCATGCTCTCCCTCGAAAAGTAGAGGCTCGCTCAGTGGTGGCACTGCTAAACATTCCCCCTTGTTAGCTGAGGTGTTAAAGTGTATCTCTCCCCCTTTTCAGGAGATGAATTATAAAATGGTGTGATCCAGAGCTCCAGCCTGGTTGGATGAGAGGTGCATGTCGATTTATACAACCGAGCATATACATTCCTGTAGCAGTATGAAGAGGCATGCTGCTATTGAAATTTCAGATCATTTTGCAGCTGCAAACTGTAATAGCAGTAATAATAAACCAGAAGCTGTGCTATCCATTAAAAAGAACCCCAGACACTCCAGCATGTTTGTTTTGCCTCTGATTTTAAACATTCAGCACCAGCTGAACTTCTTGTGCACGACTCATTAAAAATGTCCTGCATCTTTTCCTACTCACAGGCTCCTGTGTGAGGCCGGAGATAAGTGACAAGGAGGAAGGTGTGACCAAACCCGAGCTCTCCCCTTGGTTAGGTGGTCCTCTCCACCTTCACGTGCCTCAGGATGGAGGTCACTTTAGAGGTGACCTGCCTTGGGTATAACCAGACGCAGAAGCTGGTTGATCATGTGTCCTGCTGAAATGCAGCTCTGCATCACTGCTTGGATGCAGCACCGGGCTGAGCTGCAGCAGGTGGACAGTCCCTGAGTCTGGATGCAGGAGGCTCTGAGCTCCTGCACAGGAAAAGATGGCAACAGTCAAAAGTCCTGAAACTCTATGTGCTGTCTCAGAGACAGGAATTATTTCAGGTCACAAGTACCACTGTGTTAGATACAACCTGAAACTTTTGCCTGGGGTCTGGGCTCCCCATGCTGCAAACCAAAGCCTGAGCAACGTGCACGACTCCTCCCCAGTAGAGAAGGCAATTCTGCCTTTGCCACGCCATTGTTCTGCAGCCTTAATTTGAGGATTTCTCTCCCTCACCAAGTCTCACAAGCATTTAACTTCATTGCTCAGGCTGTGGAGGAAAAGATCCGCATGAAGGTTCATGCAGCAAAGATTCTGCTGTAGGTAACTCAAGAAACCTTGTGCTAGATGTAGGTGTTGGAAACCATCTCTCTCACACCCAAACTCCATCAGGAAGCGCTGCCACTACTGCAGTTTAAAAATCCATTTGCACATTTCAGCAGTGACAAACTGGGAAGCAGCCCTGGGCAAGCAGCAGCCAAATTCCCCCTGTGCCACACTGCAACGGCCCAGCACGTGGTTCCAGCTCTCACACCATTCTCAATGCTGTCTCTTACAGTGCATGTGGTCAACCAAGAAGCTATGCTGGGGAGGGGGTTGCAAACCTGAGAAGAGCACTATATCCCTGCAAGAGGGTAGGAACATTTATTTATCAATAACTCTTTCTTGCTTAGCTTTTTTTTTTCTTTCCCCCTAAAGTGTGCCAAAATAACACAATAATGGCAATGTTGATTTTTTTTTTTTATCTCTACTTTTCAGTGAATATGAATGCTCAACTCTGGCAGGGCTTAACTTTGTGTATGAAGAGGGAAAAAAAAAATCCTGGTAAATATGTTGTTACTGATTTAAAAATCTATTTGTTCAGTAATTTCTGCTGGAGCCATCATTATCTTGCCAAAGCAGCTGTTGGAATATTAACTAGACACAGCAGTAACAAGTGGAATATAATTAGCACTCCTTGTTCCAGTGAATTTTCAGTTTTAACTAGGAACAATTTGCAATGAATCTCTGTGCTGTTGTAATTAACTTAACTAATGCACCACACATACCGACGACTGTACTGAGTACTGTAGGAAATCACCGAGGGTGCTGCGGGTGGGGCAAAGCTATTGCCTAATTCTGGCCAGCTCTTACATACCAAGGACATCCCTCCTTGCCTTGCAGTGTGTTGCTGGCAATTCAAGACAGGCAGCATATATTTGTGAAACCATAAACAACAAATTGTAAGTGGATTCTAATGCCTCACACTTGGATTTTGGGGTATGTTTTTTGCAGCATGGGCTTTTAATATACAAAGTGTTTTCCAAGCATTAAGACTACAGTGGTGAGGCCAGAAAGACATGCAGAAAAGTGAGCTTTCCCAAGAAAAGCTGCTCCAGAAGTCCCATCCTGCACAGCCACGTGTTCCATTAACTTTTACTGCCCCAAGTAGCTCTTTGCAGCCACTGGTGTAAGCCAGAACAGCCAGAGAAGCTGCTGTGAATCACTGTCAGTGCTCTGGTACCCACCAACACACCAGACACAAGCTCTGGGGCTTACCACCCCTCTTTTCCAACTCATTTCTTCCAACCCTGTCTCTCCATTGTTTTTACTCCAGAGACTGGTGTGAAACCACAGCCCTATGGTATTTCTGCTTTGCCAGGAACAGGGACCAAAACCTTGTCTACATCACTTGAGGTTTAACCCCCTGGCACTGCATCCAAGCACATTGTCCTGACTGGGTAAGCCTCATCTGTGCTGATGAGCTCACCGTGCCCTCCTCACCAAAGCAAAACTCTCAGGGAAACAGCAGCAAGCTTGTACAGCAGGTATGTCTGAGCAATCCTGTCTCCTTACCTTTGGAAGCTTCATGTGAGACAGCAATGTCTAAGGTTGTCCCAGGTACTGAGATTATGGAGATATTGTTAAATATTGGGGGGGGGGGATGGGGGGGGCTTTAGGGGGGTAGAGCTGAAGGCTGCCTGTTTCCTCTCTTGCCTCCCAGCAGGTTTGGTCTTACTGGTGGGGTAAACACCTCCCTAGATAACTTAATCCACAGTGGAGACTTCAGCACAAGGTGTCTCCACTGAGCGGACCTACACTATGTACAAGGAGAAGGACAGTGACAATCCTAACGCCACCTGAAAGCACTTTTATTTGCCCTCTCTGTCAAGTTCCCAATCAGCTGTAATAGGATCTAGTGCCCATCCTGCACGTGTGTGTAGGTGCCTCCAGCAGCACCATTAGAACCAATTTGTTGCTGAAGATGGTCAAGATTTTCTTGCAAAATGCCATTACACAATACTCTTCAGACTTCAGCTCCTGGAAAGGTGCTGTGGGAGAATCCCAGCTTTATTAAAAAAGGGTAAGTTGCTCCCTACATCTCACAAACTATTAAAAAAAATGTCCCTATGGCTCAAACCAAACAAAAGAGACTCATCTGGAATTTTTCAGGTTGGGCTCTAGGACCTTTTTTTTTTTGGAGCCAGTTGCTCAAGTTGCAGCTTCTCTCAGGACCTGGAATACAGGGAAGGATGTGATGCTGCCATAATAATATCCAAGTGCAAACCCCTGGGAACCTGGGTTCTTCAGGTAAGTTGAGGTCTCCTGCCTGTAAAAGCAACTCCCTAACGAAAGCAGAGCCCCAGGTCCCCAGAGGCATGGTCTGGCTGAGGGTGTGGACACTTTATGCACGCTGCAGGCCCATGAGGGCAGCCAAGATGAGACTGTAGGCACTGCTGGGTTAGACCAACACTCTATGACAAACCAAAATAACCATCACCCACTGTGATTTGCACCAGTTTCTCTCTCTGCCTCAAACTCTGTACCAGGCACAAGTGGCAGGGCACGGTGTGGTGGTGGTGGTACTGAGTGTTCCTCCATGGGCTTCCATGAGGCAGAGCTCCACGTGAAATACCCAAAGAGCTCATAGGTGGCTGTCTATGTGTCCTCGACCTTGTACTCAGTGGGAAATATAAAAAAGTTATATTCTGAACTGTTTTACAGAATAAAACCCTGAAAACTTCTCTTGTCCTTGACTGCATCAGTGGAAGAACCAGCACTTCAACACCATCAGCTCTGGCACTGCTGACCAGGGCTGAACCAGCTCTGCGTACGCTTCTGTGGGAGATGGCACATAAATTATAGGTGTTAAAATGTCACCTGGATGGCCTTTTCTAAAGGAAATAGTTTTGAATGAAAAATTTTCACAACATTTCAGTTTCTAAATTATTCACTCTGAAGTCTAATTTTCCTCTGAACCCCTTTTGGTGGAAGAACAGGGTGGAGGGGGGGGAGTGAGGGGAGAAAAGGGGGAAGAAGCAAAGTTGAAATATTTTCCCATGCATTTAAAAAGGGTTTCTTCCTAAAATTTAATGTACAAAGACCTAATTTTCTGTTAACTCTGCCCCACATATTTTTCTCTGGAAAACAAATAATAATTATTATTATAGTGATTAATAATAAACATTATTATTATGATTAATAATAAAAATTATTATGATGAATAATAATAAAATGATTATTCTTATTATTAGAATGGCACATTTGTCCTACCTCTACATGTATTATCAGTAATCTAGAGTTACTTTTTGTCTCTATAACTGATCTCATAACAAGTCTCTTGAAATCATATCAATGGAGCTGACAACAGGATAAGGGCTGGGGTGGGTGTGTAGGGCTTCTGCATCATGACGACAAATGGATCAGATTTGAAGAGTCACATTGATCTAGTAATTTTTCTTTAAATACTTCATGTGCTACAAAGAGGAAATTAATTTTAAAACCTTGACAGCGTAAAGATAAAACAGAAATAGAAAAATTAAAGAAATGAAGTGGGAAACCTGCTATTTTTGCAGCGATCGGAGCGCTGCAAATAGTAAAGCCAAGCCGATACTTAGTCACCAATATGGAGAACAACAGATTAAAAAGAAGCGAGAAATGGGGTGGGGACTGCAAAGAGCGGCTTTCATTTCTATAAATATCCTCCCTTGCCTGTGTCTCTGCAACAGAAGGGAGTTGGGAGATGGTCTATCTTTTGGACACCTTAATCGCAGCCTTGCAGACAGGAAGGTCCGCGCTGACGCGCTCTATCAAAGCCTCCTGCATCGCGTGAAAGACAAGCCAGGAAAGCAGTCGCTCTATAGGCATTGTCACAGCCTCTTTAAATCAGGTGTGAGCTTCCAAAACCCAAAGGCAAAAAAACACCCACCCCCCATCCCACAACCTAAAACTACACCGAGCAAAAAGCCCTTTGTCGGCGCGGGAGGGAACATCACAGAAGGTGGCAAAGGGGAAATTTATTAAGTCATGCTGTAGCAAAATGCAATTCTTGACATCTAACTCCTGCAACACGAGCGAGGTGGGCTCCTCTCGTGCTCTGGAAAAAGCATCACTTCATGCTTTCTTGTCTTTTTCCATTAAGATCCCACACGCGTGGCTATTCATCCCCTCAGCACCCAGGAGCCAGATTGTTTGCCAAAGTGATAGATGAAAAATTCATTCTGTTTTGAGGATGTTTAAACATTCAAAGCAGGAGTGTAACTGGCTGCTGGGTAGCCAGCTTAGTAGTTGCTCTCCAGCTCAGAGTCTCTGAGGTTCAGGCTGCAAATTCCAAACCCTACTCATGGTCAAATAAAATCAGCAGAAATTTGACTCTGATATTTTTATTATTATTATTATTATTTCTGGCTTCATTTTCAATGTGGATTTTTAGGTTTATAGATCCATCCACACAGTAGTATTTTACAATTTATTCTCTTGAGCTTGACCAGGGCTGTTGTGCATAAAGTAATGAAAATCTTGGAGTCCAAAGGGAAACATCTCTCCGTGTGTGCATGTGTGTGTACACATACATATATTATTTTGAAAAATGAATTGACAGACACCCCTACGAGATCATGTTTGCAGGCTGAATTTCCTACCTTATTTTTTGTCTGCAAGACTAAATCAAGACGTTTATGCTACGGAGGCAAAAGATTTGAATATCTAACCCTTCCCCACCCAGGACGTGCTTGCACACACACAAAGCCAAGGCAGAAAATCACATTGCTTTCTCAGCAGATACATATTCCACCCCTGCAAAAATGGTGTAATCTGTTTTCCCTGTAACTGGAATTCGTGATGTCAGGGATGCTGATGGCAGTGTCAAGACATCAGCTAAGCCTCTGATAATGGCATTTGCACGTTTGACTTTTTTTATTCTTTGGGCTTTATGATTTAAAATCCACAGTTTAATCTGCACCCACCATCTCGCACGCAGACTGTAAAACACCCACATATCCTAACACAGAAACAGCAAATGCTCTTCTCTATTGTCAGCCATTGCTGTCCGAGGCCAAAAGAAAGAGGTCACCCATAATAATAAGGTCAACCATCACCATGGTATCTGAGCACCATTTGATTTAAAGAATGCTGTAAGAGTCTATGGAAAATGTAGAGAGGCAGCAAAGGAAAAGCACTCAGAGTAACTTCAGAAATAATTGCAATGCAATTAAGATGTGCCACCAAAATGAATATTTCAGATCAGAGTTCATCTGCGGGGAGGTTGGTGGTATTATAAAAGTTACAGATGTTTAGGCTTGATTAGGCTCTCGCATGCAACTCGGCAGCCAAACACACAAAAATCAATGGCTTTGTATCAGTAAAAATCCCCTCTGAGGGGAAAACCTGGCTTAAGAGAACGTAACTGTACCCATCAGCCGCTCTGAAGCCTCTGACATTAACTGCTCAGGATCAAGCTCTGAAGCCGGAACACTGCTGGACCAAGGGAAAGGAAGGAGAGGAGGGAAGAGGAAACTGCTATGCGTTTGGAACAGGCTTTTCACTACTGTCCCTGCATCCGCAAGAGGCAACACCGTCAGCTCAGTTCCTTCAAGTTTCATCATTCAAATGCACGTGGGAAGCCGCACTGAGAAAGATGGGTGTGATTCCTGTGTCATTCCTTTTGTTACCGATGTCTCGTTTAAAAGGATCTTTGTTTTCCCGGTGACAGAGCAAGCGCAGAAGGGCTGTGATCCTGTGGTGCCCCCACCGCAGGGGCCACTACCAGAGGAAAAGGCAAGGATCTTTCTAGCAGGCAATTCACCAGTTAAGCTGTTGAGCCCCATCGGGGAGCAGTTGGTGTGTGCCTTGGAATATGATGATAATTCTGCTTAAAAAAAAAAGAGAGGAAAAAAGCAAGGTCCTGGATCCATCCCCCTATGGCTGCTGCCTATCTAAAGCCCGTTTCAACCCTGACATCCTCTCCCCATCCAGCACAGAGCAGGGATAAACTCTGCTTTCAGCAAAGGAGCAGCCCCAATCAAGCCAGCCGGGCAAAAGGACAGGTTTAAAATAAGAATTAAGCATGTTTTGCTTAAATGCTTAACGAGTAAGTGTTTGGGTGAAGGGGATCAATTCTGGCAGCTCTGGCAGCCCGGTGGGTCGGATCCCAAAAAGCGCTGGAGGATTATTAGCACAAGTTAGAAAAACAAAAACCTCTTTGGGGAAGGAGGGGGGGGGCAGCTTTCAGAGGCTGCTTTTCCCAGAACCGTGCCGCAACTCTCAGCAGAAAGGATTGTTGTGAGCAAAGACGTGGCGGTTTATCTACTAGAGGTGAGGATTTATTTTCCAGAGGGCAAGTGCACCTGTAGGGAAGGCTATTTTGGTCATTAATGCAGGTTTAGCAAGCACCATTATATGTTGAGCTTCGCTGGTATGATGCTGGAAATATGTTTAAAATTCTCAGGACTGAAAATCAGGGACGATTCTCGCCCAGCCAGGCAGTGGCCCAAGCTGAAGGCAAACCCAGGGCAGCTTTGCTGCCTTTTTCTGATCCCCACCGTACAGTAGCCCTCGGTGTTTATTATGAAATATTATGATTTAAGTGACTATGGTAGTTCATGAAAACTGACCCCTGTGAGCGCTGCCTGGGAAACTAGATTCAGTAAATTAGCACATTCCTTAACACAACTCTCCTGGCTCTATGTTGTATGTTAACTTAAATGTGCCTAAATGGGCAGTTCAGTAGCCTATACATAAAATCTTTCAATGATTATCCTATTAAAGACTATCATTGGAGTGGTTTAGACTTGTGCTGTATCATTTATGCAAACGAGAGAAAAACTCAAGTTACTGTTACTTTTAGACAAAGTGCAAATAAGCTTTTCATTGCATATTAATGAATTGCTAATACCACAGCTCTTCCGCACCCATCTTTATGCAGATTCCAGTAATGCTGTTTGCTCAGTTGTATAATTTGAACTTTTTTCATTTTGAAGAGCCTAGGCTAAGATTTAAAACCAAACCCAAGCCTGATACCCTCCTGCAAGTGAAACCAAACTGACTACTCTTCCTACAGACACACAGAGCTGAAGCTGCAGGCTCGGGGAGCACACCCAGCCGATGGCACTTTCTGTTCAATGCATCAGAATTATTCTTTTTTTAAGAATTTGCTGTAAAATTTAAGCGGATCCAAACTGCAGCCCAAGAAAGAATTTAAGAACAGAGTGAAACCCATCCATATTTGAGATTATTCTTCATTTTAAACACATTTAAATCCCACTGATTGCAGTGACATGCTGACATATGTTTCAGTCCCTCGCTGAAGGAAATAGTTTCTCGATTCAGGGCTTTAGAGAACACATCTCATCTCTGGGCCCAATCCTCAATCCAGTGCTCTTAACTCACAGAAGCAACCCCTGTAATGTGAAACCCCTTAAGTCTGTGCAGATTCCTCAGATATCAAAACTGCAAACAAGAGTGTAAATGCTCACTGGCTCTAATGGGCAGGATATCAGGTCCACAGGGAGAAACAGAGATGATAAATGTGATCAATGATGACAGGAACTTGTTAAGTTATAGCTTTGTTGCAAAGAAGGAACTGCTTCCAGCTGTAAGAAAGGTGGGAAGAAATGCATACACACTGTTCCAGAAAAGGAACAATGCACTTCTATGGAGCTTTGGGAAAATTTGATTCCAGAAGAGAATCAACAAAAGTGCCTGATGGATCTCAATTATTTTTTCTATTTTATATTTGCTTGTTCTATTTTACTGCTACCTGATACAATACTTACATGGTCATTAATAAAAGTTACCCCCATACAACCATCTGGTTAATATTGCAACGTAGCACTTGAATAAATGTCAGAAAAGCAGAGTCATGCAGGAAGCAAGCATGCCTTTTAGCACAGAACCAAGGGAGGAAGGGCTGGCCAAAATGCACCTCTCCTCCCACCAGCTGGTCCCGAGGAAAAGGTGGATTTCCAGAGGGATGGTTTATCTGCAAGTCGCTGCCAAGACCAGATTTGTGACAGCAGCAGCAGAGCTGATGGCATGGGGCTGGGTTTGGGTTGGATTTCTGGTTCTGCTGCTGGTTGCTTTTCCTCTGTTGAAGGAGCTAACAATATTTGAGAGCAATCCTTTGGGAAATGCTGTTGTTTCTGCAGAGCAGAGGTTCTGCGTTCAGACAGGGGTACCATATATCTTTGGGTTGGATTTTTCTAAAGGGAATTCACATTTGTGGTTACAAGGAAGAAAAAGTCTGGATTTTCAAGAGCTCCCATCTTCCAGGCACTTCCACAGAAATAAGCATTCCTTTCTTTTGCAACCACCAAACTAAATGCAGCTTATTGGGTTTGAAAGGGTCAATTCCAGCAGCAAAACAATCTGAGGACCTTAACAGCAAAAGTACGTGGCTTTCTGTCACCATCACTCAGGTTTACATCATCCTGAGGCTGGCAGAACAGCAGCAGCAGGCCGAATTCAGCCAGGTGAGGGAGGCGAGATGCCTGGTGCTCCATCACCAGTTTCTTCTTCCTCCTGCTTCACCTCGACTCCTCAGACGTTCCTGTTTACCCTAGATCATCACAACCGCTTCACAGCCATTACCAGCTACTCAGTAAATAGCACGTATGCTGTCTAAATGCATAACATACAAATGCTCAAATACATAATTAATGAGGGTTTACCCTTGAGAGCTGTTGTTGGTCTCCTGGGTAAGTAATAGGTCTTTTATTGTTTAGACTTAAAGATCTCTTGAGCCTCTTTTAAAGACGTGCTTTGAGCAGCTAAGAGAAGGGGGAAAACTGCACAGGAGAAATCTATAGGTGACTCTGCTGGCAAGAAACCAAAACTACTATCCTGTTCTGCTTTGCCCTCCTAGGTCTTCATTGAAGAAGACTGAACAACAAAACTGTCTGCTTCTCTTCTTAGAGAAGACAAAAATTTGAGCTAAGGATGAAGGTGCAGGTGTGACCTTACCTTGAGGAGGACCACATCCATCCCTGCTGCCCTCTCACGAGCTAGCTGGGAGCTTGCAGGAGGGCTTACAAAAAAGGCAAGGACTTTTGGCATCCAGAGACTAGTGAGCATGAAAGGAAGCTGAATTTGAACTAACATCTTAAAGGTAAAAGGGCACCTAGGATTCTTTGCTAATTCTTAGGAGCATCCAAGCATCCTTATCTGGAAGGATTGCAGCATAAAATACCTCTGCAGCATCTGGGCAAACCATTTCTAGACAGCTCTATGAAGCCATGGTGACCGCCAACAGCCAGGCCGGGCAACCACATAAGACAGGAGAACACAGAGTGAATTCAATCAACACTATGGTTATGAATGGTTCCTTAACACAACCTTAAAACCCCAGTACTCCATAGAAACCATTACCGACATCTGATGGGTTTGCCAACATCCAGCATTTCCATTCCTTATGTGCATCCCTCACGTTTGCAAACACGGGTGTGTGGGGCAGACCCCAGCTCTCACCATAGGCTTGCACAATAATTACCATTAGTGTTAATGAATTTACAAGAGCATATCAATGGGGAATAGACCCCAATGTATTTCATTTAGAAACATAACGTGAGCTGCAATACTGCACACAAACACCTGACACAAATGGAATCCCAGCCTTTCCAATGCTACAATAATTTTGAGGAGGTCAATAACTGTTTTCAAACACAGATAGCATTTGCTTCTGCATTTCCTTTTATAAATGACCAAATTAAATTTGCACCGTTACTTCATTTGGCCTCCCCTCCTTTTATATCTAAAATGTTAATATAGACTTACTTTATGGGTAAAGTAACCAAGAACAATACAAGCATCATAATGAAAAAGATGTGCAGCATTTTACACTGCATAATAAATGTATGTCCATATCAATGTAAAACATACAAATGGCAATAATTTAACACTGAATATTTTTCTGCCTTTAATTAAAATAAACTAATAAAGATTTCAGAGATGCATTTGCTTTAATAGAATGCAGAGTTATAATTGGTGACCTATTTTAAGCAATTTAATTTCCCATGACCTGTTTTCCAAATTAACATAGTAATAGAAGAATGTTTATTGTGTTTGGGAATATAAGTTTCTCCTTCAAAGATGTCATATGCCTTTGTGATTTGATTTAAAGGTGTATTCTTTTATTAAAATGTTCATATAAAGAGCTTGTAAATTATGTAAATGTTTCTTTTTATGGCATTTAATGAGCCTAGAATTTTAAATCAAAGCACAATCAAAGAAAATAAACAAGGACATCTTGAAGATTCAGAAGATCACTTTAAAAAAAGGGCATCAGCTGGGTTGCACCAAATCCATTTGAATCCCCTTTTCCTTAAAGCCTTCACCAGCATACTTTCCCCAACTATTTTATTACATTCCTGTGTTTGTATATACACAGAAACACACCCCTACACAGAATTATGTATTTCACACACACGGGCTCAATCTGCAGCTGTTTAGGGATGGCTCTTTTTGGAATCTCATTAAACTCTCGTGGCATTGTGTGCCAAGGGCTGATTAGGTGTTATTTAAAAAAAAAAAAAAAAAGAAAAGGAAAAAAAGTATTCCCTAGTGTGATTTTGAGGCACGTGAATTATTCACAAGTCACACAGGGGGCCCATTCCCTGGCTCTGCCACTCCTGCACCGGTGCACTGAACGCAGCAACGAGCAACTTCAATCTGCTGTTCCAGCAGAGCCCAAACCCAAGAGTTGGGGCTGAGCTTATTAAATCCTCACTTTTAAAGAACTCTCCATTCTTTAAAGTGGACAGCAGTCTCGTGGATTTTTGCAGGGAAAGAAAACCACAAGAAAACTCTTTACATTTTTTTGTTAATTGATTTTAGTGAGCATTTTGACATCCTCCTGATCCTTTTTCAGTTTGAGGGCGTACTGCCTGATAAAATGGGAGACTAAAATCCTTCAGGCTGCCACAGCAGAAGGCAGGGGAGCTCAGTTGGGGTGAAGGGGCTGCAGGTACCCAGCTAAGCCCCTGTGTCCCTCCTGGGTAGGACAACTGAAACCACCATCCATGTAACCTCCATCCTCCATTCCTGCTCATGCCCAACATAAGCATTGTGCAAAGACACATCCTCCATGTGTCACACTGGAGGTAATCCTGCTTTTCATTACAGGATTGTGGAGCAACGATTTACAGGGCTTCAGAAGACCTCCAGTTTGTTTGGGGCAGGGTGAGGACCACATGAGATTAAGGCCAAAGTATTTTATAAAACCAGGAAAAGACATCTATTGCCTTCTCAAACACAACATAGGTGGGAGTGCATTCTTCATCCATAAGGAATAGTGGAACTACTCCAAGGGGTTTCATATAATTAATGAAATACATCACCTCTGTATAAAACCAGTTCTAAAGTTATTTTAATTATTATATCCTATTGAAATGTTGCAGATCAAACTTCTCTTCTGGGAAAATGAGCCACTCCCCAATTCTTCCTATAGTTAAACAGTTTTGCTCACTATGCAAGTGTATGAATACATTAATGTGTGTGTACATCCTGCTGCCTCTATACATTCCCTTAGCTGCGTGCACACTAAGCCACAGGTCTGTATACACACACAAAACTTAAGATAACTCAATGTCAGCCATGGCTTGTATACAGCCTCGTTCACTCTCCACAGCACTCCATCACCCAGAAAGGTGGGAGAGAGGAAATAACCCTCCGCAGAGCAGACTCCCTAATGTGTCACGGATGCACGTGGTCTGCCTGAAAACATCTCCCACTCTGAGTGCTCTAGACCATCTCCAAATCACTCACGAAATGTTCAGGACAGCCAAGGCACGTGTTTAACAAGAGGAAACTCTCGTCGTGGCATTTGTGCCTCTGTAAATATGCAGAGGAGCTGAGTGAGTTTAACAGGGGGTCAACTGCTTGACTAGATCTCTCCCTGACGAGCAGGACATCAACACCTAGACAGATGACAGCCTCCTCCTCCAGCTCGTCTCAGTTTCGTTAAGGCTCAGACAGCCACGTGGCATTATTTTAGCAGTGCATCCCCACAGCAGAGGAGATGCTCTCTAACAGCTTGTTATAGCCCCATCTGTTAAGAATTTACAGCTAATGTATCTCGTAACAGGGGTTTTTATAGGTAAGAAAGAAGCATTTGGCCTGGTTAGGAGATCGCTGCACAGCTCTGCTCACGATCTCGCTGCCTAACACATTTGGGTTTAGTATTTTGGGGAATTGGTATTAAAAATATCAATGATTCATCCATCATTGATAAACATGCTGAAATGTTCAATAAACATGCATCAGCAGCAATCACTATATGTATGTATGGACAGATGAATGTCTCCTACGTGTGTTTCAAGCACGATTCCCCCAGAACAGTCCAGGCTATAAGGTATTTTATGCTCAAATCCAAGTTTTGTACTCTGGCAATGTAAAACACACAATCTATGAAAGTCTGAAGTTTGATGGAGTTATGGTGCATGGCTGGACCCTGTGGCCAGCCACTGATGTGCCAGCTTCTGGAAGCATTGCAAATAAATGGACAAATCCCCTACTATAAGAAATTTACAGCCTGTTTCTCTTATATTATTTGCTCTTTATAGCCTTATTAAAGCACCAAACAGCTGAATCCCCAGCTGGAGAGACACCAAAGGAACGAATGAAATGGGTCTGAGTGGAGAAAACAAGATCAAATCAGTCTTTTTCTCTAAAGACTAAGATTAACCAAGTTCTGATCTACATTTGCCCATGGAGTTGAAGTCCTCCATCCATCCCGATCCCTAAAGCTCCTACCACCCTGGGGCTAGACACAGCCCTTCACTTCAGACCGTTCAGAGAGCCTGACCACGCTCGGGAAGGAGCCGCCAATGTTTGCCCCGTGTCCCTCACTGATGAGATGCAGCGCGTCCTCCCCGCTTCAGCCACCCCAGCAACTCTTGTCAGAGAGCAGGAGAAATGGGGGAAAAAGCCTAAAACAGACAATAAATAGAACACTTCAGAAACCTATCCATCGGGGATCTTTTAAAAGCATTGATTTCTGGGCTTCAGGAGAGGCAAAGGAAGAGAATAACGTTTCAGGAGAAAAATAATAGTCCCCAAACCATAGACTTCATGCTGCCTAATTTCCTATAGCCTTCAGGAGTCCAGGTTCATTGTGATTTAACACCTGTACTGCTGGATCCGACCCCAACATGTGCTTCATGAGGACACTGCTCCAATACAAACCCACCACCATCATGTTTTGGGGGGTCCAAAGGCCCAACGCTACTCTTGCATCGCTTACAGCCCTGGCACAATTCAACTGGCTCCAGTCAAGCACCTGCTGATAGAAACAACCCCCTTGTGGAAGCAAAAACCAGGCCCTCCTTTTCCTTTTTATTTTATTTTTAAAGGCTCTGAAGTGAAAGTGGGAGGAGGGGAGTATCTGAAGATCTCTGTGTGTCTTCTTTATTCAAGGGGTAAGAGGGAAAAGCATTTTGCTGCTCTGAGGGTGCACAGTCAGTGATCTTAACAGCACATTATATAACACCGCCGAATAAATGACAGACAGCCGGGACTTGCAAGGCGAACCCAGCACATCAAAGTACCCCGGTGA
Source organism: Zapornia atra (assembly GCA_013400835.1). Lineage (NCBI taxonomy): Eukaryota > Metazoa > Chordata > Aves > Gruiformes > Rallidae > Zapornia > Zapornia atra. The sequence goes on along the minus strand of VZTU01025268.1, from coordinate 72,591 downwards.
CGACATGAACCACGCGAACGCAGCTTGAGTGTGCTTGCTGTCTCTCCAGCATCTCAAAAGGCATCCTCGTGCCAGGCTGTTTCTCTTTAATCTGTGCAAGGAGTTCATCTCACCCTCCGACTCTCCCCCACTGAAAAGATGATGCTTTTCTGGTCTCTCTTCTTCCCTTTAGGAACCCGCTCATCCATTCCCCATACCACCACCGACCTCTGGGACTGCTTGTTCCTCCTTCCATCTAGCCCCATTCCCTCTGCTCCTCCTTCAGTCCAGCAGGAAAAATACTGCTAAAATAAATCATATCAGGTCTCATAATAGGACCCAAAAAAAATTACTTCTGTGGTTACTATCCTGGAATATCCAACAGAGCTCTGCCTTGACCTTACGTGCCTTTGGTTAAAGGGATGTTCCATTATTAATCCAGCTTAGAGCTGGATTAACTTTTAAAGATACAAAAATGCCCACAAGCCAAGTAAGGTGATATATTTTTGGCTGGTTGGAACTGGCAAGCTGCCGGGCAGGGTTAGCAAGCATCTAGAGCTTAGGAAAGGTGCTTTTAGATATAAATCCTGATAAAAAAACCAACCCCAAACCAACAACCAAACCACCCTAAAATAAATTACATAAGCAAGTAACAGCAAGCAGGTCACAACGGACAGTCAACGTCCTCCAGATATGTTTGTACTCTATGAGAAATTTCCACTACAGACAAACCTACCCAGCCTGGGGGGCAGAAACTCATTCCAACCTGGCCACTTTGATTTTGAGAGGGGAAGGATGAAGGGAAGACAGGGAGGGGGAAGGTACTTCCAAAGATGAAAACAAAAACATGCTGAATAGAAAAACATTTAAGGGCTTGATCCAAAGCTTACTAAAATTGATATCCCTGGGAGGTTTTTGTTTTCCTCTTTTCGATAGACATTGGATCGTGTCCCCAGAGAACAGTTCCCAAATGTTCTAATGGGAACTAATGCTCTAATGAAGCATCTAGAATGGTGCTGACTAGCAGGAACATAACCGGGAAGTGAGCAGAACGATGGGTGCAGTCGGTTCACTGAGAGTGCTGAAACACCATCCTAAGGCACCCCCCTCCTATCTGAAATTAGGTCCAGATTTGTAAGCACATTTAGGACATTGACTTACACACCGACCTAAAGGTAGATTTTAACACATCCTTTAAAACAAACTCTTTAATACTGCTAATGCATGCCTCTGGTGAAACTGCTCACACCCACACCCACAGGTTCCTGCTGGTTGCAAAACACATACCCATTGTTGTTTGCTTTCATTGCTGCCTGAAGAAGGGATTTATGGGGAGGATACCTGCTTTTCACGAGCTGAGCAGAAAGGGAGAAGAAGATGTTGCAACCCATCTCTTCAGACATCCAATAAAACAGGAATTGTTGAGCTGCTACTAGTTTGCTCATTGCAATAAAGTTCCTTGTTCAGCATTAAAAGATGATTCTTACTAGTTTATATCTATTACCACATATCAGAGATGTATAAGGAAAATAGTCAGATGAGAAAAATTACCTTTGAATAAGCGTCAGATAAATAGAAATAGTTCAGATCTGCCATGAATTATTCAAGCAGCTCCAAAATTGCCACAAACAGCAAGATAAGATCTTGCCTTTCTGCAGGTTGCATGTGTCCTGCAACAACCCAGACTATGCATTTCACTTGGGAAGCTGCCCGAGGAGAATGGTATCACCTCCAGGAACTCCAACCAGTATGCAGGGCGGGATGTGCTCTTCTTCAACTTACAGATCACGTATATATGTTTTAAAGCCATTTTGTGCAACTACGACCTTTCAGCACATAACGCCTCTGTTGAAAGCCTCCTACTACACCCAGAGGGCTGCACAGCAAATACTGCAGCCGAGGGGGAAGTCTGGGTCCCACAGCTAGAAATCAGGGCTGCAGTGCTGCAAGGGAATCTGTGCTCCGGTATAATTAAGAGTGATTCTTTGTTAACACTGTAATTTTGTTCCTGCAATACTGACAGTTATTTAGATGCACTTGGAAAAAAACCCAAACTGGCTGGTGGCTAAACCTGTGAAAAATCTATTTATACCATGAGGGCTGCACCTCACAGGTCGAGTGAGCAGAATTTGGCATGATGACGGCGGCACTCGGACTCGCCTGCCTTTTCTAGGGCACGGAGCGCTAAGGACAGTGGTAAGCTGCAGGGACCAGATCTCCTCTCCTCTTAACTTCGGTCGCTGTGTAACTTCACTGGTGCCTGATCAAATGAAACGGATCGAATGAGGAAACGCAGCAACCTGACACAACCGCTCCCTGCCACAGCACCTCTCCACATCCAGGGGGATGCTGCATCTTTCCTCCTGCTCCTCGCCCTTCCTCACCCTCTCCCCTCAGCCTCTCCTTTTCTTTAAAGATTTGGGTCACTTCGCTTTACACCGGCGCAGCTTTGCCCGATGAAGGCTGCTTTTGTGCAGTTCCCTAGGGCAGGAATAATGTGGGGATGGATGCTACAGGGAGAAAGACAGCTATCTTTACACAGGAATTAAGTTCTCTCCTTCTGGGGCTATATAGACAAGTGGCCAGGGAGGGCATGGGGAATATATAGACAAGTATTTATATTATTTCTTTTCATAATATTCCAGATAAAAATTCAGAATATTACAAACATAATCTGCAGACATGCACTGCTTGCCTTAATGCATGGGGGAAGTCAGAATTCCTTGCTTCCCAAATCTTGCTGTTTAATATTTTTACTACCTCTCTCTTTAAAATTAATAATAATAAAAACCCTGTTCTTGTGCTTTGAAAGCAACATACATTTTCATGTGCCCACCGCTTGAGAGTGTGTCTCTGCCTTGCCCGAGGAGCATGTGCCTAGCTCGAGTCCCCACAGTGAGTGGCAGAATCTGCCATATGGAGGTCACCTTGTCCAGGTCCATAAATAGCTCTTTTTCCTAAGCAGGGAAGGAGCTACTGAGAGTAATGAAAGAGGAGGCTAGCTTGCATCCGTGGCACTGATTGGTGCCAGGGTTACAACACGCAGAGACTTGTCATGCCAGCAGCAGCGATACCGTCAATCTGCAGGCACAGAAGTCACCTAGTTCCACTGTGAAAACATGTGCCAGCCAGTTTTCCGTTTCAGTTTTCACACAGGGGTTTGGATGCCTTTCAGGAGTCCAGAACAGATACTTCAGGAAAGGTGTCCTTGGGGAGACGACAGCAGCCCCCGGGCAAAGAGCTTTCGCTGCTGAAGGACACGGTTGGGATCTGCCAGGTTGGTCCCAGGCAGTGGGTCGGGGCAGGGGAGGGACATTGATGAGGTGAAGAAGCAGCATTGAGGTGGTGCAGTCCAAACCCCCACCTCCCCCCCTGCTGCTGCTGTGAGCTGTGTAACGGCACAGGCATGACATGGTTCAGGCACAACTGCCATCAGTCAGTGCCCCAGCTTGGGGCAAGGGCTTCTCTTCCATGGACCGACAACTGGAGATGGAAGGATCAAGATCCTTGCCCTTTGTGCAAGGAACCTTTTTGCTTTATTCAGCTTTCAAGATGCCAACAACTATGAAAAGGCTGCAGCAGAACCATTTGATAGCAAACAAGGTGCTAGCAGTGAAGTAACCGATACCTTCATTTAAAAATAGACAGGAATATGTCACGTCAGACTGACTTTCACAGACCAGAAAGCACACTGTCATGTTTCCATTACAACATCCCATGGAACAATGTGAAATTAATGAAAACATAGCAAAAAATAATGCTCCTGCATAACCCATGGGATATTTAAAAGAGGATGGCATGGGAGGAAGAGGGAAAACAGTTTTCCCTGATTTTAATTCAAAATCATTTTTGAGTGCAAACACTTCCTACAGCGCCTAGAGTCTGAATTAGCACCAGCCCTTTTTTTTTTGCCTCAAAACGTTTATCAGGGAAGTCCTATCAGGATATAAGGTTCAGATGGAGACATAAGGTCTTGATGCACTCGGTTCGCAACTTTTTTTGACAATTACACCTGGTGGCAGCGAGGTGGTAATCCAGTCATTAACATCCCCTTGTGCGGGTGATGCCAGCACTCTCCTCTCTGTCCCGCTAAAACCGATCCCCTCCCATTTGTCAATATAGGAAAGGGAAAAAGCACTTATCCCTCCATGACATCTTTTTGCATCCCACAGGCTGCAAATCCCTGGTTTGATCTTGTTCAGTGTGGAACATCTGACATGCCTGTGATGGGGAGGCTTTAACCGCTCTTATTCCTTCTTATGATACCCATGACTATAGGATTGGATAAAAGGGATGAACAGATGGATGGATCACGTATATATGCTGTAAAGCCTTTATCCTTCACTAGGTGTTGGTTTAAGCGATGCACGGTATTTTTAAATAGCCTCTTCTATTTTTCCTTTCCCCTTCACAAGTTTTCCTCTATGTTCCTCCCCTCAGCAGTCTCTTCCCCCCTCTCCCATACAAACACTTTGAGCTCGAGTCTTGATATATTAAAAAAAAACACCCACCATGAAGCAGCCCTAAGCCAGTGTTTCCTTTGTCCTTGCTCTTTAAAAGCTGTAGTTGCCGCTCAGATGAGGCAACGGGCCTCATAACACAAGAAATATGTTTTTCAGAACTTAATGTCCTCTGCCACAGATGTTGTCTCTGCCAGAGGCTTATTAACACCTCAGAAGAGCAAAGCCCTGCCCACAAAGGGAAGGGAATCTAAAGAAGATACACAAACAAAGGAGGTGAATGTTAAAAGCAGCTAATGAGGGGGAAAAAACCCCTCCACCTTCCCATCACGGCACTTCAGAACAAGTAGCATTGCCAAGCACTAAGAACCTGGGGATTAAAGAGACAATTTAGGAAGACTTGATGTGGGGAATGGAAATCTCCTGGAAGACATTAAAAGAACACAGAAAATCAGCACACATATTTGGGGAAAAGAAGAAAAACCTAGAAACAACTATATATATATGTATGGATATGGACAACTTTGCAGGGACTAACAGAAAGCTGTTTGGAAATAACCAGGCACGTTTATTGCCTATAAGGGAAATTTAAATTTGAAAGGACACTGAAACAGGGGGACATGCATAAAGCGGTTTCATTATCAAAAAAAGATGAACATTCAAAGGGACTTGCTGCAAAAGCAAACCTGTTTGTTTACAAACCTTTTTATTTAAAACCAATCCTCCCAGAAGCACCAAGAAGTACTCAAATAAAAATACCCACTTCACTGGCTTGTCTTTCTTGCTTTGGAAGTGCTATGGGTTGCTTTTGACATTTTATTTCCCCCCACGCCCAGTGCTACACTTGGTCCCTTTCCTTCAGCAGTGGGGTTTGACTTCCAGCATGCTGAGGCTGCACTGGATATACGCTGGTACCTCTGCCAAGGTCAACCTCACACACAATCCAGCTCTGGGATCTGTGTGGGCATCCCGTGGGGCTCCCCCAGCCTCATGCACTGCAAAGTGGTTTCTCTTCCCCTTCTCTCCAAGGCAGTCAGAAAGTGATGGAGGTGCCCCTTTAGTCCTTTGGAGGGAGGTTGGTGGAAGCTGAGGCAGATAGTAAAGACCAGGATTTTCTCACTAGAGCCAGATCCTCGCTCAGAGACACATGTCACCGTCAGGAATGTGACAGAGGTCTGGGACCAGACCGCAGAGTGAGACTTCTGGTATGAAAAATAGATGGGTAAGAAGTAATTACAGGGCCTCAAAGATCACCAGAAGTAAACAGTAAGTCAGGATGTTCAAAAGGGCACTATGACTGAGATCAGCCACAGCAAGGACAATAAAATCAGCCCCTGAGATTGTTGCTATTTAAAGAAATGTTTCATATGGAAATGAACAGCCCATGGAGGGATGAGCTGGGTGCATAACACACATAATGCTAAAACTGCCTGGCATTTATCCTCAGCACAGCACACTGAGGCTGCTGGGATCACAGAACCTATCACAGGGGTTAAGAAGACTCAAGGGGCTAAAAGGATTCGACGAGCACTTAAGCCAGGTTAGACACTCCCCTAAATGTTGCAAGAACTGGGTGGTAATTAAAGTCTTTCCAGTTGGTGAAATTGCATTCCCGGGTTCAAGGGAAGGGAAACTTTTAGCACTGGCCTTGCACTTCCTGCCCTTTGTGTGAAAAAAGTCAGTTCATAAAGAGAAATTATCCTGAACTGCTCCAGGCTGAGCTGAGGCTGCAGTGGTCATTGAACAGCCCATTCCTTGAGAAGAGCTGCGCCTCGGGGATGTCCTGGTCGAACACTGGGGCTGTAAGCTCCCATGTTGATAAGGTCTCTTGGAGGGGAAGGCAGTTGGTCATTCTTTGCTAGTCACATGGGGATCATAATGTTTGGTACTTTGAGGCTCTCCAGTACAGCTATGTTAAAGGGTCATGTCCACGGAGAGGAGATGCACGAAGCCCCAGCTTCACCCCCGGGTCAAGTGCCATGTCTTGGGCACTGGATGCAGAGAAGATGATTATTTTTCAATCTGTCCACCCCTCTGACAAGCTCCAGCCCCAGCTCTGTCAGCAAGCCACCCTTGCCTGTGCAGGGCTAAGCCAGACTGAAGGATAAGATCAGGATCATTCAAAGGGCAGAAGGATGCAGTTCGCTTCAGATGGTGCAGGCTTGGACTGCAGTCAAAGAACTGAATCTTCTGCAGAGATTAACAAGCTCCGCAGGTGCAGGGGAAGAACAGGCTCTTCGAGCACAGGAGGAGAAAAACACACAGTATGGAAAAGTGCCCACTGCCCGACTCGCTAGTGAAACTGTTAAACAACTGCCAGTGGGTTTTCTGGAAGGAGGTCAGGAGAAGCAAAGGTGTGGAAAGAGAGAAAGCAGCAGCAGCCGGTGTCCCACAGGACGGGAACGCTGGCCAGCGCTAGGAGATACAATCTGATCCTTTGTGTGTTCTGCAAGTTGCCTTGCTGGAATCAAAGACCGTAGAAAACCAGTTTGCAAAATAATGCCGGTGACAGAGCAGCACCACCCCGTGTCAGGGCTGTTTCACAGAGTGGGGCTAATTCACCTTTTGTCTGCCTAATAGTACTGCAAAGGCTGAACCTCTCTGGTCAGAGAGGCTGAGTTATTTCATGCTACAAACCCCTCGCAGGCAACCTGACAGCTCTGAGAAGCATTGCAGAGTCACGGCGAGCCTCAGACAGCACTTCCCAAAGCCCTTCTACCCCACGGAGAAGGAAGGCTGTGGTGGGGAAATAGCAACCAGCTTCTTGGGGAAGGGGCATAAAGAGCTTCAAGTGGGTATGGCAGCAAAAGCAATGCGGTAATAAGAAGGAAGAGCTGCTGAGATTATCAGTTCCTGGCATTATATTCCCAAAACACTCCTGAAGCCTCACAGCTTCCATATGGCTCATCAGACACATACAATAACATGATCGCTCAGAACATTCAGTCCTATAGAAAGGAAACAAGAAACACAGACACGTCCTTGCACTGCTGTGCACGCAAAGGCGGCGCCGGGGCCGCGAACAAAAGGGATGGGAGCAAACTCTGTGCTGGAGCCAGCCTCCTCCAGGCTTCCTTTCACAAGCTCTCTGTGACCATCAAACTTTTGGAGAGATGGTTCATGTGTTGGTTCCACAAGGGGAACAGCTCCCAGCGAGCCACCAGATCCTCCAGCAAGGAGGAGGACCCATTTGTGGATGAAATGGAGATGTGCAGGCCTGAGCTGCCTGGGTATCTCTTGCAGAACTGAACTGTGGATCAGTAGGTATCACCTAGTACTTCCCCAGAGCCATAGCTCCACGCTAGCCAGCTGGAAATCCTGCCTGTAAGCAAACTGAAGAGCAAGTCTGCTAGAAATAGCAAAGCGCTCAGGCTGCCCAGGAAGGGGGTTGAGTCACCATCCCTGGTTGTGTTTAACAGCTGGGTAGATGAGGTACTTAGAGATATGGTTTAGTAGAGGACAGGTACGGTTGGACTCGATTTTAAAGGTCTTTTCCAACCTAGTTGTTTTGTGATCCTGTGCTAAAGTGACCAAAGGCAGTGGTGGCTCTGTGCAAAGGTGGGAGTTGTCACGCCCACCATGGTGACACCTGAACCGGGCCTCATCAAAATCCTCATCCCTCTGTGCTATCAACAAAGCAAGGTTTTAGGAGAGCAGAAGGTGTTATTAGTTCTGCAAGGAAAACAAGGCTGCTTCCTTGAGTTTTCCTAGATGTCCTCATGTGACAACCCTGATCCATCCCAGAGCTGCTGGAGTCATGGCCTCTGCTGACTGCAGCGTTTTATTTTTAGTCTGAGGAAGGACCATGCCTTAGAATGATCTAGAAAAACTTCTCCGTCATGGCTTGTAACCATGAAACCAGCCTACTGAGGCTTAAATAGATGCAGTTTCCGTTTCTGTGATTCTTTCCCAAGACTGATAAGCCAGCATCCATATTATTTGTTTCTCAGTCATCTGGTCTCCAGTTTTGAGAAATTATTTCAGTTCTACAAACCTGGCCTGCCATCTTTGTCCTTCTGTGAGGCTACAGAAAGGAAAAAAGGATGAATCACTCTTTCTATTAGTTTTCTAAGTGGGGGGCTCCTTCACACAGTCACTTACTCCGAGCATCCATTACACCATTTCTCCTTTGACACCTGCAGTTTCCCTAATGCTTTCTCTTTGTTCACCAAGGGGCTTGTTTATTTTTATTTTTTTTTATAAGCAAAGCCTAATTCTTGGTTTTCTTGTTAAAATCCCCCAAAGAAACTCCTTGAGGAATAAAGTAGTCATACAGAAAGTTAATGAGAAATTCTCCCTCTACCCCTGAGGATTGCAGAGGGGATAATTTAGGTAATATTCGGAACCAGCTCTGACCCTTTTAAGACTCCCAGGCATCGCTGCAGGAGGAGGATCTGACTGTCCTACATTTTCCTTGTGGATGCTACCATTGCTAACAGCACGTGGCTTTCCTTCCTTCCACAGCTCTCCTGGCAGGTCCAAGCAGAGCTGGGCAGAGCAGAAGCTGTGGTGCTGAACACACAGCCCCGTGCCCGTACCCGGGTAGCGCTGGGACTGCCTGTGTCCTCACAGGCTCCTCTAAATTAGCAACTGCTAATTTCCATCCCTTCCCTGCCTTGGACACCCAGAAAGCTGATGAGTAGTTACGGCACCTTCTGCTGGATGCGATCATCTCATAATATCCTAATTAGCCGGATCAGCTCCGCTCCTCATCACGGGCAGTGACTGAACAGCTTCTCCCTCTGCCCAGGACGGGCTCTCCCCCTGCTCTGCTCTGCCGCGCTTCACCCTGGGAAGCGTTTTGTGATACTCTGGATCCCTTGTAAACCGTATTCTTCGATTTGGGCAATCTTTCAACTCCGTGAAAGTTACACGTTGTTTTCATTTCTTCTCAAGTACCTCAGGTCAAAGAAAGACCTGTGTCAGTGGCTTTAAAAGCCTAATAAAGTCTTTCATCCATAGACCTGCTCGCTGGCGCAAAGTCAGGGAAAACAAACTAAGTCATCGAGTGTTGTTCAAACTGTCAGATCCTTTTCAGCATGCTCTTCCTGCCAGCCTGTTCGCCTGCCTTTGGGGGCTGGGATGGGGAGGAAGGGAAAAAAATCCTGATGGCAGAAAGCCCATGGAACAACTGGCNCACACACACACACACACACACACACTGCACAACACAAGCAACAAAATGACTTTCCAACAACTTTGCTCACAAGTGCCACTCTACTCCGAGTTTGGCACCTTGCGCTTTCTCCTCACCCCCGCCTCTCCAGGCTTTGCCTCCCAACAAGCTGGACAGGTTCCAGTGTTTAAAAGCCCATTTAACCACTCCCTTTTGTTTAGAAATGCTAAGCCTTGATCTGATTTTATCAACCCTGCCGTGCCAAGAGGAGGAGGATGTTGAGGGTTTCTGAGGATCCTGCAATGAGCTGAAAAGCTCCAGGAGCCCTTCAAGCTTCAAGAAGGGCTTTGCCCACTTTGCAGCAGCCCTCGTGCTATTGAGAAGCCCCAGAAGGAGAGCGTGTACCATTCATGGGACCACACAGGATGGCTTCCACTCTTGCTTTTGTGCACGTTTCTCCCTTTAAAAACTTCATTATTGGCATGTTTAGGAGCTGAAAGTCGGTGCCATGCTTGGCTGGCACTGTCTTTTGATGATTAAATAGTTCTTTACGCTCTTTGCCTTGTTCAGTGCTGCTATGCCCAGGAAAAGTGGAGCGGCAGGGGAGGGAGGCAGAGAGGCAAGAACAGGACCTCTGCTCTGATTGACAATTGTAATCTTCCTGGGTATTGTTAGGAGACATCTTTCTGCACTTGATAAACCCAGCGTGATTACATGAAACATATCCTTTTAAAATATATTTCTCTTTTCCATAAAGCAGGTGAAGCCAACTGCATTTAGAGCTAATTTTGATTCCTTTGTACAGTGCAGCATTTGGATGCCCTCTTAAGGATGCAAGGTTTGAAATTTTGCCTTATGAACATCTTTTTCTCACAACTCCAGACAAGCTCTTAGCATTAATGACAGGAAGGAGCAGGCAGACCACAAATCAGGCAAAGCCATAGAGCTCTGGGTTAACAGGAGACCCTTCCCAAAAGATATACCTCCCCTTCCCACATAATTATTTCTTTAAGGCAGATTGGAGTGGGAAAACACACGTGCTCAGCCAGCTTAGTGTGTGGGGAAAGATGTAACCAAATATTCCCCACCAAGCCATGGGAAAAGCCCAATTCTTCCTATCTCTTATCCCAGCAGTTCTGTGCTGCTGCTGGTCATGGTGTTGCTGAACTGGGGGAAGAATTTAAACAGCCATACAGCTGCCATAAATTTGAATGAATAAGAATAGTTTCTCATCTACAGCAATTTACACCAATCAAGGCTCTACCTTTAGTAGGGGAAAGAGTCTGCCTCCTGCTAGGCAGTTACTGACACCTTTTTAACTTCCCCATACTGGCTCTGCCCTCCTTTGCTTTTCATTTCCCACCGAAGAGGAAACATAAAGGAAGCAATGATGAACAGGCACTGTGCGGTCCACAGAAGAAGTAGTATGATGGAGAGAGAGCTCCTATCTGAAAGTTCACACAGAACAGAGATTTACTGGCATCAAGAATAGCAGAGCCTGGAACGATGTCACTGAAAAACAAATTACACACAGGCGCCAGCCAAGCAACTTCCTTCAGTCCAAACCAGTCAGATATTTTTGATACCCTGCAGCTTCAAGGAGGATAACAGGCAGTTGAGTGCTAGTGCTGAAGATCACGTTAGCCCGACCAGATTATTCAGGTCATGCTAAACAGCAAATTCAGTGGATTAAAAGAGTCCTCGTTCCTGCTGTGCAGTTTTAACAGTCTGCAAGTTACACAGAGGGGTTGAGGATGCTATGTACGTTGCATGTCTTGTGTAGCACTTTATAGTCAGACAAGCTCAGCGAGGGGCATCTGCCTTCCTAAAAATTACCATTGACCCATTCCTGTTTAGGAACATTGAGAAACCAATGGACTCACCCAGCAGCTATGTGAAAATCTCTTTGCCAAGCCATGCAGAACTCACTTTTGTGTCTGCAGTGTATCAGCATTGTATTACCATGACAAAACCAAATTACCACCATTGAGGATAGCCTTTGCTAATACAACAGCCCTTCTATAGTGATATACTCATGTGCACAAATGATGGCACAATGGAGTGGATGTGTAACTGCTATAGGATCTCTGCTGTAGCAGTGCAGTTCTCCAGCTTCTTTCTTGTCTTACCCAAGTTATTCTCCATGCAAGTGTAAGTGTGAAGTTCACCAGTGCAAAGCACACCTAACATGAGTTCAGTCCCATCCTCTCACCCCAAGGCACTCACAATTCCTGTGATTGCTACAGAGCAAAGGCAGCAGGGCTTCGGTCATCACTGCAAAACGTTTTGGGAGGGGGGGTTCTGCTTTGTCAAGAGCTACCCTTGCTCTCATTACAGGTCAGTTCCTGTACAATGACCAAAATCAATGTGGCACCAATGCAACTAATACTGAAACCACCTGTGGTAATTAAGACTGTATTTCAGATGTCAGTTTAAAAGGGCTTTTACAAACCAGAATGTTGTACTGCCTGGGCAAGGAGATCCTGGGACAGGTAGAAAGAGAAGCACTTGGCTTCCTGAGCCAGCTCCTACCCCAAGCTTGCCAACCCCAGTGTGCTGAGACCTGCCCAGCACACAGCAGAGCCCAAGCTCCCCAGAAAGGTCGTGTTGGTGATCGTTGCCCAATGGTTCATTTGAAGAAACAAATCCCTCAGTGGGTGTGTGAGCAAATAAATTAACTGGTGAGGTTTCTGCTTGACTTTTCATAATATCTACTGCTGAGGTAGGCAAGCCAGGTAGGGTGTCTGGTGTCTAAACAGGGGTATATACTCTGCATTCACTGCCTATGCTGGAAAACGTGTAGGAATTAAATATCATTGAGACTCAACCTTTGTGGAAATCAGCTGACAGCCAGAAAAATATTATGGAAACTGATAGGCAGACATACCTACACACTGCTTGGGATGGCATGGAACTGCTTTCCTGAGAAAAACCAGCGGTCAGTCCCTGAGCAGGTCAAGACATGGATATGAGCTCGCTGGTAAGGGGCTGACAGGTTCCTTGTGGCGGCAGACAGCTCTTCCAAGATTCAGTGAGCAGTGTAAGAGAGAAGGGTCTGGTTTAGAGTGAAACACTCAGCCATGCAGGAGGGTTCAGGAGGACAATTTTTCCTAAGACTAACCTCAACCAGCAGGTCCACAGGGCAGCTTTGACCTCACAGTCAGCATGTTATGGACTCAAGTCCCACACTTTTACCCAAAGGTCCAAACTACAACCCAAAGCAGTTGCTTTTCCACCCAGAATTATTTACTTACTGGTGTGTAATTTGGGATACAATAAAATTTTTGGAGGACACCCCACTAAGAAAGTCATCAAGTTGCTTTTCATTGATAGGAGGACAGCAGAGCGTGCCCCTGTAGCAGTTTGACAAAGGTCTTTTTCACAAAAGCTTGCAGGCATTTCTGTGTATTTTTCCTGCTAAGAAAAATCACCAGGAGCTCCCACAAAGGACTTCTCGAGGGTAGGAGATGATGAAGCTGAACATTCACCACCAGCAGATCAGGGAGCAGATGGAAAAAACCACAGTTAAGAGGTTGCACCGAGTTTGCTGTTTCTTTAAGTCGCTGATGGATTCACACATGATGCAACTAGACACAACACAGCACTTGCATCTTCCTGCATCAGTGATTCTGCAGACATAGATCTTCCCACCCTCCTCTTCCCCCTTCCAAGGCCCAGACATATTTTTTGTCTGCAACTGGATACAATCATTTTCTGCATAGAAGCCCAGCAAAACAAAACATCCCATTTTCAGTTCACAGAGATGCCATGGCAGAAATAAATATTATTGTGTTTGTTGGGGGTTTTCTTTCTGGTTGCTGCCGTTTTGTTTTCCAAGATCAATTGTTCTGCAGAACAATTTAACAAAACGTATTCTTCCCAATTCAAGACTTTGCAGCTAGCTGCATAGTAGCTGGGTTCTCACTGAAAAAGCCAACCCAAACCTCTCTGAAATTTCAACCTCTGGGGAGCTTCCTGCAGCAGTAAATCTAAGACAAGCACAGGGCCTCCTCCCAGCTTCAGCGGGCAGCCACTGAACACAAGATCTCTGCAGCACTGCCACGGGTTGCAAGCAGGAGAGAACACCCTTGGTTTAGCCTCTCCTTGGAGCTCACCACGGCTGAGGGAAGGCAGCCGGGCACAGACAAACTCATCCCTCATTCCCAGTCTGAACTCTGTGTGGGACTGGTATCAGCATCGCTTGGGAGGCGTGGCAGCAACCACCCACCTGGCTGATGTTTCGGATACAACACCCAGTGGCACAGCAGCCTCACACCAACCATCATGGCTGGGCTGTGCTTTCCGAAGCACATCGCCTGACCTTGCTGAATCAAGTCAGGGGATGATCCCTCCTTGGAAGAGAAGCCTGCTCAATTTTGGGCTTTATGATGCTGACATGAACTCCCCAAGCTCAAGCACCTGTAAAGGAGCCTGAACTCCGTTTACAGGGGACAGCTTCAGGAATTAGCATCTGTTTTCTCCTTCTGTCTCCCTTCTCACTTCAATTGCCTGATCTGGTGGTAATTTTCCTCTCCCTGGTGCCTCCCTCCCCATCCTTTCCTTCTCTCTTCCCACCCTGTCAGCCAATGACAAAAATAGAGATGAGAAGAGACACAATTGCATAAAAGAAGGGATTTTTCCATCTTTAATTGCAGAGGGGGATCGTTTTTGCCTGCCACCTCACCGCAAACGCATTGGGCAGGTTAGGCAGGTAAGATTTGGAGGCTGTGCAATGCATCGAGCTGAGCCTGCCCCTTGACCTCCAGCTCCCTGCCTGCTCTGCCTGCAGCTTTATTGGAGGCACCGGGCGTGAAATGGTACCAGCGATGATGCTTCGTGCTTTTCTAAGCAGCCTTTGTGCAGAAGGAGTAGTCGTCTCAAATCTGCACCCTGCGTGGTGTGCTTAAATTTAACATGTGTACCTGGGGAGGAATGTTTTCCTGCTTTTGCATCACTAATAAAATAAAATGCATGTTTCTGTGCAGACCCTAGTTCTGTGGCTCGGTGGAGACAATGGGGTCATACTCCATGGTTAGAATTCATTTAAAGAAACCTGAGTTAGTGACGACTTGAGAGAGAAGAGAAAAATATTAATTGATGCTTACCTTGGAATTCAGCTGGTTGGGCTCAGGGGTTTCTTTTTCCACAATGGGAACAGCTTCGTTGGGCTTTTTGTAGCTAGAGGGGGGAAAAAAAAAGAAAAGAAAAAAATATTGTAAGAACAAATCAAAAGAAGAATTTGTATCAGGGTGCAATTTTTAAGAAGCTCTATTCATTTCATGGTTTATTTTGCTCTTTGCTTTAGTGCTACAGCTGACCAGATTAAACTTTACAGAAAAATATTCTTTGAAGGTACAGCCTTAGCTTTGTTGGAAAACTCTGCTCTGATCTCCATTCACCTGAAGCGTTCTTTGTCTCCTTCAAGCCCCTTCCCTGCTCACCGTTTAGCACACTGGAAACTGAGGCTGGCCCCAGAACTGCCCTTGGACACCCCGTTGTATTTATTCAGCTGGGTAGTTTATCACCAGACTCAGTACATTTTCCTGCTCCTCAACAGGACAATTAAACAGAGGTGAGGTTATCAACAGCTGGACTTCCAGGCACATCAGCACCACTTCCAGGACAATCACTCATACAACTCAGGGGATTCCCCTGCAGTTCCACCAGCCCTACAGCAAACCACTCGACCGTTTCTGGACAGAGTGGAGGAGCACAGGTGGGTCTGCTGAGCAGCATGTACTGCTTTCCCTTCTGAGCAGGCTCTCATTGCCTTTTATTTCTCCTCCAAGGGTCCTGTCCTTCACCTCCATGCATCCTACAGCCACATTTGTACCGCTCAACCGACGTTCAAACCAAAGGAAAGCACTGGGAGTAGATACCAAGCCCATGGTCCTTCCAGCCAAGGGGACAGTGACACAATGCTCAGCGTTTGTACATTCCCCATATAAAATTAACTGATCAGGACTTTTCGATGGACTACCTGCAGGTCTCAAATGTTAACCAGATGGAAGCAGACAGGCTCCATTCAGAGATTTGTATCAACAAAAGACAATTGCCAAAATAAAAGCATCCCCATTATGATTTTTACTTTAAAAGAATACAACTCAGTAGTGCTACACAAATGATTTTCTCCTGACTACTTCGGTCTGGACTTCTTAAATACATGAGAGGTTTCCTGAAACAACTTTTTTAGAAAGATGGTTTTATCAAGATGAAAAATTTCCCCTGGAAATTCACTGTAAATATTTTTTTAACCTACTTCTCTTCCCCACTCCCTCCCCAGGAGCTCTTTGTCTCACATCAGCGCTCTGCCACTCTCGGATCCTGCGAGTCCTTCTGCCTCGATGCTTCGTGGGATAAAATGATCTTTACTAGCGGCTCCAATAGAGCTGATTTAAAGAGGCCTTTTCTCAATTCATGCATTGCACAATTCCTCTCTTCTCCTCCGCTCTTGCAACCATAATTACTGGATTTCTTTTTTTTTTTTTTTTTTAATTTTTTTTTTTTTAAAAAGGCATCTCAATCCCTCTCCCCCCACAATCTCCATCTCTTCCTGCCAGAAATGACCCCAGTGATCTGCGCTGGGGATGGCAGCAGGGCTGCCCGAGCCAGATGGGAGCTGCTGAAGACCTCAGAGATCAAGCCACCAGCCTTCAATTCTGACATTTGGTTGTGGGTGGCAGATTTCTTCCTTTCACACTTAAAAATGTTGAAAACCGCAGTAGTTCTGTTTGACAGGGAATCAGAGGCTGATTAACCTTATCTTGTTGTGTGCAGATGCAGATGTTGAGAAACAGTTTCCCACCCACATTGGTCAGAACCAGTCTTTGGACCAGTAGCCAACACACAATATACCATCCGGAGCCTAAACCCTCCATATGCTGCACAGAACTCTAATGGGGTTTTGGTGTCATTCAGTACACAGGAATCAGGAAAATTAAGTTTACTGCTTCCTCTGCTGCCCTAAAACTACACTGGAAACCAGCCCTGAACATCCCTCAATTTTTTAGCATCACTGCAAAGCATTTTGCTGATGAGGCCCCACCCCAAAAAAATCAGCCCCCCTCTCCCATGCTGTGCTCCCCCCAGGGTGTGATGCTGAAGCAGCAGGACCTTTCCCATTACAGATGGCAGGAGTGAGGACAACGCTCCCCTTCCTTTTTTTTTTTTGAAATAAGGAAGATCCTTCTTTATGTGCTTTTATTAAACCATGTGCCTGCACCGTGAGCTCAAAATGACACTTTTGAATAATTTAAGATAACGATAATAGAAACATTAAAAAAACTCTCGTAGAGACCAAACCCCATTCCTCTCACAGCTTCTGAATTAGTTTTTTGCTTGTAGCCACTTCTGCTCTATCTTAAAAGCTATAAAAAAAAAAAAAAAAGAGAAAAAGCAAAGCATGATAGAAGGGAACACTAGGAAATTACTAATGCTTTTTTGAAAGCACCTATTGCTTAATCTTCTGCAGTACTATTTCTGGATTCCTGTGCAGCTTTCACCTTTACTGAGTGTTTTACGAGGCACCTCGTGCGCTCACAGCCCCAGTCCAAAGAGGATGGGTTGTTTTTGTGCATTTTCCCCTGCAGCTGGTTTTTTGTCATTGTTGTTGTTCCATTGGAGATGCTGCCTCACTGGGTCAGGACTTTTCTGTTGTTGTTGTTTAAAGGATGAGCTTTATTTACAAGAGAACATTAACCATTTGGATTTCCCAGCTCCAAAATTCCTTGCAGGCATTCTGAATATATTAGTTTGTGGGGTTTATTTTTTTTTTTTTTTTTTCCCTTCTAAATTCAATTTTTCAAGCCAGGAATGCTGGGGCTGGCTGACACAGTTGGGGACTTTGCTGGTTTTTCACGTTTTCCTTTCAGAAAAGCAGAAATACAAGCTACTCCTAAAACACCAGGATCGGGACATCATCTTTTCCCCAGCAACATCTGGAATATTAACAGACTGGAGCGGGGTTGGAGCTGCATTGGCTGAACCAATCTCCAGCAAGAGCCTTCCCCCCCCCTCTCCCTCCCCAGCTCACAAGAAGGAAAAAGCATCGGCGAACGTGCGGAGCAGCAGAC
>VZTU01025268.1:42987-54959 GCA_013400835.1 Zapornia atra | reverse complement strand
CGGAGCAGCAGACGCACTCACCGCTGCATGACTCCGGTTTCATGCCTGCACTTCTCCATTGATTTATGGGGCAGCTCATTTCCAGACCCACCTCCTTCAGGAGGAGGAACTTCAACTCGATGTGAATAATAGGGTCCTATATCTCTTAAAGCAGTTGCTGCTTCTTTCTGGGGTGAGGGAAAAGGAGGGAGCGGGGAGGGCGGGGAGTGGTACACAGAATTACGGCGAAGAGAAATATTTCTCCTCCCTTTGGATGGGTCTGGGTATGAACTGCACAGCCAGAGAGCTGCTGCATTTAAAAAAAAAAAAAAAGGGGGGGGGGGGGGGGGGACCCCAACGCTGATGTAAGGNNNNAACCCTGAGGTAAAGCCCATAACCCAAAATGCAGCTCAAGACGATGAGGAGGAGATCCCGCAACCCACTCCCGTCGTTAAACCTGCACAATAGAAGACACGCACGCCTTCCGCCCATTCAATCTCTCCCTTACATCTATATATCTATATACACATGCCCCACAAAGGCATATTTTCTACGTTAAGCCTATGGATTACTGGCTCAGGCCCTTACACACACACACAAAAAAAAATAAAGAAAAAGAAAAAAAAATGTTGCCAAGGCAACGAGCCAGGGGTTGCTATGGCATCTTGGAGCTGAGCAGCTGGGCCAATCCCCGCTCCCTGCGAGCTGGGAAGGCGCAAAGCCTCTAAATTTAATGTCAGTGCGGAGAGGAAGGGAAGCTGTTGAGGCATGCATGATGCTGAGCGTGCGCTTGCTAAATGCGGACAACATGGCCCCCATGATTAGGACCAGCACACTAATGAATATTCATTGGGCTGATTAAAGCAAAGTCAATTAACTACTTGACTGCTTGATTTTTTGCTGGATTTTAGTCGTCTCTTTTAACCATTTTGCCACTGGGGATGCTCTTGTTCTCCCCTTCATCTCCCTCTTTCCTCCTCTGTATTTCCTTACACCAGCTGAGTTCAGATTATTAATTTTTTTTCTGATCTTTATGCTTTTTTACTGACAATAACCCATCCCACTCCGATTTTACACTGCACTTTATTTCACCAGCAAATCATGTTCTCCTAGGGTCACTCTCTCCCACTACAGTTGTAGGTAAGCCAGAAGGTCACAGATTTCCATCAAGTTTTTAAATGTCACATGCGATTTAATTCCAAATCCATGGCTAAGCAATGGTGCTGATTTTCTACTTCACAGTGGGATTCTCCCCCATCACCACAGCCCTTTGTTTTATAACACAGGGAGTTGCTTCGAGCCGGGTCAAGGGCTGTGGAACAGGTTTTTTTTAATCCTGATTTGTTAGACCAGGATTCCTTCAGATGGCTCGCTCAGACTCAGACCGAATGTTCTAGGAAACCTAAAGGGATCCTAAAATAAAACAGCAATTCATTAAAAATGGTTTTCAATTTAGAGAGATGTCTTTCTCCCAGTGCAGTGGTGATGTAATAAGGCTGCGAAGAGGACTGCATATTTTATAAAGATCATTTTTCAGAATGTGCCTGCAAACTAAAACATGTGATTAAATTAAAAATAAATGAAAAATTGTTGGTCAAAAAAAAGGGAGAAAGAAAAAAAAAAGAAATCCCACATTTGTGAATTCAGCACTTACAACCTGACCTGGGAAAATACATTCATTTTCGTCATGTTCTCTGGCTTGTTTTGAAAACTCTCTCAGGTTCTTGTATTATGTATAGAGAACCGTGTCAGGGAAAGATGTATTTACATGATACTTATGACTCTCCTGGAGGGGAGTTAGTAATAGTTGTAAGTAATATATCTGATGGGTACAGTGCAAAACCTGAACGCAATCAGCCAGCGTTTGGGCTCGTGCCTTTGTCAGCGATTGAAGTAAAATGATGCAGAAAAAGGCAGAGCCTAGAGCAGGGTAGGGACAACACCAACTCCCAATATTGCACGTGCAATTCGGCTACTCGCAAGCAAAAAGCAGGGAAAAAGTAGGAGAAGAGGGACAAAATGAGATGGAGCAGAACCAGGTGGGGAAAGCGTGTTAAAAACAACTGCAAACTGAAAACAATAATTCGCTTCCATTATGTAAGCCCCACATACCTACAGGTTTCTCTGTTATTTTGCTGGATAATGCACACATTCATGTGTTTTTATACACATACAGTTTTCCAATGTGCTGCTAAAATGTGGCAAGCAGGGAATTAACAATGCTCCCCTGTGCAGGTTGTATTCTGGGAGCGCTACAAGCAATTTCCCTGCAAACTCGCTGTGCGTCCATCACCATCCCTCTATCAACACCGTTATCCCAACTTTTAATCGTTTTCCTTTGCAACCAACCACTCTCAGGACCTGTTTGGATTCTGAGAGTTGTTTGGGTTTCACCCTGGTGCTGCCCAAAGCTGCCTGGAAGGATGGAATCTCAGGCAGGATTCCGTGGGCGCGTTCCCGGATTGCCGAGATGCCGCCCTTCTTTTCAGAGCTTGAACGTTTCTGCCACCAAAATCAGAAATCTGCATAGCAACACTGAGCTCCACGGGGTAACACAGTTTCATTTACCCAAAGCTGAAGGAACACCCCCACCCCCCCCACCCCCGACAAATAATTACCTATTTACAAATTAAAAGAGCAACAAAAGGGAAGGGGAATGCGTTAAGCTGCCCTGTTCAATCAAAGGAAATATATATTATGGGGGGGCTCTTTTCCAAAATAATACATTTTCATCTATGTGCAGGGAAAATCTCTTTACAGGGGGCAATAGATAGACACAGACGTATACACACACACACACAAAGAGAAGTAGAATAATTCCATTCTTGCAGATAAATTATAGAACCGGGTTTAAATTTTAACTGGGTCACAAATGAAATGTTGTCTGCAGCCTAGGGTACAGGGGGGAAAGAAGGAAAGAAAAAAAAAAATAAAAGGGGGACAAAAAACCCCACCCCAGTGCCATGCAACTCAGCAGTCTGCGATTCGCGGTCACGAGAGGCCACGGCATTAGCCAGGCAGGGTGTTGCAGGTCAGGGTTAAGACGCATTAAAAAAATTCATTCAGGAGGAAGCTTGCCCAGCACCTGCCCACAATTTGCCAGTTCTCTTCATCTCCCTTCCATGTGAGTCAAATTCTCTTTTTCTACTTGGAGGAGGATTTTATTTTTCCTTTTTTTGTTTTTTTTTGTTGTGGGTTTGTTGGGTTTTTTTTAAATAACATTATTCTGGGTAAAATTTGCATCCCTGAGCTGTGAAAAGCATTTTAGCTCAAAACCTACACAAGAGTAAGAACTACATGATTATTGGGCTTACATTGTGAATGATACCGAGATAAAAATGCTCAAAGGCATGTGCATGTGCTCGCATGCATGCACACAGCCACAGATAAGTGACAGTAAACAGCATCTACCCAGAGATATGGCAAATTCTATAAACTATTTCAAAAATAATCACAGAAATACAAACCCAGAATCTACATCTGCACAATGGAAAAAAAAAAATATCTTGTGACCACAAACCCATTGCAGGAGCAGTAAATTCAGGGTTAAGTCTCTGGATTCCTGTCTGATACTCTCAGCCTTTCATCATGCCTCTATGAATTTTTATTCCTGCACTCTGGGGTAAATTAAGGCTGATGGTGTCAATATGGAGTTTTGAGCCCTGTTTCGACATTTCTTCTGTTTCACCTGTTTAATTCAGGCCCTTTAAGTTTGATTTATTATTTTTTTCCCCCCAACAATTTAGGAGGAGGGCTTGGGGGCTTTCTAAATCCGCTTTTCAAACACCATATCTTCCAGGAGGCTATTTCCTACCCAACTCCCCCCCTCCAGCCACCCTGCGCACGGTGCAGCAAGGCAGTAGCCATTTTCCCAGGCAGAATAAAATTCCTCAGCGTTCACTTCTAGCGACCTCATGGCTGAGCAAACCTCCCCCCCCTCTCCCCCCACTCCAAATCACCAAAAGCTGGAGCACCCCAAAGCTGTGGAGCTCCTGAACCCTTGCATCAATCTGCTCTGGAAAACCAAAAAGCCCCCAAAAACCCTCCAGGAAAAGCCTGACGCTGGTCGAGATTAAAAACGTGATGTGCCTGGGATTAAAGCAAAACACGTCTACAGAGCTCACAGTGCTAACCAACCAGAAGAGTTATCTAATCCACGATACATGTGATTGCTTGAATAATATTACAGTAGATGCCACGTCCCTTCCTCCCTGCTTGCATATCCCTCTATGCACGCACACACATGGTATTTCTAATAGGATCTCTTCTCTCCTCTCTCTCTCTCTCTCCCCCGCTTTCACAATCTGTCGCTCTCCAATCTGCCCACTCTGCTCTATTTTCCCATCCAATATTCCCCCTCTAACACCTTCCCCTCCTCTGCAGCCCCCATCCTTGCTCCCTCCATCTTCCCCCCTCCTCCAGGCACCGTTATCGGTCACATTGGCCCCAGTGCTGAGTTTCAGGTCTGTGGATGTTCAAAGCAGTTAGACTAGTTAAAAAAAAGAAAGAAGAAATAGAAATAAAAGGATTTCTTCCCCTTCTACTAGCACTTAAATAGCATGATAACTAACCCACTCCTCTAATAATTTGGTGCCTAAAATCAGTTTTTCATAGTGATGGACATTATTAATCCTCGATCTTACTCGGTGCTATTTTAATCAGAAACTTTACAAACAAGTTCACTATCTCTATCTCTGCTTTAGGAAGGGTAAGAAACAGCAGAAGGAGGAAAAAGGCTTGGTCAGAGCTCCCCAGCAGGCTGGTAGTGTAGCCTGAAATAAATTAGGTCTCCTGGGTTCCAGTCCAGTGCTCTACCCATTAGTCTCTGACTAAGAAACAAATGCAGAGAGGCCAGAAAATGCGTAAATTGAAGCAACACTTCACTGTTCCTCGTAGCCCGTAGAATAATTACTAGATGCAGATGTACCTAGAGATGCCTGAGGCTTTGGTGATCCCAGGCATGTATTTTAAGATCTGGCTTTTCCTCCAGACCATCCCGCTGCTCTTGTGCATTGTGGGAGCTATTTGCTCTGGCTGCAATTTGGCCCAAACCTGGGAAGTTCAGGACACAGCTACATCTAAGCAGAGCAACTGGTTTAAGGAGTTCAGGGGAAGTATCAGGCTTTATCTGGGCCTGGCAGGATTATGGAAATAAGTATTTAATTTCCCAGAAGAGAAGAAGCTTGTGGCCAGCTTGCGTGTGCCTACACACAGACACATACGTGCACACAGGGGAACACGCTGAAAGCTCCACCAAGGAGGGGGGGAAATACAGTTTATGCTGTAAGATAACAACAGCACTCACAAAGAAGGGAGAAAGACACATAAACTCACACACTTCTAACTTACAGGTCTACCTTGTGGGTGCTTCTTGCTTCCCATCATGCTGCACAGCTCACAGGGACAAGGACATCATTAGTCCCAGGGAGCCGTGGGCATGGCAGCAGCACCCAGTCCCTGCATGGAATGAGGTGATGCAGAGCAAGGTCTGGTCTAGGGTCTAATGGCAGGATGATCCTAGAAAGGGATGATGTTCTGCTCTGCCTTTCTGGAAGCACTGACAGCTAGGAAATGGTCGCTGCCACGCACAGAAAGCACTAAACCCAGTAAGGAACCGGTGCCATTCCCACAGACCAAGCGCTGCATTTCGGAACAGAACACAGGGGGAAAAACACCAAACCTTAAAAGTCCAGAGAGCTGAGAGTTAAGTCTTTGTCCCCACTCTGAATTCACATGTGCTACAGGTTATATTTAGACAGCGTAAAACACGGGGTGGCTGGTACCACGTACTGTTGGAACACAGCGCCTGTGTTACACTGCAAGAGGCAGGGAGGGACTTTCAGTCAGGCAGACGTACGCAGCACAGAACAAGGAGCTGCTCTGAAAGAGATGTTAGCCAGAGATCTCCCGGTGTGGACCATGGTTGGGATGATCATTACTGAAGGAACCTCAGCTATTAAAGCTGTTCCCTTGTTTGGAACATCACTTCAGCGCCTGCAGATCAAGCTCCCCAGTACAGGGGGGATGTGGATGTACTGGAGAGAGTTCAGTGAAGGACCACAAGGATGATTAAGCATCTCTCCTACGAGGAAAGGCTAAGGGAGCTGGAATTATTTTGCCTGGAGAAGAGTAGGCTTGTGGGACTCTTATCAATATATATATAAAGACATATTTTATCAGGTATAGAAATACCTGAAGGGAGGGTGCAAAGAGGACAGAGCCAGGCCCTCTTCAGTGGTGCCCAGGGACAGGCCCTGAGACCACGGGCACTCACTGAAACACAGGAGGGTCTGTCTGAACAGCAGGAAACACTTTTTTACTGTCAGGGTGACTAAGTGCTGGTTGCCCAGGGACATTGTGGAGTCTCCATCCTTGGAGACACTAAAAAAATCCAGCCACACTCCTGGACTACTGTTTCTAGGTGGCCCTGCTTGACCATGGCAGTTGGACCAGATGACCTCCAGGGAGGTGCCTTCCACCATTCTACGATCCTATGAACTCTGCCCTTTTATTTTCCCCCTCTGAATAATCATCATTATGAGATTTCAAACGACCATTTTGATGCAGACTCATCAAATATGGCTTTAGAAACCATATCTTTTATTACAGGACAAACAGCTTTCTCAATCTGCAAAATTCCTGGTAAGAGGGTGATTCAGATGATGTCCTTGCAATAGTAGTACTGGTAACAGTAAGAAACCTGAACACCAGATCACCCAGGAACATTTCTTGTGCAAAACTTTGAGGATCAAGCCTCCAGCAAAGATTTCTGTGCACATCCAGGCTTCCTTACCAACAGGATTGCCTTCTTGCCTTGGGCAAGTACATCTTTAGAGAAGGAATCCAAGAAGAAATCAGCCACGTTAAAGGCATGAAATGTCATGGCAATGTTTAAAAGGGCTCCAAAGCTGAACCCAAGGACTACAGGCTTGCAAATATGACTCCTAGAGCTAGCAAAAAAAATTCTGCCATTATGTATAACACTAATTCCAAAGATCTGTAGTAGATTTGTGAGGTGTGACTAATTCACCCAACACAAAGGTGACACTACTATGACAACGCTTGCGTCTCCAAAAGGCTTCTGGCTGCTTCCCTCTCCAAAAGCCCTTAAAGAAACTGAACTTTTGTGATATAAAGGGAACATCCCCTTCTGGATTCATAACTGGTTGCAACATAGGAAGGAAAGACAGGGAGAAAAAGCTTCCGCAGAGAGTGAAATTGCCAGTAGATTGTCTTGAGCATCTTGGGGCTCATCTTGCTCAAGTGACCTGGAGAAGGTCACAAACAGCAGGGTGACAAAGTCTGCAGCTGGTGAAAAGCTAGCTGAGAACCTTTCCTTCTTTAAAAAAAAAAAAGAGTTGCTACTTATTTCTGAAAGATACCTGATGAGAGGATAACAAACCAACGTCAGCAAGCAGAGATACAGAAAAAGAACAGCTGCATGAGTCAGGAGGCCACTCTCCTGCTAGACAGAGGGTGCTGGACCAGACAAACCCTTGCCATACCTCTTTGGTAACCCTGATACTTTGCATATCCCGTTTGGTTGTTTCAGACCTTTTGCATCAGCGCAGGAGCACAGAGTCCACGCTACAACAAGATCCATCTGACAGCCAAGGTCTTCACTTCTCACTCAAAATAAATAGTCTGTGAGCCACAACATTTTACCAATACCTGCACTCTAGAGGATTATCACCAATAAATTCTGTAGCCATCTGGATTGTGCAATGGACAGTATTTCTCCAATACAGGGTGAATGGAAACTTCATGCACAATCAGAGCTGAGGTCAGCTTTGACTCCAGAGGTCTGCTGGACAGCCATCAAACACATTGCTGACAGGTTGGAGACTAGTGAAAATGCAAATACAGAAGGATTATCTTGGGAGCCCTGCATCGGCCCCAAGAGAGATGCCCTTGTGCATCTCTCCTTGTGATTGATGACTATGCTCCAAAAAGATGATATACTGTACAGTTGAGTCAGTCTTCTCTTACACGTCTCTAAACTTCTCCATGCACGTGGTGCAGTACTAAGAGCAGTCTGCACAGAGATGGTGAGAAAAGCACTATCCTCAGACCTGTCTGAAAAATCCCCCCTCTGGGAGACTCTGAGTAGGGAGTTCCAAATCCCTTAAAACAGGAAAACACAAAAGTTTTTCCTGGATGAGAGAAGTAACACTGGGAAAAGGTGTGTTGGGAAAGGATTGAAAGAGGAATTCCTACTGTCTTAGGTTTGGTTTTAACTGACAACTTCCCTGTGCTAAATGCATTTAAAAATCAGGCTGGGGTAGCTGCAAGCAGAGCCTCTGGCTTTGTGTAGGGACACTATCTTCTTTTGCATTGCTGGTGTGCACGGTGAGCCCAAAACCCAGACTTCACATCCTGCTATCTTGTGCTGATGGTGGGTGCATTGTCACTCTACGCTGCAGCCAAGACACCCAGACCCATCTAAGACCTCCACCCCTCAGTGTATACATCACCCATCTGGAGACCCCAGCTTTAAGGAAGCCCTGAGATGTGTCGTAAGTCAAACACACTCAACTCCCACAGATTGTCCAGAATCAGTGAAGTCATAGAATGCCAGGGGTTGGAAGGGACCTCCAGAGCTCATGGGGTCCAGCCCCCTGCCAAAGCAGCTCCCCAGCTCATATTGCACAGGGGCTGGAATCTCTCCAGAGATGGAGACTCCACACCCCCTGGGCAGCCTGTCCCAGGGCTCCCTCACCCTCACTGGGAAAAAGTTCTTCCCTATCTTGCTGGGGAACTTCCTATGCTCCAACTTGCAGCCTTGTCCTGTCCCCACAGACACTGAGAAGGGGCTGGCCATTTCCCCCTGCATCCCACCCTTCAGATATTGATAAACGTTAATAAGGTCCCCCCTTAGTCTGCTTTTCTCTAGGCTGAACAGCCCCAGCTCACTCAGCCTGTGCTCACAGGGGAGATGCTTCAGGCCCTTCATCATCTCTGTAGCCTCCTCTGGACTCTCTCCAGGAGATCCCTGTCTGTTTTACCCCAGGGAGGAACTGGACACAACACTCCAGGTGGGGCCTGACGAGGGCAGAGCAGAGGGGGAGGATCCCCTCCTGTGACCTGCTGCCCACACTCCTTTTGATGCCCCCAGGATCCCATTGTCTCTCTCAGCCCCCAGTGCACACTGCTGGCTCATGGCCACCCTGTCACCCACCAGGACCCCCAGGTCCTTCTCCACAGAGCTCCTCTCCAGCAGCTCACCCCCAGCCCATACTAATTCAAGCAGCCCACCTCTGCGCTCCCACCACCCGTGCCAAGCATCTCCCATTTGATTCCACCCTCTCACCCAACAAACGCTGTGCTGCTCAGCACTTGCAGACCACGAAGCCACCTCTGCACTGAGGCAACCCCTTTCAACAAGTGCAAGAGGGAGGTGGAAGCAGCACACAAGCGCACCGGTGCAAACTCGCCACAGCCCCAGCAGAGCCACGAGCAGGCACATCACCTCTCCAGGAACTTGTTTGTATTCTTGGGAGAATGTTGAAAAATATCTCTGACCCCCAAACATTTACCTTTTGATCGGAGGTTCCCAATGTTGCTGTAGTGTATTAAAGCTGAGATGCTCATAAAAAAAACCCTTTGTGTCAACATAGTAAATGACTCTAATTAGGCTGGTGGTGCAATGAAAATGCTTAATTCATTCTGATGAGGCAGAAGGAAGAGCTAAAATGTTTATAGACAATGGGTGAACAGGGAGATATAATGCTGAGTGCCAGCTTTAAATGCAAATTACCGCAGAAATCTTTCCCTCTCCACCATCCCATTCCTCCCCCTTCCTCTCTCTCTCTCTGTCGCCAGCACCACACTGTAATCTCCTAGTGCAGTAATTAGAAGTGAAAGGAGCCACATAGAGGGGCCTCTAAAGGCAACACTAAAGAGAATTACAGAAAAAAATACCTGCCTTTAATAGAAGACAGCACCATTTCCCAAAGTGCACCACCACTGCAGCACTTAGCATGGTGGTGGGATCAGAGAGGTGATAATTTGAAGGGGTATTACTGAAATGGTATGTAAATTTGTTTCATTCCTCCCCCCACCCAGCCATCTGAAGTAGCTTCATCTATAGTGTCTGTTCACAGGGCTGGGACCACTTTGCCTTTTGTGGGGAGGCCAGGCCAGCACTGACAAGCACACTGCTTGGCAGCAGCAACTCTTGTGGCATTTCTTCCCCTCACCAGAAGTACAGAGCTGCAAGTGGACAAGAACTGCAAGCTTGAAAACAACTGGAAGCTGCCAAGAGTAAATACAGAAACCTTATGTGGTCATCCTCAGAAACGTTTCTCATCACACTTGTATCTCAGCTGCTTCTAGAAGAGGAGAAATTGTGTGTTTGATGAGAAAGAAGAGGTGAGAGAATGCAAGAGGACAAAGGAGAGAGAAGGTAGCCAATGCCTGGTTTGCATATTGAGCAGAACACTTTTTAAGTGTTCCAATTTGAAACCTCTGGAATAGCTTTTTTAAGGGAAGAAAGGCTCCTGCTGCCAACCTGACAGTGTCTCATGCTTTAGGATCTCCGGTATCAGCATGGACACAGCAGTGCACAGATGTGTCTTAGAGTTTCACATCTGGAGTCTGAGCTAAAACTGGGTCTTGTTTCCTCTTCTGTGAGCCAAGCGCTCTCAGTCCTGCTTCAATGCTGAGCAAATCTCCTTCTCCATCCCACACACAGGCGTGCAAATCACCCCAGTATGGCAGAAGGTCAGAACAGGGGACCAGAAAATCTGTCCTAGACTACCAGCCAAACAAACTCCCAGTAAAATGCTGCTGAAATGACATTCTGGGTTGAAATCTTTAAACAAATGTATTTTCATTCCTCCTTGCAGCAGCAGTAGTTGAGTCTCAAGCTTGAGAAGAGCAGGCAGGTGAGCAGGCCCTGATGCACACAAGCAGGATTAAGCTGCTCTGGAGTTTTGCCACCAGAAGCTGACCAGGGCAGGAGAAAGGAGCAGATACCAGGTGCATAACTGGGGGGTCTATGATTCTTTTTATCATCTTGCCACTAAAACGGTTGTGTGGTCAGTGGACAAGGTCATGCTCAGTCTGGGCACATCATTTCACACCGTGCCCATCTCTAGGCAAGCCCGATGATGTGCCCTGCCCTTTTCTGCAGGTGGCCTGACCATAGCAGCCAAGCTGGGCTTGTCTTTACTCAAGGGATTTAACACCCTTTAGGAAAGCTGCAGGAACCTGAGGTGTGCTGCCAGAGGTCAGCAGTCAGACCCTGCTGCCAGATCACATTACATTACCAACTCCCAATCAAGCTGGATTTCCTGAACTAATTTTTTTCTTTATTATTTGCTAAGAAAATACAAAGACTATATTCTTCTCCCACCTTCAGGCCAGCAAATGAGAGGTCCAGCTACATCGCAGAGCCTGGCCTGGACAGAGTCACATTCCTGCAGGAGAGTTATTGCAGAGGTGATGGCACATTTGTGCACTGCATAAATATAACAGGGCATCTTCATCAGCAGAAACAGGACTGCAGAAGCCCGAGACAAAGCTGGACTGGGAAAAAGGCATGGCTTGCTAATGCCTGTGATTCATCCCCAGGGCTCAGCTCAGCTCATTCATAAAAGATCTCCATCTGACCCACAGAGCCGTCTCAAACCCCTGGTGTGTAGGTGACGCTGGGCTCTCCTCGAGGATGCCCAAGGGCACAGCGCAGCGTGCCAACAGCTCCCTCTCCCCCAGCTGCGAGCTGGAGCATCCCACCGTCTCTTTCTCTCTCTCCCTCTCTGTGTTTGCTCAGTGAGACAGAAGCAATACCAGTTTGCAGCACAATAAACCATGTAAAGGAAGCATCAATTAACTAGAATACATGGATATAGTATTTAATTAACTGATAGGCTCACAGTTACCGTATGATGTCATGGAAACCTCGAATCTCCTGGGTGCCGCCTTGCACATGCCAACAGGGAATTGGAGCCATCACAAATCCCATGTAAAGTTTGAATCCTGACATTTTTAAT
>VZTU01025268.1:6310-42958 GCA_013400835.1 Zapornia atra | reverse complement strand
AAAAAAAAAAGAAGGAGATTTCTGCCTCTCTTAAGTACCTTTTAATTGACATAAATGTGCACACATCTTTGGTACTGCCGGAGCCCTGGGTGTGATGACTGGCGCAGAATGGAGGCCAGCAGCATTACTCACCCATTCAAGGCCACTGTCATTAACCATGGCTTTGTGTTAAGGAAGTAGAAGAATGAGCCCACAAGGCTCTGAGGAAATAAAAAGAGGGGGAAAAAAAAATAATCATACTGGATGGGCTTTCAAGGATATAACAAGATAATATACTCCCTTTGAAATGAGGATCTCCAAGCACTTTGCAAAATAATAATGCAAACATTTAAGGCTGATTTCCTGACCCCTATTTCAGCACAAAAGGATCACTTCAGACTGTAACTTCTTGTTCAGCACCTTTTAGAGAAGCAACCTGCCCCTGGTTAAATACTGGAGTAACCTCAGCAATTTAAAATGGAAGTGTTATTTTGCAGGATCTCCAGCTGAGGAAACTGAGGCAAAGGGAGGTTGGGACCATTTGGCCAAAAGTCAATGGCAGCTGAATGCCAGAGCATGCTCCAGCACACGCACGTGCTGAGTGGTCAGAGGTAGGAGCAGTGGAAGAACCACCAGCACCCTCACAGTACTGCTGGCAGTGCCCAAGCACTGCTAACCCCCCTGGGATGCGCCCAGAGTTGTAGAGCATCCCTGCTCACAACCAGGTTTGTCACTTGCACTAACTCACTCTGCCTCCTCAAACGACTCCTAAATGACACAAAGCTCTAGTTTCCCAGGCTGCTGGAGCAGCTCTTGAAGTTGAATCTTTGCAGCCCATAAACAAATACCAGTAATCAACCTCAAACAACACTCCAATAGAAGCAATTTTACTTCTCCAGCTGTAAACATTAATACTCTCATTCCCTTTACTGCAAGATATTTGTTGCCCAATACTAATTTGTCCCAACAGCTTAAATTACAGGAAAGTCCTAAATTAAAAACCATTAGGCTGAGATGCATTGTATACCCTCCTATAGTGCTTTGACAGTAGAACATTAGGCTTAAATACACCAAGACAGGTAAGTACAATATTATTTTCTATGAATGAAGGTGTGTGTTCATTTTAAGTATCCATTGTCTCTGTTTATGTGCAAATTAGTTTATGGATTGTTCTTGACAGAGCTAGAGCGCCCTCCCTTAAGGGCATTGCTGATATATTACCTTTGAAAGAGAATCACAATTTATTCATTCAAACACAGAGCTAAAAGATAGATGTGCACTAGGAATATTTTGAAATATTGCATTATATATAAAATGAAATAGGGAGAAGCTAAATTACACAGCTATAATTACTTAGAGTTCAGGTGGCATCGTAAATAATCTATTCACAACTCACTCAGTGTTTATTATGTCACCAGAGCAATATAATTAACATGGTATAGATGGGAACTACACAAGGCAGATGCCTAATATATCCAGATCAAACAGGCTATGACATAAGTATAAAAACACACAAACACATACTATGTCATTCATGAAAATGGGAAAGGAGAGAAGGGAAGGGGGGGAAAGCAGCAGTTTGACAGTTTGGAGGCTCTAGCCCTGCTACCAGCACTTCTTTGGAAGTCCCAGTTAAATTTACAGGCATGCTTCTGTGCTTAGGATATGGGGGTATAGATGGTTTTGCATTGACTGAGCTCACAGTTCCTATGAAATTCTTTCATTGCTGCTCTAAGATAGGCTTCCTGGCTGCCTGAGGGGAAGGGTGTTTTTTACAAGGAATAAGAAGTTGCCAAAAAACTGGGAATCTGCAAGTCACCTTTCACCCAGTCCTGCACCACAGGAGTTCAGACACCCAAATTGAATTGCTTGGAAGTTATAAATAAGGCGTTAGGCAAAAGCATAAAAGGAGTAAGAAAATCAGAATATACTACAAAGCAAAGAAACCCCCAAACATCAAAAGGGTCAATACAGTAAATTTGTAAGAAAATATTTCCTATTCCACCTAGAAATCACAAAGTCTGTCCAGTCTTGCTTCCAAAAACCTCTACTCACACAGTAAAATATATATATATATATTCACTTCAGCACTGGAGGAAAGTTGTAGAAACAAGTGAAGGTGCCTTTCCAAGGCTCAAAGGAGGAATGAGATAAGCAGGTGACAAACTTTCCATTAAAGAAACAGAAAGGTCAGAGGAATGAGTTTTCAAGAGGGTTTGTTTGAGGTTTGACAGTGTGGGGGACTGGAAAATAACTTGCTTTTCTCCCAGGCCAAGGTGTCCTTAAGTTTCGGTGGCTTTGAATCATAGCAATATTTTTAGGGTGTCTGAAAAGCCACTGAACTGGTATTACTCCACTTCTGACTCACTCCTTTCTATAAGATTTTTCTGGTTCCCATTCCCCTATACATGCATATTTATTTTTCAGTTTTCTTTCTGTAGCAGGGAAAGCAGAGGTAAGACACACAGAGGGGGGCAAGCCCCCTCCCCCAAACTGGAAGTGAGAAGGTGCATCAGAAATCAGATTTCTCCCTTTACATTTTCTGCTGTCCACAGCTGTAATGACTGCGTGTGGACTGTTTATTAGGTGCTTCCCATCAAAGAGAGACCCAACACAACATGCCAGCAGAGAAGTTCTATGTTTGCTCTTCTACAGCTCTCTTGGTCAAACCTCTTTACATTAAAGGAGGACTTTTGCCCCAGCCACCAGCTCAACACTACTATTAAAAACCCCTCTCCAAACCTAATTGTACCCTCCAAATGGGAACCTGAGGAAGCCCCAGAGGACACATCCTTCACAGGGCTGCAGCCCACCCAGCCTCCTGCCACACCAACTCCAGCCTGGGATTGCTACCAGAGACTGGAAGATGCCTGGAGAGGTGGGCAAAGAAATAAAACCAAATCATCACTCCAGCCAGCTTCAAGGAAATCACAATTTCCTTTTTGCTACAGTCAAATTACAGGTACTAATTATGCCTTTAGGGAGTTTTGGCCCAGCGTCAGAGCTCATTCCTGGCCCAACTCTTCACCTCACTGCAGAGGGGTGAGCAGGCTGGCTCTCTGCTGTCAGCAGCAAGAAGATTTGGGAGGTTAGACACAGAACAGAGGCAAGCACTGTGTCTTTTATTAAAGAGCATCTGCCCTTCTTCTGGATATATTACTTTATGCCAAGTGGTGTGGATGATTTTTTTAATTTTTTTTTTAAAGTAAAGAATATTTAACATCATATAAAAAGAAAAATGTTCCCTTAAATTATTTGTGGCAGGTCCTCTGTGCTGTGGAGGAACAAAGCTCACTCTCCCAGTGTGCCTCACCAGAGTTCAGGAGCAGCAGTGACAGTCAGGAAAGAATTTATGGTCCCTGGGGAGAGATCTGCCAGGGTCCTGCAGAACAAGATAAAATATTTGAGGGTGGTGTTTTGTTAGTTGGGTTTTTTCCCCTCCCCTTCTCCATGGGGCACAGCAGAGATGAAAGATGTACCTCTACTTCCCAGGGACCCAGACCCCACTGAAACACCTTCCCTTCCTGAAAGACAGTTTGGAGTTTGCAGAGGGAAGTTAATCTGGTTTTGTTTCCACAATGCTCTTTTCCCTGTTCAAGAAATTCTGTGGCATGAACAGGAATTATCCAGAGGTTACAGACTCTGGAAGAGGCAAAGGTAAGCAGCACAGGGGGTTCCCCTCCCCTTGGGCTTTTATACTGGTTGGGGTTTTCTGGGTTTGTTCTGTGGGTTGGGTTTTTGCCTTGAGCAGGAGGTCTTTGGGGCACCCTTGGTGATTAACATGATTCATGGATGCTTGTGGAGGGCAGTCAATCCAGATGTCACCAGGGAAGCTGATCAGCCTCATGTTTTTAAATGCCTTTCGCCTGCTGCTCCCTCGGGGCCAGGCTGAGCCAGGACTTGGTGGGCACAGCTGGACTGCTACAGAGAGGCTGGGGGTTATTTATCCAGAACCTGCTCTCAGGGAGACCAAACCCCTCCCAAGCTGTCATTGCTGAGCCCCACACTGAAAACTGGTACAAGCCCTGTGTGTAAAAAGTACCTGTGAGACTTCCAGTGCTGGAGCAGAACAGCCTCACACTTCCTAAGCAGTCACACTGTCATTTTAGGTCTTTACCCCCCATGAGACTGCTTCTTCCAAGCTTGCCCAATTTCCTCCTCCAAAAGGAGCATCCCAGGGTAAAATCCTGCACCCTCAACACCCATCCACACCACACACAACTGAAGACAAAGGGCAGAGCCGTTCAGGACCTGCCCCATGCCAGGCTGGCCAGATGGGTGTCCGCTGTCCTCCAGCAGCTCTGCAGCCACCTTAGCGTGATGCTGAGCTGGAGCCAGAGAGCTCTGCCAAGAGCTGTGGCAGAGGACATGTCACCAAGCACATCAGCTTAGATCCTGAGCTACAGGAACACAGCCACACAGCTGAGCATCCAGAACAAGCTTTGTCCAGGCAGCTCAGAGCACTTGCAAAACTCTACCAGAACTCTACTTGCTCAAGTCAACAGCTGCTTTTGCACTGGCCACCACAGCTTCTGCATCTCTAAAGGGAAGAGCAAGGTGCAGTCACAGCTACATCATCTTGCAGGCAGGAGTCAGCCTGATCCCAAGCTCTCCTCAAGAACACTGAGCTTTTCTGTAGGCTCAGTGGTGTTTTGGAGCTGGCTTGTATCTCCTGTGCCACCACGATCATCACCCTTCCATTTGCAAAGATTTTTCTCCCTGTCAGCCAGAACTGCCCAGAACATGTCAAACAAGTCAGAGTTATTTGAAGTGTTGTTCCTGCCTCCAAATCTACTACGACTTATCTGCTGACTTCAACCCAAACACATGGAGTGTTGCCTTTAGCAGTCAGCAAGGGTCAAGAGCGACCACCCCTGAGGGACAATCTCTAGGTGATGCAAGGCACTAAAGCACATTTACTCTACTAGGGCCATAGTAATTAATACTTGATACAATTCTTCATCTTTTTAAACATCTCCTGTGATTAGATAGATGCCTTCAATGCTAGGCTCTTCATCTGGAATCACACTTAGCTTTGATCCATGAGAAGGGAATAAACAGGGGGTTAACTGCCAGCACCAATGCTGCTCACACCTACCCATCAAGGCACCCTACTCCGTGCCTCAGGAGCACAGAGTGCTACTCCCTCAACCTCAGGAGCAGGGACAAAAAGCCCAAAGTCAATTCCAAGCATAGGCTGCAGAAAAAGACCCCCACACATTTGTGTCTCCATGTGAAAAGTTTAAAGGGACAGACAGCTTTGCTGGCCACCCAAAGCAAGCTCAAGCAGCTACAGAGCATCTCTGGTTCCCACCTGCTTCATCTCCAATGGCACTTTTTTTCCCACCCCCCCAAGTCCCCAAACCAAATCCTTCATTGAGGGACTGATTTTTATATTTTTTCCCCTGAAAATTAGCACATCAGCAAACTGCACATCCCACTTTCTCCCAAGAAGATTTCAAAGGCGGCTGCAGAGTGTGTGTGTGTGTGTGTGTGTGTGTGTGTGTGTGTGTCCCACCCCCCCTTCCTGCTGCAGGGAAGTGGAACTAATTACACCACAGTTTTGAAGCACCACTGTGCCAGTTTTGCCCCCTGGGCTCCCAGTGAGGCAGTCACAACACATCGGACAGGCTCTCTGCTACCAGAGCAGCAAGGCACTCCGGATGGAGCGACAACGGCACTAATAGATTTGATCTTATTATATTCATTTAGAAAGATGTTTATGGCAGGCTGACATGAATTTCAATGCAAACCTCACTCCCTTCCTGGAGCATCTGCAGCTCCCAGAACCTGCAAGTGGAGGCAAACGTAGTGTTCTTTAAAAATTGAAGATGTAGGTCAAAGTGGGGGAAAAAAAATTGTTACTAGAGCCCTGTGTTATCTGAGCTCTTTACAGTTTCACAGAGGTGTTCTAGTGCCTCAGCTCTCTTAAAAATAAGGGCTAACAATAAAACCTGGTGTTTGTGCATGGCTCATGAAGCCTCTTACAACGCTACAGAGATAAAGCAATCTCCATTTCACAAAGGACGCGGATCCTCAAATCTATGGAAGTATTTAGGCATTTACTTCTCAAGACCAGTGAGCTCCAGTAGACCAATAACTGCAAGACTGAAACAGCAAAGAATCAGACCAGAAACATCCCCCCATCACCCAGCAAACCAAAAGCCTGATCCCCCCCAAACACTGCCCAGGCTCTCCCGGGCCCCAGTCCTCCACTATCACCCTCAGCTATAGCTAGTTCCCATCATGGCAGCAGTTCAGATCAAGGCTAATTGTATTTGAATCTACAGGGTACCAATTTTCCAGCGAAGGGGTTTTAATCTAACATGCAGATCTCTTGTCTACATTCACATCACCCCAGAGGCCCATAACGTAGGTCATTTGTGCATACACAATCTTGGTAATAGGATGCACAATTTTAAAATGGCTAAATCTGTAGAGGAGGAAAAAAATGTTATTACAGGAGGAAAAAGAAAAGATTAGCTCACAGGCTGAGATCATGTTTGCCAAGTTTCCACCCAGAGAATTATTCCAGTACCGAATTCTATGCTACCAAAATAACGGGTTTATACAGCAGGCATTGTGCCAGCTTTTTGGCTATAATTATAGTGTTTTCCTCTCTCAAGTTCTTTATTGATATCTGGAATTTTTTTAAAAAAAGAAGGAGGTGGAGAAGTGATTTTATACGTTCAACAAACTACAGCAACACTCGATGCAGTTAAAAACCAGGAAGTTTTAACAACCTGCCAGCCTCCAACTTCACAGGAAATGTCAGTGCCACTATCAGACTTTAGAGAAACCCCAGGGATCCATTACTGCAGTTTGAAGATGTCCCTGCACTTCCCTTTTAAGTAAACGCTGGAGCTGCTTGCTTCATTCGGTTGCTGCTGTGCTGCACAATATTCCTTTGAGGAGATGCTTTGCAGTGACAAAATAACTGCTGACAATGTGAATACTGACTTCATTTTAATTTTGTTTTACATTTTCCTTTGGTATGTTTTGATCCTAAAAATCTTTAGAGTGCAATTTTTTTTTTTATGATAATAAAGCAACTATTTATACAGTACCACAGAGTCATTGCTTCTCCCCCACACACACCCCTTTCCATCCCCCTCCTCCCCATCCAAAGGAAGCTTGTTGTGAAGGCATGACATCCTCAGCATGGTTTTGAGAGAGAAAAGCAGCAGAAGGGAAGAGAAGCACCCTAGAAAGAATGTAAAGATCAGCCATGACACAAAGTAGGGCAGCACTTCTTTTTTTCTGCAAGCTATAAAAACAAACATTGAAGACTGATGTCAGCATGACTGCTAGGGAACCAAGCCCTTGCAACAGTCACCTCTTGTAGAAGATACAAGCTCCTCATCCCACCTCCATCCCAGAAGGGCAGCTGACAGCACTAAGTCCCAATTTGGGAAGCTCTCAATTCATGAATGCGTTTGACCGAAGCCTTAACATCCTGGATTCAGGGAATTTATTATTACTTCTAAAAAAACCAGGGCTTTTTCATCATCTTTTTATAGTTCTGAGGAACTTGTCCAGCCACCACCACCACTAAAATTAAAATTCCATCAGCCCTGAACCCAGGAACAATTAACCCAGCAGAGATGATTCCCGATCGTCTTTTTGCATATAATAACCAATATCTAATATAACTCAACATTGTGAAGATCTCTGTAAATGAAGTGACATCTCTTGCTGGACAAAGCCTAGAAATGTTATCCTTCAGTGATAGGAATCCTAAGGGGACTCTTCTCCCTCGTTTGAAAGCTTACTTAATTGTTCCAGTTGCTGGAAATTTTAAGCAATTTCCCCAGTCACTGTGCCAAGTTGCGTTAAGCTCTTTGTCTGGCTGATATGCCAACCAAAGGCACAGGGAGATAAGGAGAGCTGGGGGAATTACACAAACCCACTTACACAGCCAGAGTCTCCTCGCCCAAGCTCCTTCCTGCAGCTCTGCCGCTATTTCTACCACTTATCATCACGTAGAGGAAGCCAGCAGCTCTTTCACCTCCAGCACCTCGGCTCCACTCACACTAGGAGGACTCTAAAAAACAGGGCCCTGCATTAATTAACACTTTTTTTGGTCACATCCCTGCCATAAAACTTGATTTCAGCATTCCAACAGCAGAGTGGGTATGCCAAAGTATAGAGATGTGTCTTCTGCATCTGCACTTATTTTCCCAGGTCAGGTTTTCAGGGGTGATAATGGTGGGGAGCACCTGACTTTCCAAGAAGGAAACTGAGCCATAATCAAAGCCAATTCTCTGGATTTTGGAGCAGAGTGGCATAGTCTGTGCTCCTATGAATCCCAAAAGGCACAGCAGGTTCTCAGCAAAAACCCACCCCTGGCTAGAGAAACCAAAGACCCCACATCATTAACATTAAGAAAATGTCACTTGATTGCACTTTTTCCTACAATTTTTGGGTTTTTGCCAACCCTTTATGCAAAGAATGGTCCTTGCTGAGCAAAAAGCAGCCCTCCTTACCCATCTCAATCATCTTTACAGTCATCTGCCTAGACAAAAAGTTGGTGAAACCCTTTTCTAAAGTATCTCCTTCCAGGATCAGGCTACAATGCAAAGGCCAGGGCATTTAGTAAAGGGTTGTGCTTCTGTATCTTTCAGGTGCAAAGGTTGATCTATATTGGATTTCAGAAAGGCTAAATCTCCTCCAAGAAGCAGTCAGGAGAATCGTTCTATTTAGTCATCTGTTGGGGGGTTTGCACCTTTAAATGGACCTTTCCTATCTGATCAATGAGCAGGTCATTAGCAATGTAGTGCAGGATCCTTGGAAGGGACTGATCTCCTATGAAATAGGGTCACACAGCTTGCAAGCCTTCCTGGAGCTGGGAGAAGCCAGTATGTCTGCTCAAACCTTTCCCTTCCACTCCCACACTTATTTGTCAGTAGTCACACCACTCATTTTGCAGCCAAATGAGAGAGAAGCTGGTCCCTGGCACACAGACTCCACCCCTCTAGTTGGGACTATATGGAACTGCCATAGTGTTTGAATACAAACCAACCAACAAACCAGCTCTTCTCATTTCACCTCCTGATGGATTGCCTTTGCCCAGCACATTGGTTTGGTTTCATCCCAAACCTTCCCATGAACATTTGTGTCAACATCTGTGAAACAGAAGGACCCACTTCCCAGGTACTTTTTAAACATCACTTGTGTAAAGGCAGTTTAACCCTGCATGAAGACCAGCTTCAGGACAGAGCTTCAAAAGGGCATGAACTTGGGCCACTTCAGCACTGAGAACAGCCCTACAGGTTTGAAGAGCCAATATAATTTCAATACTATATTCTGGTTTTCAACATTGCATTCCATTACGTTCTAGCTATACTCTGTGGAAGGATGTTCTCCTCCTCTATAGCCCCTTTTCCCACCTGTTACAGCAGTAGCATACAGAAGCTTGCAAACAGATGTCTTCTCTCAAGTCTCTTTCCTTCCTCCTCCAAGAAAAAAAAAGCCAACAGGAGCCAGGAATGACCAGAAGAAATTACTCTGCACTCTACTAGTTCAAGCTTGTAACCAAGTTACAAATGAGAACTGATGCCACACCAGCCCACAAGGCATTTCTCCTTTGGCAAAACAATTGTTTAACTTCCTGATTTCCTATCACTTCAAAATGTTTTTCAAGACTGAAAATATTTGAGGAAGAGTTTGGGAGCAACAAGGGAAGCACTTCATTCAGAATAAGTGAATTGTAGGTACAAAAAACTCTATACCATTTTTTACTAAAGCTTGTTCTTTTTAAAAAAAACTTTTTTTCTTTTCCAGACAATATGAAGAACAGAGTGTATGTACAGGCACTCATTCCACTGAAGAGGAGACATTGGCATTTTTAACATCCCTAAAATGCTCAGTTTAGGAATCAGTTTTTAAAAACTGGGGGGGTGTGTTTTGTTTTTTAGCATGACATCAGCAGTGACTGAGCAGGGCTAGCTGGCCCTGTCCTGACAGCTAGCAGCTACATATGAAGCAGGGCATGTCTTCCATTGCAGATGCAGGAGACAGGACCACAATGTCCTTATCTCCATCCATTTCAGCAGAGCTGTGATGCTTTATAGCTACGATATTGGCCCATAGCACCTACCCCCAGACACTTAAAGGTCTGATCTGCCCACTCCCTGACAAGTGGTCCCCCATAGCAAAGAGCCCCTCCGGTTTCACCAGGGCCATCCATCCCAGATGTATCCATCACATTAGCATCCTCCATGCCCCCTGCAAGGGAATCAGTAACACTCATCTCCCAACCTTAAACCGATTTCATGGTAGGATGGAGGCAACCCACAGTCTCTGACGTTGGCCTCCAATACGGTGTCACAAGCTTTGCCACTTCAGCAAGATGGGTGCTTGCCAGCAGGAGCAGGCTGCTCAGGATGCAGCCTGTATTCTTCCTTGGAAAAAAAAGATATATTAGTTTTAAATGCAAGTCGCAGCTTATAAATGCCAAGAAATTCCTCTTGCCACATGAATCTTTCCAGAATGCTGTGCTGAATTAAATGGATTCAGCTTGCTTTCAGATCCACACATACAAAGAGACAGCTTGATAGATAAATATATTTAGGGGTGCAGACAGCTCTGGTCAGTGGACTATTAAAGATGGGAAGATGACCATGCCTGGGTAGCTCCAGATCCAGAGCACAAATCATTCCTGCTAGCGGATTCTATTAGTAATATTTGCATCTTGCTAATAGAAATCCAATCATTCAGAATGACTCCAAGCACCTTATCCATTTTTAGCAAAATTTGCCTTATTCTGCAAACATATTTTTGCTTCATCCTCACTTTACTTTTGTTCCCAGGGTCCTCTGGGATGCAGCATCCTTCAAGGACATGTCAGAGGAGCACGCTATCCCGTCATCCTCTCGCTTTGAGGCCTAGCAGCTGAATCACCCCCAGCCCTATTTTCTTTTGCAGTGTTAGATTAGCGAGAGGGCTTATGACCTGCCATCTGTCACTGCAGTCTGCTGACTGTGAGTCTCTGCTCTCTCTGCAGCATTGCTGAGGAGGTGGAAGGCTTTTTGGGGGGAGNGCTTTTTGGGGGGGGGGGAGGGGGGGGGAAAGAGCCTTTTCATCCTGCTGCTGCTGCTCCTTGCTCCAAAGCCATCCCTTAAAGCTGTAGTGTGCAAGCCCAATGGATGAGGCACCGGTCTCACCGGGGAGGAAAGATACCCACCATGGAGTATTTGGTTTAACACAGTGACATTTGCTGTCCAGGGCCTTTTGCAGCATGGCCACAAACCCAGTGGTACCTCAGAGCAGCCTGCTCTGAACCTGCCGCTCCCGCATGCTGTTTGATCACACCTGCTGAAGCTTTCCCAGCCTTGCCAGGGAGAGCCAGGCAATGTGACCATGCATCTGGCTTCCTGGCAAGGAGAGGGCTGCCTCTGGCCCCACGCCAGCCCAGTCCATCTCCTCCTGAAAACAGTGCACCATTTAAAAAAAAAAAGAAGCCAGCACACCCCCCCATCCCCCTCCCCCGTTTGCACAAACCCAGGGGACAGCCTTGTCACCCACCACGGATGGGGAGACCCAAGGATGGTGCCACAGGACCAGGAAGCAGCCCACAGGGTTTGGGGAGGAAGCAATGCATTGACTGCTGAATTTTCCTGCTTGGTTTAAAGTAATCTGGTTGCAAAGCTGCTGCCCTGAAGGAAATAACTTTTCATTGCAGAAAGGAGTCATAAGACAGCAACTCTCCTTGAAAGCTGAGGGAAGGAGTGTTCCCACCTCCTGTTGGTTTGCTGGAAAAAAAATCTCTGCATAACTTGTCCAATATTTTCCACTGAGGCTCAGTAAAACTGCACCAGAACCTACCAACTCCATCCCTGTTAAAGCAGATGGGACTTTTGAGATCAACTTATTTCTGTCTTAAAAATGAGACAGTGTACAACAACGTGAGCAAACACCAAACAAGTCCAGTTGTGGTATGAGGCTTCTCCCCACAGCAGGTCCTTCAGACTCCTGCTCCTGAAATTGTTTCTATTCCAGACCTAAATTGTGCTCCAGGTTTCACTGCTGGGATGTGCTCACAGGTCATTTCCCCCCAGCCTCTGGTAAGTGACTGCAACCACTGTAAAGCCACAACACATAGGAAGAGCCAGCAGCCTCAGGATAAAAGACCTGATTTGGGACACTGTCATGAGCAAGAGTCAACCCACCAATGCATCGAGCCCTGGTGCCTGGGGAGGACCAGGCCTCCAAACCAGCCCTGGTGCCTGGGGAGGACCAGGCCTCCAAACCAGCCCCCAGAGAGATCCCACACCTTCAGACACCCTTTGGGTCTGTCAGCATCGGGCTGCTCAAACCCTCCCATGCCATATGAGGGGTCTCCAGGGATGTGTTTCTCTGGCCAAGAAAAGAAAAGACTCAAGAACCAAAAGGAAAGGAGAAAGTTATATTATTTCTCCAACCTGACATCCCTGGGATTGTTTCAGCACAAGCTGATTCCACTTTGGAGATCCAAGTAGTCTCAGCCAGACCCCTAGAAACTGCTGTCACAGAAATTAGCAGTGGAGGGGGGGGATAAGCTGCCACCTTGCCAAAGCATTTCTTTATACAGGGGCCCTTCCACATCTACAGGTAAGTATGGAAATAAGTCTTGCATGTCATGGTCAGATGCCATGTCCTCCATCCCTTTCCAAGCAGTGATCCATCCAGCAGATGGTATTGTTGACAAGGAGCCTGTGGAACTGGCACTGCCAGTCCTGCGTTCCCTGCGGTGGTCCATGACCTCACCACAAGCTCTGTTCTGGATGTTGCTAGGCACATGTGGGTAGTCTGATGTTAGCAAGCAGATATTGCTAGAAATAAGATTATACCTGCTCCTAACAGATACCAGCAGTAAGTCCCACCAAGCTAGGGCTATCTTACCCCCCAACACCCCCATCCATGCCCTCCTTCAGCACATTTTGGCTGGATGGAGTATGAAGATTTGACCACATGGGCACCCAGAGACCTCAGACAAGTGGCCCCTGTGCACACACAGATCATCTCAGCCCATCCAGCTTTGCTGCAAGCGGTCAGGCTATTTTTACAGCATATGTGCAGCAGGCCTAACAGCTTGAAAAATCACTGTACATGTGTTCCACGGTGTATATGCACATATTTCTGTATAAGAAACCTCACTCAAGAGCATGACACCTTTTATCATAA
The DNA here is from genome assembly GCA_013400835.1 of Zapornia atra. Classification (NCBI taxonomy): domain Eukaryota; kingdom Metazoa; phylum Chordata; class Aves; order Gruiformes; family Rallidae; genus Zapornia; species Zapornia atra. The sequence continues at coordinate 29,815 of VZTU01025268.1, read as the reverse complement.
GACAGCGGGACCCAAACATCCAACGCTGCTCTGAAGCCACACATTCAATTTGTGTGCACAGACACAGCATCAGTGTGCACAGGCATAAAATTAAGCAAGCTGCATTATCCCCTCCAGCAGCTCTGCATTCAGGGGCAGTACAAAAATACAACAGTGAAAGAGGGTGAGGATGCAGGTTCTAGAAGTTGGTATCAAAGCAGCAGCTGTTCAACTTTCCTAAAGCAGTCCTGCTGCTTGCAACCCAAGGATCACACCACAGGTACCATGCAGAGCTGCCACTGAACAACACTGCTGCACGTGATGCAGGTTAGACCTATGCACACACTGCAGGACTCACTGAGCTACCTTGGACTTGGCATTTCTGGACCCAACCAGCCTATTTCAAACAACTCCTGGAATTGTACTCACATATGTGATCACAGAATCACAGAACATTGGAATCACAGAGGAGTTGGAGGGGACCTTGAAAGATCATCTAGTCCAACCCCCCTGACGGAGCAGGATCACCCAGACTAAATCACACAGGAACACATACAGGTGGATTTCAAATGTCTCCAGAGATAGAGACTCCACAATCTCTCTGGGCAGCCTGTCCCAGTGCTCGTTATGTTCCCATGGCACTCCCTCTGCTCCAGCTTGTGCCCATTGCCCCTTGTCCTGTCGCTGCCATCCCTGGGAAGAGCCTGGCTCCCTCCTCCTGACTCTCGCCCTTTATGTGTTTATAAACATTAATAAGGTCACCCCTCAGTCTCCTCCCAGCTGAAGAGGCCCAGCTCCCTCAGCCTCTCCTCACAAGGAAGGTGTTCCACCCCCTTAATCATCTTGGTGGCCCCACACTGGGCTCTTTCAAGGAATTCTATGTCCTTCTTGAGCTGAGGGGCCCAGAACTGGACACACAATTCCAGGTGAGGTCTCACCAGGGCAGGGCAGAGGGGGAGAAGGACCTCTCCTGACCTACTAACCACCCCCCTTCTAATACACCCCAGGATGCCATCGGGCTTCTTAGCCACAAGGGCACGTGGCTGGCTCATGGTCACCCTGCTGCCCCCCAGAGCCCCCAGGTCCCTCTCCCCTACTCTGCTCTCCAACAGCCCAGGGCCCGGCCTGTGCTGGTACCTGGGGCTGTTCTTCCCCAGCTGCCAGACCCTCCACTCGCCCTCATTAAATCCCATTACACCCCTCCCCACCCAGCTCTCCAGCCTGCCTCAGTCCCCCTGAATGGCAGCACAGTCCCCTGGGGTGTCAGCCACCCCTCCCAGGGTTGTGTCAGCAGCAGACATGCTGGCTGTGCACTCCATTCCCTCACCCAGGTCACCGATGGTACATTGAGTAGCACCGGTCACGGCGCCGACCCCGGAGGGGGTACAGATACAGGCCTCCAGCTAGAATGATAGGCAAATATGCAGGCAGAAGACAGGTTTCCAGTGAGAGACCAAGCTTCTTCACCTGCCAAACACAAGGTTCATGCCAACCCTTCCACAGAGAAATGGGCTGGCAAGACTTGCTGGGGTGCAAGTCTGGAAAGGCAAAGACCATTCACAGCAACTCTTCCCCTCCTCGAGGGTCCAGTACAACCCATTAAGCCATCCAGGCTCCTCTTTGCACCAAAACCCAGAGGTGAAAACAGTGCCCCAGGTTCTCAGGGAGGTTTTACAGCACGAGCCACACACATCAAATTCTTATGCATTAGCCATGTAGAGGAGCTAAAAAGTCGTTTGGAAATAAGGAAGTGTATAAGTTACTCTAGCTTGAGGGCCCCAGTAATTTATGCACTGAGAATTTATACAGGTCATGTACCTATTTACTTTGCTGTGCTCTAAAAAGATGCACAGTTACCTTAGCAACTTTAACATCGCAAGAGAGTACAGAGCTTTCTTAAAGAGACATTGTCAAGAGCGGTCAGCCTGACCAGCCTTCCCCCCTACTTTCCCATGTGTTATATCTGCATTCACATGTGGTTGGGGTTTTTTTTTAATCCCCCCTTCAGATCAAATATATGTTTTGTTATTTTAACAACAACCAGCCCATCTCGGAACTCATTGACATCACCTAACAGTAAACAAAAATAAGCCTACCATGCACAGGAATGAGAAAATGTCATCAAAAAATAGATGGAATTTACTCATTTCATCATCCTGACATGTTCTGAAAGCTTAAAATAATTTTTCAATTTGTGGAAATTGCCTAGACTCTATAAAAACAAAGGATGCTAGTTACACCTTGGGGGCTTTCAGATTTTCAAAAAAACATCATAGAAGAAATCTAATAGGCTGACTAGGCAATAAGCAGCCAACCTTTCACATTTGTTTTTGTTTATTCTCCTCTCTCTAAGATTTTTCTCTAGATTTGTTCATGAAGCATTCTTCCCAAAGCCAAATTAAAAGAGATTCTTAGAAAAGGCTCCAAAATGTTGAAGTACCTATTCAGAAGAGAAACACCTTCTCTGCCCATCACAAGAAGTCCTATTTGGTACCCTGCTGAGATAGCAAGGTCCTACTGATCCTCTTACCAACCTTGTGCCAACCCTGTGAAATGGGTTTAAAAAAAACCTCTCAAACTGTGGAAAAGTGCATGAGAAACTCCCTGAGCTCAGTGTCACAGAGAAAGACAGTGACATGTCGAGTCAGGGTGCAGAGCAGCACAGCCACCCGCTCAAGGAAACAGGCAGCTCTCCCCTTTCAGAATCAACTGCCCAAAACAAGCCCTGAGCGATCCCAAGCATGCCCCAAACTGGCAGAATTTTCACTTGGGCTTCAAAAAACACAAGCTTGCTACCCCAGACAACTCAAGGTGCACTCCACGAGCGACCAAGAGTCCTCTGTGTTCTCTGCAGCTGTTAAAAGCAGAGACAGGACACACACTGTTGGGAGGGCTGTGCTGCAGAAATCAATGATGGCTTTGTTACAGATCATTAGAAATGTCCCAGAAATGCTGCTCTGTGGCACTGATGGAATTTTGGCCCTTCTCTTTCTTCCTCCCCACATCTACAAGTCATTGCGACCTGCAAAGCACACGGTGAAGTATCCCCTTCTCCATACCTCCAAGAGCCACCCCTCTAGCTTTCAGTTAAAAAAACAGTTAATGATTTCTCTCCCAAACAGGCCTGATTCTGCAAGCCTCAGAGAGCACACAATAGATTTAAACAGTAGTTGGTTTTTTTTTTAACAGCTATAAACGTGATATATTTTCTGCAGCATCCCATGAATATAGGAGGTGCCTCTGCTGCACACAGAGGTTGTGTGTGTTGAGCTGGGGCCAGGAGAGCAGGGAGGAAAGCTATAAACCTGTTTTCTAGGCAATCACTTTATTCCTACATTATCAAAAAAAGAGTCAAATTGTGGCTCTTTTCAATCATGGGGACAAAAACAGACTTAGAGAAGGAAGATGTTGACTGTCCCTGATGAATAGTGTATGTCTCAAATCAAATTCCACTGCAGTAGGCCCATACAGGAACATTTTAGGTGGGTTGTGCCTAAGAATTAAGGGAAATATTTACTTCTTTTGGTGCATTTCTGACTGTCCCTTTTCCTGATAAGCATAGGACAACTTCAAGTCTTCATTTCAGGAAAAGATGTAGGAGGGGATCTCAGAAATCACCTCCACAAAGCAGCACAAGTAGATTCCTTCCAAAGCATTAGGGCTGGGAATTCATTACCCTTTCCTCTTGCCCTTACAGTGAAACACAACCAACCCTCAGTGATTTCCTTTGAATATTGCACCCAGTCCTCCCATCCACATCCTATTGCTGAGACTCTTCTGAGCAGCGTCGGCAACAGCATCCAAAGGTCTTGCAATGTGCTCTGCATCTGTAGACAGGGAGCAATGGTGGAAGCAGGGTAAGGAATAAATACCCTGTTAACACCCTCACTTCACATCACAACCCCACAGAAAGCAACAGAGAGGCTGCACAGAAGATAATACAACTTTAAGCCACATCGGCTGTCACAAAGAAGCCTCTCCTCTGTATCCAACTTACAGACATGCCAGCAGATCCACGCTGAGGAGCAAGGTCCCTGGGTTTCAGAGCCTCCTACACAAACAGCACAGCTACCATCTAGCCCAGCATCCCACCTGCCTTTCCTCCCAAGGCACGAGCCTCAGAGCCTCCCTTCTCCCACTGCCCTGTAGCAGAAGGAGTCTGGGAGCAGAGAGGAGGATGAGGAGAGGGTGGTTTGCACAGAGCCGCTCTGCTCCCCATCCTCCACCCCTCGTCCTTCCCTGCAAGCTTTTCTCCATAGAAGGAAGCAATCTGCCTCCTGTGCCCAGGTACCGCAGGCAGCATGCCACTTTGCCAACGCACTGTCAGCTCCGCGCCGCGTCAGAACGAGCCCGACCACATTAATTCAACTTGGTGGATTCAAAAGAAAAAAAAATAAAAAAATAAAAGAGGGAAGGCAGGACAAGGCATAGCAGATGGCTGAGGACAGATACTGCATCCCATTCTTCCTTGCTCTGCAAGAAAACAGCTTCACTCTCTGCTGTTTATCATGCTGCTCCTAGCTTTTTTTCCTTTTTATCTCAAAAAATTTCTGAAACTGGTGTCCAAATACCCAAGGCTTCCATGTTTTTGTTGCCTCCACTTAGATTTTGTGGATTTCCATCCCTGTTGCAGTTCTCCAGGCCACATGGCACAATGAGGGTGCGATTGCTATGAGATAATCACACCCTTGGGGTGTTATTAAGCACAAGGCTATGCCTTGTGCCTCTCGCTCTCCAGGGATGTGATTATATCATGATAACCAAACTCCCCAGAGACACCTTATTGCAATTATGACATTTCTTTCAAGTTTATGTATGAATACATTATTCAAGGAAATTACTTTGATCACCAGAAACTTCCACTTAGTGTTCAAATACTTAAACTGGATGGTTTACAGAGATGAAGTTCCTTCCTTACTGTGTTTGACAGGGGGAGAAACAGGGCTTTTAGTGTGAGCAGAGCAGTTCCAGGGCCTAATCACCAACATACAGACACATCCTCTCCTATTTAGGATGGCAGTTCTTCCAATCACCAAACTAATCCAAATAGCCCATCTGTATTTTGGCTAACCTAATACCTACAGAACCAGCCCAGCAAACCACTCCTCTAAAGAACAGGTTAAGATAAAAAGAATTAAAGATGGAGCTATTATCTCCTATTTTCATAAGCTCGAAGACTTTGATGGTTTGAGGAGCAGAAAGAAGGAGCAAGTCCTCTTCCTGACCTTATAAACTGGCTGCGCCAGTGGGCCAGGGTGATCCCACCTATGCAAGGCACCCAGCATCATACCAAGGGTCTCCAGTGACCTGCAGCTGTGTGCCATGACTGGCCCAAATGCTCCAGCTAAAACTCGTTAGTTAAATGTGTCCACCTGCCTCCCTTGGTCATGGACCTCTCTGTAGCAGCAGGAGCTGCTCTGACAGCTGGTTTTGTACTTCCATTGTGGTGTGAGAAAAACCAGCTCTACAATACTGATGGGTTAAAGAGTTGAGGGGCCAGAACTGACTCTGTAGATGAGTGGTGGGGCAAAGCCAAGGTCACACAGAAGGTAGGTCACACGAAAGGCCAGCACAGTGCTGCAGATGGATAGTGGTAGCTGATAAAAGGTGTGGGCAGAAGGACTGCACAGCCCATAAGGATTCTTCAGGGACCAGCTGAATTAAAACAGAGAGAAGCAGAAATAACACCTGCACCCCAATAGCGACGAATATCCCCTAGAGACCTATGGACTTAGCAAGAGGGTACTGTGTATCTGTTCCTGTGTTTGTTTTACTGACCTTGGCTAAGTGTTTATGAATTACATATTGGTTATTGATCACTCTCCCCTACCAGAGAGAACCCGACAGCTAATAGCATCAGCCCAGTGTCAGGAAAACACAGAAAACACGCACATGAAAGAGGACACTGCCCAAGTGCTCAGCAGAAGGGATCAGAAAATGTACAGCAAAAACTCAGGGGCATCATTCCTAGGCTTTTTAGTCGTAGTTTCTGTACAGCTGGGCAATGTTCCCCATAGAGAGTGAGCGTGCCAGCTGGGGGGAACGCAAAGCTGCCCAGCAACGCTCCTTGATGCCTGCTCATAACAGCCCAGCCAGCAAAAGTGAAATGTCTGTGACACCTTGTACTGAAACATAGGTTCAAGGGGAGCAAAGAATATGTATCTGGATTTTTACACTCCCTTTCAAATTAAAAAGAACAGGTTTGCATCAGAAAAAAAAAATTAATTACTATTTAAACAAATTCTGGTAGTTTGGTTATATATTTTGGGGTTTTTTTAAACATCCTGAATGGGATGGGAAACACGAAGAGCTCAGTGCACAGTAGAGTTGAAAAACCTACAGTGAATGATATTCAAGACCTGTCTGGATGCCTATCTGTGAAATATGAGCTGGGGAGCTGCTTTGGTAGGGGGTTGGACCCCATGAGCTCTGGAGGGCCCTTCCAACCTCTGTGATTCTGTGATTCTATGAATGTTCTCTTTTCGGGTATTCAGTTAATACCTTAGTAACACTGCTCCTCCACTTATGATCAACAGTCGAAGAAGAAACCTCCCATCTTTCCTATGCAAAGTTTTAGTCCCTGGTCACTTATCTTCTGAACTAATGACATCCTGTCATGAGCTTTGATCTCTAGAGATCAGCTCTAAAATTGCCAATGTTTGGAAGTCTCTAACTAGCTAACATATCCTACAGCAGAGCTTCCTTGCAGAACAGTCTTTAAAAGCAGGTATTAGGCTATGGTGGCCTGTAAGGCAGCCCAACTTTCTATTTGGGACTTGCAATCAAGCTTTAGGAAACAGCACACCTCCAAAATTCCTGACACCCTTGCTCACGTTGGTGCTGCTTAGGCTGATGCCTTTTCAGACCCAGCTGACTACCAAGAAAAGGTTTCTGCAGATGCCAGTGGCCACAGACCATGCACTTGTGCTCTTAAGAGCATTCTGTGTTTTGGAAAGCCTTATCCTGCTGGGAATAATGCTGTCATGCACCTAAAACCCAGATTTTGTGATACTGTCCCACCTGCAAACAGGGAACACAAACGCTTCCAGTCTACTTAAGACCTTCTGATAGCTACTGTGATTCTCCCATGTCTTCCTCAGTCTTCCCAACACCTTCAGAGCCCATCACGCTCACACCTCTGATTCTGAATTTGAGAAGCAAGAGGAAGCGTCAGAAAATCTGTTACACAGGTGATGCCTCACTTACAACAGCCATGAGAACATTTCTGCCACAGAAGCCAAATATATATATAAAGTGCTAAAGATAATGACAGTGTGTGCATTATCAGCCTCTCATCGCTGTACAGTTATTGGGGATAAATTTGAATCTATGGTGAACTTCATGTATCTCGCATCCATTAACGACTATCAGTGAAGGTGACTCCAGGCAGGGGCAGCTTAGCTCCAATAGTTTACCAAGTTAATTGAAATGAGCTTAAAACCAGCTCAAATGATCAAATTCCTATACACACTACTTTGTTTCTATCTCTCCTGCAACGTGACAGGTGATCTGCAGAATTACAATGCGACAGGAAGCACGACTGCCAACAGAGCTGGTCAAGGGAGGGAAAGAATGGTGAGCTTGGATAAGAAGTACACTGTATTGATTTATAATCCCTGCTGTTTGAAAACACTGGGTGATGATGATGATTAACAAAAACACTAATGTAAACCAGAATCATGATTAACACCCCTGTGAACTAGTTTTTAGGATGTTTGCACTGCTGCTCACCCAGCCTTTTGGAAACAGCGTTTGCCTTTATGAATTTGAGCAGAAACCAAATGTTTATCTGTTATCAGGGAACTTGCCTCTTGTTTATCCTGTTCCCAGAAATGTCCTGCACCTGGGGACCGATGCCATGAAGCAGCCGGTCCTACAAAGGTCATGGCCAATAGCAGCCACGGTGTTTTTGAGCACCAGGCCTGCTCATGGAGCCCACTGAAAAATGAATAAATTCCTTCCCAAACCAGCCCAGCTTTAGGCATCAATTTTAGGACTAATTCAGTCACCAATTCTGCACCTTTCCTGGAAAAAAAAGAAAACAACTTCTTATTTTTAATGCTGATACCTTTATTCACATCCCACACTAACACAGATGTGGCAGTCCAACGCTAAGGCAAGGTCAACTGAAGCAGAAGTTGGTGCAGAGAAGGGCTACTGAGATGATGTGGGAAGCAGCCCCTTCTCTTATAAAAGAGTGTGGGACAGCCTGCCTTGCTTGGCTGTGCAAACTGTGGCCATGGGTGATGCCATTGACTGTCTCCCCTGGTTTGAAAGGGTGCAAACACACATCACCATCCTGGAAAGTTGCTTAGACCTTTCTTCACAGCCTTTCTCCACTGGTAAGAGACTCCTGTGTCAGTCGTGAAAGTAAATAGTAAATACAGTCTGAACACAACAAATGATCCTTTGGACAATGAGCAAGAGAAATAATCATATTTTTTTAAAAGCACCTTCACCAATCAGATCCTCTGTTTGCAATGATTACTGTGCTGAAGAGATCTCACATCACCACCTTTCTCAAAGCCAGACGACTCTCCTCATGGTAACAAATAGATGCACTTGTTGTGGTGTACTTGGTTCTCATAAGGACAATTACGCAAGGACAGCATCAGTGCTGCCAGAAAATGAAATCAAGAGAGAGAAGTCAGTGGTTGCCAAAGCTGAGCCTGTACCTTATGAAATCTGATTCTCCCCCAAAGACACGACTGCAGCCCAGCAATATTTGCAAAGGTGACACAACTCGCAGCATATTCCCGTGTTGTAACATTTATTGAGGGCAGGAGAAGCCAAAAAATAAAGAGAAAAAAGAAGAAGAAAAAAAGAAACACTCCAACATTCAAGGGCTGGGGTTTAAAACAAACGCACAAGGAAAGGTTATGCTGTCATTAAAGAAATAGCCAACACTTTACAGCACGAGTTAACACCGCGCTGCAGCAGACACTTTGCATTTGCAGCTAATCTGACAATGATTAAACGAGCTGTTATTGAGCATTTGCCCTGTTGAACTAGGTTTTTCTTATCCTTATTAATCATTCATTTTACACTACAGAAGCCTCCTGTCTTTAAGCAAAACATTTTTTCTTTTTTTTCTTTTTTCTTTTCTTTTCTTTTTTCTTTTCTTTCTTTTCTTCATTTTCTTTTTTCTTTTCTTTCTTTTTTCTTTTCTTTCTTTTTTCTTTCTTTTCTTTCTTTTTTCTTTTTTCTTTTCTTTCTTTTTTTCTATTCTTTCTTTTCTTCCTCTTTTCTTTTCTTTCTTTTTTCTTTTCTTTCTTTTCTTTCTTTTCTTTCTTTTTTCTTTTCTTTTTTCTTTTCTTTCTTTTTTCTTTTCTTTTTTTCTTTTCTTTCTTTTTTCTTTTCTTTTTTCTTTTCTTTTTTTCTTTTCTTTCTTTTTTCTTTTCTTTCTTTTCTTTCTTTTTTCTTTTCTTTCTTTTCTTTCTTTTCTTTCTTTTTTCTTTTCTTTCTTTTTTCTTTTCTTTCTTTTTTTTACTTTTCTTTCTTTTTTTCTTCAATGAGGCAAATTTAGCTTTTTTTTTCTTTCTTTTTTTTTTGTTTGTTTCCTCTAGTGATGTCCTTTATGATCCCAAGAACAGATAGCTGAACAAAAGCACGAACAAAACCTGGGAGAGCTCTAAAGAGCGTGGGGAAGCAAATTCTTTTTGCACTAAAAACTTAGGGAGTTAAAAGTAGAGGACATGGCTGGAGCCACTAAGCTCTGGTGTAAACACAGCCATTTAAGAGGATTTGCATACCATTTATTAACCTTCCGGAAGAACTACACAGACCCCAGTCAGGGAAAACAACTGTGTACACATGTTCATTTCATTCTTGTTATCAAAATATAGCTTCTGCCAGCCACCTCCCAGCATTTTCCACAGGCAGATAAATACAGGGACTGGGAGAGGGATGGATGGATCCAGCCTCTTCTCTGTCCCTTTTTGGTTTCATGAAATCTGGAATTGGGGTTTTTTTTTAGCTAAATTTTAGGAGAAAAGGTGTGAGCAGTCACCTGCTGTGCTGCAGACATTCATTAAGGGACAGAATGGAAGGTGACCCCATGAGCTGGGCAGCCCCAGAGAGAAGGACTGTGGATGCTGGGTGGAAGCGTCTGTGGATGCTGGGTGCTGGCGATGCCTCAGTTGAGTGCTCATTATCTGCAGTGCCAGGGTTGTGACAGAGCCCACAGCACCCTGACCCATCCCCAGGCTCCTCCATGATGCCCCAGTGCTGTCCTCATCCTTGGTTAGGAATTCATCCTGTGCAACCGCAGTCCATGGCTCAGATTCCTCAACAGCAAACAAGCACACCAAAGCCTCCTCTCCTCTGATGGACACCCTGGATCTCTGGTGGCCTCATAAGCAACAGGCCTTGTTGTCTTTTTTTGCTGTTAACTGTCAGTATTTACTACATAAATTTCAAGGTGCTTAATAAAGAATTCTCTACAGTGAATTTCACAACCATCTGGAAAGAGAATTCTCTCTAGTTGGGAGTTACTGAGACTTTTGTTTGAGAAACAAGAAGGAAATGAAAGCAAAAGACTGTCCCCACAACAATGTGTACCTTCATGCACCTGCAGCAGGTAAGTGTAGGCAGCAGGCACGCACACACACAAGCTGGGGGGAGATGTTGGATGGGGAGCTTCTAAAGGCACTGGCTGAGCTGCAGTTGCACCTTTGCAAAACCTTCCAGCCTGCCTTGTCTTGGGGACAGGACTACGCTCTGGGTATGAAATACCCTGGGATGTAGGAGATCCAGATTCTCACCCTCATCCTACCACAGATTTGCACAGCTCCAGAGTCCCTCTGGTTACATCCACCCTGCTAGGAGAAACTTGCCCAGCGCCTTGATCATGCAGCCTACAAGCTCTTGGTAACACTGGTGGCTTTTATCCCAGCAACATCTTAAGCTCCGGGTGTCCCTGTCCCTTAGCAGGAGTCCTGGTGTACAGGGACTGCATGAAGAAGGATGAAAGCCCATGTTAAGGTACCAGAAAGGCCCCCATTCCCACCCCAAGGAGTGCTCTGTACCAGCAGTGCTGTACTGGTGCCAAGAGTGAAGACATCAGCCAGGCTTCAACCTGGATGTGAGTGGTGATGGAGATCAAACATGATCACAGACATGGGCAGAGGCACCAGGGAACCCTCCAGCCCTGGAGGAGTGCTCCTTCCTTCCTGCACACACACACAGACTCTCCCTCTCTTACTTTGAAGCTCAATATACAAAGATGCTATCAGCTTAAAAAACCCAAACACAGCAAAGAAAGCTTGTTAGAAGGGATTCTTTCCCCCTTCGTTTCCTCTGTGGTTTTTGGGTTGGGTTTTTTTTTCCACTTTAGACACACTTTTCATTCACTTTCCATTTCAGTTTAGAAGCTGGATTAACTAATACACTTTTTGCTTTCACATGACATCATGTTGCAATGTTTACTTTGCAAGCACTGCATAGGAACAGCTTTAAAATAACATTCTATAGTTGATTTTTCTCAATGATTCTCACTTAAACTGCTGCTATAGGGTTTTGTAAAACCCAGTTTCTATGTGTTTGTTCTCTGGGTTTATCATTTATTTTAACAGCAACTTCTCTAAACTCTCTCAATGTAATAAAATCCCCTTTGCTAACAGCTACCAATAAATCTAGCAACACTTCCCAAAAACCAAGGTGAACATGTAATTGAGGAAGAACTCCTGACATCCAATATGGTAAAGATATGTAGGAAAAGTGTAATTAATGTAAAAGGCAGAAAGCAAAAAAAAAGTAAGTAAGTTTTGAAATCTCTCCCAGTGATCACATACTTCACAGCATAGTACAAATGCAGTTCCAATGGTTATTTTCAGCCTGGCACACACGGGTATATTGTTACCCAGCCTGCTGCTAGAAGTAATTTTAAATATCTTTCTGAACAATCAAAGAAGATGCTATATTCAAGAACAGGCACAGAAGTCGTCTTTATCTCGCGTTCTCCATGAGAACATTTGACCTTCCTGATTTAGGTTCATTTGACAAGAATTTGCTGGCTGCTTAAAGATCTGCATCTCATGTAGAATGATTATAATAAAAGTTCATATCACAAACCCAACACAGAATAGCATTCTCTTTACCTACGAAAAGGTGACATTTTCCAAGCTGTTACCTAGAGAGCAAAGGACAAATGGAAAAGATCAGTCACATAAAAGCAGCATTATCATAACATCCCATGGCAATTTCAGAGTTCTTTGAAGGCCAGATGCTTCTGCTCCATATCTAAATTTCCTATAATAAGAGACTCAATGGAAGCACAAAACATACCTGTGTCGCAACGCAAAAAAAAACCCCATAGCTATCCTACAATTTCAAGTCATTTTCTATTTGGAGCTGGTCAATTTTTGCAGTGTGAAAGTGGTACAGTTTCCCCAGCATGCTGGAGACAGACAACAAGATATCAGGAGCAAAGTTGAACAAAACGCTGGAGACAGATTGGAACCATTGAACTGGCTCAGCTGGATGTGAGCCGTGGCTACGGCGTTGCAGTGGAGTCTGAATTTCCTCAAAGCACAGGAATTGTGCTGGCAGGATCCCACCTCATCCCTCAGAACTACTTCACCACAAATGCAAGAAGCCCTAGGACTGATAACCCAAAACCAACCTGCCTGTGGGGAAAGGGTTTTGGTGGCCTCTTCCCATGCCAGAGCAGGTAACTTTGGATGCTTTGTGAAAGCGCTTGGGTCTACTGCAATATATTGGGTATATCTGCTGCTGGCATTCAGTGCCCAGGCTTGTGTGAAGCCTCCAAAGCTTCTAAATCAAGGTTTAGAGTGAAAACCCAGTCAGTCCTTTGCAGGATCTGAGTGAGGTTTGGGCTCAGCAACTAGCAGCCCCTGGTTACACCCCCGGCAAGCTGACATATTCCAAACTCTGTGAGCTCCATTTCCTTGCACAGATGGCAACCTTGCATGGAAGGTCCACAGCGAACTCTAAAACTGTCATTTCAACCAAACACCCATGTCGGTCCTGCCTTTCTTAGGCCAAAATCATGCCAGACTATCTGCAGGAGCTGGGGAAAGAAGACTGGCTTTAGGCGAGCGTAAACCGACTTCACTGGAACGACTGCCAAGCCAGGCTGATGGAAATAAGAGGAAAATCACTGCCCTCCAGTTTTAATTCCCAAAGGAAGCAGAGCCTTTGCACAGCCCTGATTCCCATTTGCTTAGCCAAAAGAGAACAAAAACAAATAAGGAAAGTAGCGGATGCCATCCACAGAGCCTCACCAATGCACATACCTACCTGACCTTGCTTTGCTAAATCGCCTCAGAACACAAGCTGGTTTCCTGGTAGTTGTTATTTATTTATATACTTGGGAAGGGGGTGGGGGGAGAAAAAAGAAGAAAAAAGAAAAAAATCAATTCCTCTATGATTTACAATGGGGTTAAGGCAAACGTGAAGCCCATGTTAAGGCTGTTCATCTCATGATAAGGCAGCAAAAAGGTCAACAAATTACTCTCTCCCTAATGGTTCATTTGAACCAATGAAAACAGGATATTTTATCCTCCCGGGTCAGGCCTGCTTAGAAATCCTACATCCCCTTCCCCCTTCCTTCCCCAACCTCCCCTCCCCGCTGTACCTCCTCCCTCTCTCCCACTCCCAGCCCCTTTCTTTTAACTCTCTATCTCTGATCCTCCAAGGTGACCTTTTCTCCCACTCCTAATACCAAATTTTCTGGCTGAGTGAAGCCGAGTGCTGCTGCTGCCCTGGCTGGGGGTCCCTCTGCTCCAGGGGCAGGGCTCGAAGCCGCAGCCCCAGCGCAGGACGGGCTGATGCTGCTGTGCTGAGCAGGAAAAGAGACTAGAGCAAGAAAGATGGAGGGGGTGCAGCCCTACAGCTCCAATCCTGCTTAGGAGAGGTTGATTTGGCAGTCTGAGCCCGATGAGTTATAAACTTGCAGGGGATGATACAGGGTTCTTCTGCTTCAGCCAGAGCTGGAGAAGCAAGCGCTAACTGCCTCCTATTAGGAATAGCTATCACATCTAATTGTTATCCTTGCTGCTGATTGAAGGGGGACGTGGAGGGATGGGAAGTTCAGCTGGGTGACATGATGCAGTTTTAATGAGTCTCTCTTTTTCTTTTCCTTTTCTTTTTCCTTTTTTTTTTCCCCCTCCCCTGGCCTGGCTGTTTTAATATGGAAATATAGTAAAGTCTAACAAAATAAGGCCAGCACTGAGCACGGACCAAAGGCAAACCCCCAGCCGTCTTTCAGCAGTTGCAGGGCAGCAATAGCACTACAGAAGCAATTAGTTCCTTAAATTCTTTAATACAGGGCCTTTGGAGGGGCTGGACACTAGATTAAGCCCTGCTTCATTTGCCTATTTATTCAGCTGTCAGAAAGCTGAAAGGGTTAAATCGTCTGTTGGAGAAGAAAGACTCCACAGAGCCAGTTCCTGGAGTGACCGTGTCCCCAGCGAGCAGTCCTGGCACTGACAACGCTGGCTCCATCACAGCGCAGCCAGTCGCTGCAGTATGACCTCATGCATTAAACAGTTAAAAATGCACTACTTCTTTCTTTTTCTTTTTTTTTTCTCCTTTCTTTCTTTCTTTCTTTCTTCCTTTCCCTGCTTCCCCAGCAGATGCAGTGTGCAGCGTGGCAGGGCATGCAGCAGAACCTGACTCAGCAAAGGCGCCTGATGCCAGAGCGGTCCCAGCAGTGCTGGAATTCACCCTGAGCAGAAGCAAGCAAAGCCCGGGGTGGTCTGCACAGAAAGCCAAAAACACACCCTGCAGAATTAGTCCAACTCTAGAGAGAGAAGGTTTCTAAGCTGGGGTACATATCTGAAACCGGGAGAGGTTGGTATGCAGCAACGGGCTCTCTGTCTCTAAATAATAGAGAGATTAAGCACCACATTTGGGCATGGTTTGTATTTGTTCCCTTGCTTGCTTCTCCTTGCAGCCATGCCTGCATCCCATCCGTGCATCTCAATGCTGTGAAGATGCTCCCCTACATATTCCAGCTTGTATTTTCATCAGAACTAGATTTAAAAAGTTAACTCTCCCAGTGAAGTTGTTTTGCTCTGTGTGCCTCAGCACACACACTGTGCATCAACTCTGCCTGTACCAGGGAGGGTTTTAATTACAGAATCATGTTTGCAGTGCATGATCAGTTTATTCCTAATACCAGTCACTAATTTGGGTCCTCTTTGGGCTGAAGTATCCCTCAGTGGTGTTTGCTGCAATGTCTCACAGCCTATATCCAACCTCGGAGCGCTTGCTCTTTCTCCCTGCATCATTTGAGATACAAATCTGAGAGAATCCAGTTTCACAGTCTAAGAAATGCGTGTGGTTTGTTTGGTTGTTGTTCCAAGGGTTTTTTTTCTTGAAGAATTAAATACTTCATGTAGTCAAAGTGGATTTAGAGAAGCAGTTCACAACCACTCATACATAGAGAAGGGATGCCAGTGCATAGACTATAGCTCAAAACACAGTGATAGCATGTAATGCAATTTTGTTATAGCATATCATTGAATTTTGTTAATATAATAACCTGAAATAAAGTATTAAGACAGATTGACATGCCTTGGTAGCACGGCTGAGGATTCAAATGTTTAAATCTAACATGTTCTGGCTTGTTCCTATTGAAATCGATGGAAGTTCTCCTTCGCTGCTGATTGCAGTGAGGAAAAATGGATCCAGTTTATGCAGAATAATGACAGGAGGGGGAATGGGCAAGTTCAGCTGAGTTTTCAAATGTTGATTTCTTAGCTGTAATCAGCTCTAATTTCTGTTTGGTTGTTGTGAGGGTATTTTTGTAAGAGGAAAAGAAAAAAAAAGGAAGCTGTTTTCTTTGACACCCATAACTGAAATAGAAATCATCCCAATGCAAGGAAGGAGAGAAGGAAGAGAGTGAAAACCCTTTTTTGTGTGTATCTTCCTTTTATGCCTTAATGATGTAAAACTTCCTTAGCAGCTCTTTTCTGTTTGCCATTTTATCTACCCAGAGGACAAGACCGTGTCCTGCTGAAACCTGGGGGATTTTCTGAGCCTGCTCACAATTGACACAAAACCTTCAAAACATTTTTGAGCTCCAAGTCTGAAAACATAAATATATAGAAAAAAAGCACCATAGCCTCATGCTCAATTTCTGTGTTCCCACGTTTCCATACCACTCACCTACCTCTGTTCAAAGAGGATCATGAACAGGTATTCGCTCTCTTAGCTGCCTGCTAACATCATCTCTCATTTTTTTCCAGGACTGTGTGGATTCACATTAGCCATTTGGGTCTGGGCATTCATCCTCCAAGCTGGCTTCAAAAGACTCAACAATAAAAAGGCACCAGTTCATATTTCCACCGAGACAACAGCGATGCCCCAGTTAATCACAGGAGAGAGAAGGAATCACAGGAGAGAGAAGGAGGCTCCAACCCAGATCTCAGAAAGCTGAAATCTTCCCAAAAAGACTAAACCCATTTCACATCGCTTCTACAGAGGGTATTTTCAATTACCCCTCCCTAAGACCATTTCCTCTGATTGACTTTACACGTCATGAAAGTTCTGGGAAATATCAAACTTCTGCCATTATGAATCCCACAAACATGTTTAAAGCTCATGCAAATTTCCAGGCTAAAAACATGCCTCTTCCCAATGTTTTCTCAAATTAAAAGCTGATTTTTCAAACACAAAGCTGCAACAGCTACAAAAGCAGACTGGGGAGTTTCGCTAGATATAAGCAGGAGACACCTCATTTGGGTGTTTTTCCTTCAAACAAAACTAAATCAAACGGATTAATGAAGGGCTAGGGAAAGCAATGAGAAAGGGTCCTGACATTTCCAATAGGAGCTTTGAAGGGAAAGAAAATGGCAATTCCCAGACCTCCCAACACAACCTGAAGAAATCCTTTCTGTGATAGACACCTGGAAAAATGCAGGCTCCAAAATGTTGCAATGCCAACCAGGGAAGGGTGAGAGAAAACCCTTTCCTCATTCCCAGTCTCCTGACTGGAAATTCAACCTACCCCCTGCCCCGAATTATGTCAGGGTTTTATCTAGAAGGTTCCTATGGCTCATGAGGGAGGGGGGTGAGCAGGGCTCTTTTTCCTTTCCCCTTGTACTTGATAAAAAATCATAAACCTTTTAGCTGCTGAAAATTTCCTGTGCCGTAGCACAGCTCACAGCCTTCCTGGGAAGGTTCATCTTTTGTGATAAACAAAGAGTTAGAGGAGGCAGATGGGAGCAGCCGCCCAGCCCGGCTCTCCCATCCCCTTCAAGCATCCAGGGGAAAGGGAAAAGTCCCTCACAGGCTGTGACCTTGATGGAGGATGCTCTCTTTGCTGCTCCTCTGCAAAACAAGGTTGCATCCTCGGCTCTGGATGGCTCCTTCGGGTTCTGCTTTTACATTCAAATCAGCTTCGCGGGGCGGCGGGGCTGGATGCTCACCACCAAGCCACGGGCGAGAGTGTAACTTTGTGTTCCTCAGCTGGAGGAAAACACTGGGAATACAAATTGGAGCCCGAATCGTTTCCTGGCATTATTTCACTGTAAATTTAAATGGCCCTGGCATTGTGAAACTCTCTCATTTATTTTAAAAGCAGGAAAGATTTATTCTACCCAGAAGCCATTCAGGGAGGGATGGAGAACAAGCAGGACTTGGTTTGCTGTTTTCCTAACAACAGCCGGAGTCAGGGCTGCTTTTTTGGGGGTTAAAATAGAGAGGAGCTTAAGAGACTTCTGCTTCCCTTTCAAAACAGTCTCAAGTCAAGCAGCTAACCTTCCTATCTTCTTCAGAAGTAACTCCTGGTACTCCGATGGGCCATTTACCCCTTTAAAACCCACCTGGATTTTAAGTAACTCTTTTGAGAGCTACCCCTGTATTCCTTCTATATGCCAAACTTAAAGATCCATTCACAGGAATTCAGGATATTTGGGAAAATGTGGAGCAAATCTCCTGGACACAAATTGAAGTGTCCCTGTGGAGGACTATTCTAAGACACAAATAAATACTTAGCAGTAACCTTCCCCCTTCCAGGGAAGGGAAAACAGGAGAAATGACCCAAAGACAAAGAACAGACCTGCTGGGAAGCTGAGCTTATTGCTCATGTTCCTGGCTGGCAGCCCCATCTCCTTACCACTACTCAAGATCTACATCTTTGCAGGGTATGCAACTGGCATATGGAATTTTTAAAAGCAATTTTGTAAAGATGGGCTTCTATTTCTGTTCATGCCATAGCTTTTAATCCTGAGGCAGAAGCAACCAATGCCTGAGTTTTGCATGCATGCATATGCATTACCTGGAAAAGGCAGGCGAATGTCAGTTTTGGGTTTCTACCAAAATCTTTCCTTAGCTGAGTTTTTCTCAGGAACTGGAGAACAGACAGAAGCAGAGCCTTTAAAATATGTTTTCAGGATTTAAAATGCAAACTGCAGCCTTTCTCCCTTCCCTGGATATACCCGGGGTGAAAGTCAGCAGCACTCTTGGGAACTCAGAGTTTTCCCCCTTGATGGAATGAGCAGAGTGGCCAAGATGGACATCAGGCTGCAGAGGTGAACACTGAACCTGAGGACAAGCCAAAAAACCCAAACATGTGCAGAAGGAGACGGGAGCAGAACTCCAGGAGGGACAAGAGATGCTCTTGACTAGCCTGCTGTCATTTGAATACATGGGCTCAGACTTAGGCCGTGCAGAAAAGCTCCAGCCCCTAGGCCAGCGCTGGGTGTTAACTCCACAGAAGAGGCTTCAGGCTCTGCCTTTGGGGTTGGTGCTGGACTCTCTTTGGTTGTATATTCCCATCTCCTTTGTACGCAGCCTATTAGCTTGTGCTGTGCGTAGGGCAGCAGGTGTATGAACACAGCCCCTCACAAACTGCAGCCACACGAGCCTACAGCCTCTCTGCCTTCTCAGGGATGCTCAGCAATTAGCCAGGGATGCCTGTTGTTGGGCTCTGTTCTACACGGCTGAGAAATTCAGCCAGTACCGCGACCATCTGATTCACTTGTTTACTGCCCACTCCAACAGGAACTGGCCCTAAAACAGGGTAAAGCTGTAAACAGCACTCATGCAACGGGCTAAAGAGATGGATGTTTGTTCATATGTATTCTTTTAGATGTTTATTGGCCTAACTGGCTTTTCATTAACTCAAGAGCTCTGCTATTTATTTTAATATTCCGAGCATTTATAACCTTGTAGCTATATCATCTGGTCCTCTTTCTATACACATGTTCTAGGTCATCAGTGGTTTGATTTCATTTCCCTAATGCTGGCTTTTAAAACTATTTGACCAAGGCATCCATGTTCCTACAGAGGAATTTTGAAAAACCTTCAAGGTTTGATCGTTTCTGGGCACAGACACCTCACTGAAATTGGGGTTTAGGTACTGAAGTGTAGAAATTAGATTTGTCAAAATTGTGCACAAATAAAACCCCATTTTTTTAAAAAGCAAAGGAGCAGTTGGAAAGAAGTCACCGGCTCTATCTGTAGTTTTAGAATGTCATGGTTGGCTTCCATAGGGTTTTAGTCCAGTTTTACTGAACTTTGGTGTGTGGACAAAGTTTGTCCTTCAGGCATAGAGGGGGGAGAGAGTAAAGAGGAGGAAAGAATAAAATTCTCCTTTTTGTTTCTGAACTTCTCTTTTCCTTTACCATTCACACTGACTCCAATCAATCACTTACTTCTTAACCTTTTAGATGTTTATATCATCAAGACAGAAAAAGGTATTAAAAGCATCGATAACCCTCACTTTTCCATTTGTGTCTGGTTTAGAAGGATCCTGTCTTTGGATCAAACACCCCAGAGATAGCAGTGTGGTCTGTGTGTCACCTTCAGTCCTTGACTCATGGAAGCTGGTTTAGCTCTGCAGACTTCACTGGCTGCCTTCACTTACACAAGCGTTTTAATCTTGTCCTCAGGTTCTCTCCAGTTTTGATCTGAGAGAAGCAACAACAAGGTGAAAGGGAGTGATTGATACTGGTTTCAGTGGTGATGGCTCCAAGCCTCTCGTTCTGAGGGGTCATGAGTGATGGCTGTGGTCAACTCTGCACCGCTCAGGATTTGGCTCTGCTAATATGCAAGTGGATTATCACACAGACTGACAACAACAGATTCTGATGGGAAGGGAAAGTCCCAAGATGAAATCAGGCCATAAAATAATGAACTTTCTGCTCTGCTAGAACTGTCATGTCATGGGAAAGGAGCAAACTGAAGAGCTGGCAATTCAACTCGCCTCTCTTCATCAGAAGGGCAGTGGGGACGTGCAGAGCTCTGCCTATCCCACCTAAAGCTACCACAGGTCTCCAGGCAGGGAGAACATCCTTCAGACCGCTGACATCTTTGGTTTTCTTCTCACAATCTTCAGCCTCTTTTCTTTATTGGAGGGGGAGAAAAATCCACTTGGCATCTGCAAATGGCTGTGATTCAATGCAGCGAAGGGTCTCACCGACACCAGCCTCGCTGAGCCTCAGGAACTCTTTGTGCCATAATGAAACCACATCTGTTGCCAAGTGTGGAGTCAGTGAAGGATGGGTGAGTGGGGAGGTGCTTTCTCAGGCAGGCTGGGCTCTACTACTTCATGAGTTTAACATCCATGTGCTGCACCATCTGGGGTGTGCGTTGATCCAGTCATCTGCCCCAGACAGAGTGATTTTTGAGCAGGTGAGGGGGTGGATCAGGGTAGCAAGAGGATCACTCTGCAGTGGGTAAGCTGTTACAGAATAAGGGTAATGATCCTTTTTTAGCAGCATCTCATAAGAAAAATAATGTCATAAACAGGCACCCTGTTTGCAGCAAGAGGCTACCCCGGGCTTGGGAAAGCCCAGAGAAGTGGGTGTAAAGGCAAACAATGAATCTCATCACCGATTCACAGTAACAAGAGCCTCCAGAAGTAGCACTCATAACAAATTTCTCCAAGCTCTTAGAGCCTCCTTAGAGCAGATCACTCCATCGCTTGCTTTATGGGTCTGTGGAGGATCTGATCGGGTAAGAAATGCACATATTTAAGTTTATAGAAAGCTAAACCTAACACTTGGTGCCCAGCTATGTACATGTGCAGTTTTTCAGGTTATAAGATGTATTTCTGCCATATGGGGCATCCTGGCTGACCAAACCAGAATGACTTCCCTAATTGTTTAATTGCTATAGCAGGCTGATACCTGTTATTAATACTACAAATAATAAACAATACGTCTGAAACTATAAAGCCCAAAGAGCAAACCAGATGCATGGGATGAAAAAGAGGAATGTAAAAATATATGTGTTGCTAGTAAAGATGAACCAGTGGCACTGGAGGAGTCAGGGAAGTGGGAATATTGGGGAAATAACAGTATGGTCCCTGCCTTGTGCTGAATCTACACAGACACACGCCATATGAAATAGTCTCTGTCCTGAGGACTTAAAATTCATGGCTTAGGCTGAGTGAGAAAATGCCTTTACGATGCCTGTCTCTCTCTCTTGTGTCTCACTGAGGGACAGCCTTTAGGGGTGGAAATACCCAAGCCACTGGATTTTATTGTCTCCAGCTGGATTTTCACCTCCATGCCCATGGCAGAAAGGGTTTGCAGAGGGAGAGAGGGCAAGGACCTGCCTGCGAGAAGTAAAGGAGGGGCAGAGAGCAACACAAGGGAAAGAGAAAGGGAAAGAAGTGGGACAAGGTCTCTGCTCATCTGTTTTTGAGGGAGAATGGAAAGATGCTTTAGGGGGACAGGCAGGGTAAGATGGGCTGAGGGACAGGGTGGAAGAAGCCCAGCGAGGTAAGAGGCAGAGTTGGAAGTGATAAAGGAAGGTTTCAGTGTCAGAGAGGGTGACATCCAACTAACCTTTCCCTGCTGACACTGCACAGAGCCTGGACTCTGTGGGCAGGTCCTACACGGGCTCCCCACCCCAGCCACCTCCCCAGCCACCCTTTCCTCCCATGTCTGTGTGCAGAGAAAGAGGAGGGATGACATTTCCTGCGGTTTATTTCTACGCAACAAAAGGGTGACTTGGACAGAAACCACTCAGGATCTCCCAAACCCTCCCCCAACCCACCCCTCTCCTACAAAACCTCTTCAGCCATCGCTTTTTCCCACCTCCACAAAACACAAAGCAGAGGTCCCCTCGGCGCTGGGCAGTCTGGTGTGGATCCCCACCCTGCTCCCCATCACTCCCCGCCACCTCCAGCTCCGGAGGCAACAGGCCACATCTCTAGCAGCAAAGCCAGGGCAAGTGTTTTAACCCTTTGGATTTTCCCTGAGCGCCTTGGGAAAGGTTGGGAATTTTGGCACTGGGGAGGAGAAAAGAGGGAATAATAATAACAACAGCAATAACAACAACCACCAAGCACAGAACTCCACATGAATGAACTGCTCCAAGGTCACCTGGCAGACAGGTGGGACAGACTTCCTCCCTGCTCCCTGTCCTCTAATGAAAGATGCCCTTTAATGTGCTGATTACATTTGCACCACGTTCTTTTAAGTGTGAAACAAATGCAGAAACTCCAGAGATTTGCTGCACTGCTGAAAAAATAAAATATAATTAAAAAAAAAAAAACCCAAACACTTTACTAAATAATTAGCATCAAGCATCCATTCCTGTGTGCAAGTTTTGATGGTTTTACAAATTAATAATAGTAACAGATCCTGTGTAGTAGGCTCAAGGCACAGGGTTAACACCTTGTCCATAATTTCCTCCAAATTGACCAGTAAAAGACGTATGGGTTTTTATTACAGTGTGTCAGTGATGACACAAGGAGAAAGAAGAAATAAATCTCCCTGGGACGGCGTGGGCAGGAGAGCCTGTTTGTTCTGGAAAGAAATGGAAGAAGAAGAAGAAGAAGAAGAAGAAAAGAAACAGATCTCTGCTGTACGTTAATTGTACGAGAGAGGCAAAATGGCTGAGGACAGAGGAAGGGTATTTATAAAAACTGCCTGGTTTTCCCAAAGATCAAAGACTGCAGGAGAGAAATAATCTGTTGGACGTGTCTAATCGCTAAGTGTGCGTTGGAAAAAAAAAATAAAAGTGATGATTTCTGGGTGTTTCACTGGCTTCCAGCACGGGGCTGGGGCTGTGGAAGCACTCACTCACTGGGGGAACGGCCTCAGCTGATGCTGCAGCGTTCCCCGCACCGCGCTGCACGTGAACGTGCTTGTCCCAGAGGATGGACAGACGTGGAGTGTCAGGAGGAGAGAGATGGGAGCGGGCACCCGTCCTGTCACACTGGGGACGCGTTGCCCCTCGGTGCTGGCTCAGAGGGAGAAACCTCTGGGATGCAAACGGCCAAGTGCCTCTTGATGGGCAGCGGGGAGAGGCCGCGTCGCCTTGAAAGCCTCCTCCTTCCCCCAAATGCTGCGGGTGGGCTCTGCGGTTTATCCCTCCAGATACCCCCTGGATGCGCCAGCGCTGTCCCCAGTGCCCCGGGGAGCAGGGCAGGGGGTGGTGGTTGGGCAGGCGGGCGAGGGGACAGGATCAGGCAGGGCAGGGTAGGCAGGACAAGGACTCCAAGAGCAGCCCGGGGACAGGGCAGGGGCGGGCGAACAGCGCAGGGCGCGCAGGGGCAGGGAGGGCAGGGGCAGGGCAGGAGCACGCAGGGCCGAGGCGGGG
>VZTU01025267.1:0-28772 GCA_013400835.1 Zapornia atra | reverse complement strand
AAAGAAATGGAAAATGGAATTTGATAACAGGGAGCGCTGGGAAAACCCTTTAATGGGCTGGGCATCCACGTGAGTAGTTACTGAAGTTGGAAATACTTCTCTGTATTTGGCTCTTACTAGTCATGCAAATGTTAACTTTGAATGTCCATTCTACTTGTAAATCTAGTTGTGTTTTAACAGTACTTACAGTAAGTGGTTGGGTTTGTTACTTGTATGATTAATGACCTGTTATGTTTAAAAGCAGATTTTTAGCTCACAACATCATCTGGAAGAGTTGGAAGAAAAGTGTTAACAACCAGAAATTTCAGTGATTACATTTGTGGTGATGTTACTGTATGCAGCATCAGGAGAAGAAGGTTATTAGTTATCTGAAGCAGTAAATCCTTCTCAGCTCTCAGCTGTGTCTTTTAATTTTGGTTAAACATAAAATACCAGTACTTAGCCTCTGGATTTTTTTTTCCCCACAAAGTTTTATTAATATCCTGAAGATCTTAAATGAGGAGCCATAACTGATTTTAAAGGAAAACAAACCCAATCCTATTTAAAATACTACACTGCCTGTGTCAAGTGTTGCTAGTAGTAGTAGTAGTAAAGCTTATTAAATAGACCAAAATCTGGAAAAATACTGTCTTAGCTGAATATGCTGTAATTTGGAGGCGTAAGTATAATTTGGATACAGCCAATTTTAAATTTTTTTTCCCTACGTAGACATGCTACCTGCCTTTTACACTGTGGTTACAATTCCTCTGCACTCTGAGGACTGTGCCAGAAATTCTCCAGAAATTGTAATTTTGATTTGCATCTGTCTTGTTTGAGACATCATCAGAAAAGTTAATCATTCTACTTAAACAAAAATAAACTACTACAGATTGTTTGTCAAACTTCAAAAAAGATACAACGTGCACTGAAAATGAGAATGATACGGATTCTCACGTTATGATCATATTTAATCTTATGATTAAAGAGCACAAAATTATATGGGAAAAAAAGCTTAAAACCATAAATGTGAAATAATTTGAGGATGCATTTTTTGAGATTTGTTAACACATAAATCCAGTCACAGAATTATTTTTTAAAATTTATTTATAAAATAACTGTGTCCAGAAATGTTGATTCAGAATAACATTGAAATCAAGTNAAATGTTGATTCAGAATAACATTGAAATCAAGTCTTCCTGTTATGTTGGTTTCCCATTAAAAAATTGAGGAGACTCACAGCCTGTAACATCTCAAAGCTTTAGGGAAGCCAAGTTCAACTATCATTAGATGAGAAAAAAATAGTGAATATTAATTAAAATGTTAATATATTCAAATACTCTGTTAAAATGCCTGGCATAAATCTCAAAGCCTACCTGTAGCAATGATCTGATCTTAAGCACATCCATGGATTTTTTGCCATTTCATCTGAAGTATCTTTAAATTGCTCTCTTAGAGAATTAAGATTTCAGTGACTTAATACATGTATGCCCTGGATGATTCAAGTCCTGCAGGTATTCACTCCATTTAGCAAGTAATGACCAGGTTGTTTCACAGGGCCTAAATTAATTTAGCAATGGACTGTTGGTCAGCAGTATACCTTTTCCCCTTGTCTTGCATTCCACCAAGTGTCTACCCGCTCAAGTATGGTCTACTTATACCATCACGCAGATTATAACCCTGTAGCAGGTGCCAGTAACACCTGCTTTAGTTCAGGTTGAATTTAACTTTCCCTCTAATCCCCCTTTGCTTTTCAGATTACTTTAACCTCCCCAGACAAACTTATTTTCTGGGTGGGATTTTGCATGATCTCAGCCAAAACAATGGCTTCTAACCTTTCTAGCAGTTAAAACCATTCGTGCTAAATAAACCACCTAGAAAAATAAGCCATGGTATTAAGGGCTTACCTGTATGTAAAATTGTCCTGGAGTGAGCTTATTGTGGGAATTTAAAAAGGAATGTCTGTTTTGAATGAATCCATCTCTGCATGCATTTTTGGTTTGGGGTAGGGAAAACGATGTTTCCTGTGTAACCTTAAGTTCCTGGTAGGCCAAAAGTGAGTGCTGTGTTGAGAGTTGGTGCTGCTAGGTTAAGGGTTTTGTAAAGTAGTTTGTATCTGTTTGGTTTTTGGGGCTTTTTTTAAGGAATTCTTGCAGAAACTATTGGTCATTCTGGTAATTTCAAATTTCCTTCTAACACCCAGAAATACCTATGAAGAGTTTCTTCTCTTCAGATTTAATTTCTGCAAACAGTTCTTAGAAGTTTTCCTATTATACTTTTGAATAATGTAATGGGATTAGTGGATTAGAGCCCTTCAGGGTCTAGGGATTAGAGCCCTTCTCCTCTGAACTCAATATACTCATTTACCTGTAGGTCTTTGCTATATTTCTGTCATTTTACAGTCTCATTTGCTTTTTTTTCCCTCTATTGCATTTCTCTTTTCTTGGATATAGTTTTTTTTTTAGTTAAAATCATCTCATTGTAGATCTAAAAAAAAGGATTCAAGTCATATATATTGTTGTGGGTTTGTTTTGTTTTTTTTTAAATTGGGAGATTTCATTACAGTGGACGGTTTCATGGACAGTTTTTGAGTACATCTTTCAGTATGAAGCTGTAAACAGGGAACCTTGGGGAATGCATTGTTTCCATTGTACAAGATCTCAGAAGAAAATGTGGAATCCCAGTTTGTAGTGACTGGTGAGACGGTTCAGGGCAGGAATCGGAACTGCTGCAGCACCACTGTTGTGACAGTGTCAGGACATCATGCTGGCCATCCTGAACTCCAGTTTTCTCACAGATTATCATAAACACGTGGATAGCTCATTTATGGGGAAAAAACATATCAAAAACCTGTACTTAGATTGGCTGAGAGTTGAACCCACAAGAAAACAGAACAAATAATTTCTACGCAGTCCTGATTTCCAAACTGCCCCTGTCTGGAAGGTTTTCAACAAACTTGTAGTACTGAGCAGGCACCAGACTTAAACTTCTTTGTTCCCAGAAAGTAGCATTCAGAAAATTTTTCCAGCCCCAATCCTGGAAGAGAAGTATAAGGAGAAGTTGTCACAATATTGCAGTACATCTTGGTCACTTGATTCTCCACTAATCATGTCATGGGCTCATTCTTAATTCCTGATTCTCCTCACTGCCTTTATAAGAGAAATCTTTAAATGTCTTAAAGAGAGCCCATGTTAGTGGTTTATGAAAGTGTAATTTCTGCCCTTATCCTGTATTTGTTGGGTGGGGTTTTTTTTATGTACTGGGGAATATATTGGTTTTATAGCAAACTCCATTTTTCCATGTGTACATCAGATAAAATTACATTGTTGTCTTTGCTGGAAGCTAGATTCCCCCTCTTCCCCTCCCCCTCCGCCAGTCACAGGCTTTGTCCTTTATTGTAGAGAGTTCAATGTATCTTGGGTTGCTTTTTCTCTTCATTTACCCTTCTAGCTTCAAAGAGAGAACAGTTGAGAGGCAGCTTCTTCAATAGTTTGTAGCAATTTGGTCTTGTCTCCCCAGTTGTCTCCCAGGCTCATGTGCAGAGCTGTTTCAGGGAAGTGTTATCTAATCATTGTGCTGCTACAAGTGGTATCTTATTTCTCTAAAAGTTTGGTAGATTAATATTTTTTTTCATCCTTTGTCATTGTTCTTAAATTGAGCTTTTATAGCAACAGATAAGGCAATTTGTTTTTTTAACAGAGGTTTTAATTTGTTTCTAAAGTTTTTAGTTACTTCATTTCTTTCAGAAATGCAGTTGAGGAATAGCTCATCGTATAAAACTAACTACTATACATATATTACCTAGCAGTTTGTGGTTTTCTAAGCCTAATTTTCTGTGGTGGCCTGTGATCTGCTTGCTGTACTGGAATAATTTATGGAGGTCATGTGACCTGAGCCAAGCCAAACCTGAGCTCTTGAGATTTTTAAGTACTTTTTAGTCTCTGATTAATTCCTGCTCTGATCACTTTGATATTCTGCTCTTTTCTGTATAAAACTATTCTTTCCCTATGTGCTCTACAGACTCCTGGTCTCCTTGAAATGTTTAAAATTACCTTAAGCCTCCTAATCTTCCAGAAAAAGAGGGAATACACAGCTTTAAAAATTAAAAAAAATTGTTGCACAGCACATGTTATAAACCTCAGCAGGTGGCTAGACATGTTTTTCTATTGAAAAACTTAAAAAATTAATTTCCTCAAGTAGTAGGGAGGGAAGTTTAACAGACTGAAAGTGTGAAACAGAGCTCTGCACTAAGTGTTAATCCTGGAAAAAAGTGAAAACAAAGGGATTTTGAGTGTCTTGTGAGGTGGTATTCTACAGAAAGTTGTGTAGTACAGCATTTGACTAGCATTTGAGATACAGCTATAATAATTTTATATTTCAAATGTGCCTAAAATTTGTCATCTGATTTCTTACAGTGCTGATCCTTTATCCAACATGGTTCTTACTTTCTCCACTAAAGAAGATGCCATTGCCTTTGCTGAAAAAAATGGTATGTATTGTACATATTGGATATGAGGGATTCAGATATCTGTAGGCAATCTTTATCTCAAGGTAACAACAGAAAAAGTGCAGGAAGAAGTACCTTCTCTCTATTCCACAAAATTTGCAGACCATTAGTGCTCTATTTGAGGAGGAGGGAAATTGGGAAATATTTCCAAGGGTGCATTCAATCTAGGCCTTCCACTTTCCAGAAAAGTCTTCCAGCCTCTTAGCCTTACTGTTGCAATGCTTTGGCTAGTATCTGTGTTTTGAATGAGAACTGAGCCTTGCTCTAGTCTTGGAGGAAAATTAGTGTTAAGACTTTAAAAGTACTATGTGGCAGAGGGATTTTTGTCTGAAGGCTTGACATGAGCATCTCAATTCTAGTTAAGGAAAGACTGAGGACCCATGTGAACATTTGATAACCAGAAAAACTAACACTGACTACTGAGAAAGCAGTAAGGAAGTAAGCTCTATAGTTTTGGCCATGTTCCAGAATAGATTTATCATAGAGTTATAGAATATCTTGCAGTGGAGACAAGTGATGAGCAATACTGGGACCAGTGCTGTTTAATGTCTTTGTCAGTGAGGGGGATCACATACATGCTCAGCAGGTTTGCCAAGGACACCAAGCTGGGTAGTGCGGTAAACACACTGGAGGGAAGGGATGCCATCCAGGGAGGCTTTGACAGGCTTCAGAGGTGGGCACATGCAAACTACAGGCTGGGCAGAGAATAAATTGAGAGCAGCCCTGAGGAGGAGTTGGGGGTATTGTTGAATGAGAAGCTCAACATGACCTAGCAATGTGTGCTTGCAGCCCAGAAAGCCAGCTGTGTCCTGGGCTGCACCAGAACAGCGTGACCAGCAGGTCAAGGGAGGTGATTTTCCCCTCTGCCCTGGTGAGACCCAACTTGGAGTACGGCGTCCAGCTCTGGGTTCCCCAGGACAAGAAAGACATGGAGCTGCTGGAGTTGAGTCCAGAGGAGGGCCCGCAAAGATAATGAAAGGGCTGGAGCACCTCTCCTATGAAGACAGGCTGAGACAGTTGGGCTAGTTCAGCCTGGAGAAGACTCCAGGGTGACCTTATAGCAGCTTTCTAGTACCTGAAGGGGTCTACAGGAAAGCTGGAGAGGGGCTGTTTATGAGGGAGTGTAGTGATAGGACAAGAGGTAATGGGTATAACTAAAAGAGGGTAGGCTTAGATTAGGTATTAGGAAGAAATTCTTCCCTGTGCGGGCAGAGAGGCCCTGGCACAGTTCAAGGCCAGGCTGGATGAGGCTTTGGGCATCTGTGTCTAGTGAAGGTGTCCCTGCCCATGGCAGGGGTTTAGAACTAGATGATCTTTGAGGTCCGTTCTAATCCAAACCATTTTATGAGTCTATGATTCTGTGTTGGAAGGGTAGCCATAAAGGTCATCAAGTCCAATTCCCTGTTCCTCACAGGGCTGCCTAGAACTAAACTATGTGTGTTGTCCAGACACTTCGTAAACTTTGACACTCTTGGTGCCATGGCCACGTCACTGGGGAGCCTTTTCCAGGGACCCACCACCCTCTCATTGAAGCACCTTTTCCTAATGTCCAATCTGAACTTCCCCTGACCCAGCTTCATTCCAAGTTATAGGTTGCGGAAGTTACACCTAAAAATCTGAATGTTTACGTGTGATGGTTTCCTATTTAAGAAAAAGAATAGCAGAAAAGGCAGTAGCATTGCTTAGTATTTTTAATCCTACTGATATGTCAAAAGAATTGCATCTGTAAACTTAATTGTTATTTAGACTTGTGTTTTCTCACAGAATTATCATACCACAAGCAGTATCCATAATCTCAACCTTCTGAATATTCAGCATTGTTGTTATGATTTTGTTGCTGTGTTTTTTGTTGCTTGGGGTTTTTTTAAATTTTCCTTAAAGAGCTAGGTTTGAATCTTAGTGCTCCTGAATGTGAGAAAGATGAATTGTGCTGAGTTAAAGCCAGGAATGATGCACATGGAGTGCAAGCTTCTTCAGAAGTCTTCCCCATGGTCTTCAGCTTTCAGCTAGAGTAAATAGATAGTAAAATTTCTTCCTCAGATGAAATTGTGCAAAGTTATCAAGTGTCTTGTGTTGTACACCAAAAGAACAGGGTCATTAACTTGTACAATTAAGAAGTTAAAACATTTAATGTGCGATTTATTTGCACTTTTTAATGGTAAAGGCTAGCATGGCTAGTATTTAATTCCACTGTTCCTCTTTGAATGCATCTTTTTTTTACTTAATAATCTTAATTTTGTTGAAAAATCAATTGTATTCACTAAGATATTAATAGGATCATCATATTTGCATTCAATATACCAATTTCTGTGAAATAGTATTATTTTAAAATTTTTTATGAGCAATGAAATCTGGGAGAATCTGATCTTGCTTTACTTAAACTTCTGTATTGTTCATATTATTTCTATTTCTTAGGAAATTCAGCCTGTAAAAGAAAAAAACCTGAATCTGGGCCTATATATCACTATAGAAAGCAGTTACATATGTTTTGTCTTTAGACATGTTACATTTTGCCGGTTTGAAATGCAGATTCAAGTTCAATATTTGATTTGTTCAGTGTAGGAAGTTTATGCCTTCACTCCAGTAATGAATCTCCCTTGTGCAGGAAAACTACAAAGAAATTCTACCAACTGAAATGAAGCTGTAACTTAATATTATTAGTTCAATACTCCCTTAACTTGCACTCGTAATTTTAACATAATTGAGATACACATACTTTTCTGCAGATAGTGGCTTGCCTACATTATTATTCCATTTTTATTTAGAAGTGGATTGATTTTATGCACATGATAGTGCATAACATTTTCTGTAGTAGCTTCAGTATGTAGCTGGAAATAAAATTTTGAAATACTTTGTTCTTCTTTCCGAAAGAAACGAGAATCCTAGTCATCCATTTACAGTCCAGCTTAACTTCTAAGCCGAGGTGACACTGAAACATGTTGAACTCTAGGAACACAGATATTTACCTCTCTGACCTTCCTGTATGAACCTCCCAAAATTCCTTTCCAAAATTCCTTAATAACCTAACACTTAATTTCTGCACATCCTAGATATTTTTATATGATTGGGAAACCCAAGAGTACTTTCTCATCTAACAACTTCAGCTATCTTTCTGCTTGCTCCACCTGACATTTTTTCCTAATGTAGGAATAAAAGCACTGTATACAGTAATGAGAGGGATCTCTGTTCAGAAGAGGACAGCTGAGGATGGTCTGAAGTCAAGGCAAGGGAGGAGACACTTGTAACTGGATGAAATTAAAAGTTTTGCCTGGTTTTTTTTGTTGCTGCTCTGTCTGGCATCACCGAGGCAGTTGTCTAAAATCATACAGCTTGAGGAACAAGGGTGGAGAGTTTTTCTACTCCACAGTAACCTTTAGTCAGGTGATGAGGGTATTCTTCCAGAGGTGATGAAACCATCTTTCTATCTACTTGGCTTGTACAGCAGGGTTCTGGGCAAGAATAACCTCCCTCACCACTGTGGTATTTTTATAAAAGTGTCCTCTGCTCTCTGCTCTCTGGCACGAACTGAAGGTGCCTAACTTGAGGAGACTCTTCCAGAGCGTGAAACCTTATCATATGTCGTTGCCTCTTGCAATCCAAAGTTAGATGTAACTAATTTTGTGGGGTTTTGATAGCTATGGCAGCCCAAGTCTTTGCACTGGCAGTTGCGAATCTCTTTTGGAGGCACTCGGCACCTCTCTATCTAGTGTATAAAAAGATTAAGCAATAACTTGAGGCTGTAGATTCCATTCCAGCAGCCAAGTGCCTCACAGTTAGGTGTTACAATGCTCAGTGTTGCAATACAAAAGTCTGTCTCTGGATCTAGTTCTGGCTGTTTACTCAAGCTTGTATTTTAAATCAGAACAGGAGGCAAAAGCCAGTGCTCTCACAGATGGAAAGAACATGTTTTTAAAACCTCTGTTCCATTATTTCTTATGGAGAATAGTTAACTTGGAAATTATCATTGGCTCAGCCTAATAAACATGAAGAAAATGTTTGTGTGACATTTGCGAATACTCAGAATTGAGGCACGGTGACATGACAACTTGTGTATCTTCTGAAATGTGTTTTGATGTGAAGCTGTATCTTGAGTGTTTTCTGTGAATGTCTTAAATGTGAAAAATTCAGATACATGTTAAACCTTTTAGGACTTACCAAGTTTTTGCCTTAAAACTAAGGAAGAAAAGTATCCCCTTAGTAGTATCAGTTAAAATTGCATATTTAACCATTTCTAGCTTCAACTCAAGTCTCTCAACTGTGAGTGAAATGTTGCAGCTAAAGAGACCAAACTTTGGAATACTGAGTGCTGCCCTGGCAACTTTCCAGGCACCTGGAGGCTGCAATCAATTTGCATTTTGATTTACATAAACACTAATGTCTCCACCTCCTCTTTTCTGACATTTTTTAGCATTTCTCCTGCTTAACTATCACGTAATTTACTTGTCTTCTATCACTTCATTCCCTTTTCTATTACTCCTAATTTTTTATGTTATTATAAAAATGTTCTGTATTAAACTCCTTTCTAATGGTGAAGTTTTTTCTTTGTTCTTCCTTTCTTTGGTCTTCCCACCCTTCTTTTTTGTGTGGCTTTCCAAGGTCTCCATTCTTGCCCAGCCTTTGGGATGGACCTTGTGCATGATATTTTTTTCCACCTTTCTTTATTTTGATTTCCTGTCCCAGTGTACACAAATCCTTAGTGCTTCTGTGGTGCTGCAGAGTTACAGAGTCATGAATTTGCAGGACAGGCAGTAGTGCCCTGTTGAGCTTTTCACTGATGATGGTCACCTTTTTTGCAGGGGTAAAGAAAATGGAGGTATGTAGTATGGGGAAGTCCTATCCACTGAGAGAACAGGGATGTCACCTCTGTGGCATTTCAGTATTCTCTGCCACCAACTACGAAGGAATAAATTGGTAGATGCCTACATGAAGAAAAAGATATTACAGTCAAAAGGTTTAAGTTGGGTTTACTCTGTATTGTATGCTGAAAATATGTAGAATTTAGAATTCTCTTTGTTTCTTGTCTCTCCTCACCATTTCCCCTTTAACTTCCAGGCTGGAGCTATGACGTTGAAGAGAAGAAGATTCCAAAACCTAAATCCAAGTCTTATGGTGCAAACTTTTCATGGAACAAAAGAACAAGGGTGTCTACAAAATAGGTTGGCATTGGCTGTCTGACTGTGAATAAAGTCAGCTGTGCTATATTTATAGTCCATGTATAATACATCTCTTAATCTCCTAATAAATTCGACCTTTAAACTACAGATGCATCTTGTGATGTCTATTTAAAATGTTTTTGATGTCTCCAATTGAACCTGTTGCAAACTTCCCTATAAATAGAGGAGATTTGGAGTGTTCATACTTCTAAAAAGTTGCTGTAGTAGGAATCCATCAAAAGGAATGTTTGAAATCAGCTGCAACTTTAAAGATTATGGTTTTATCTCTGATGGTAATTTTATATTCACATTCTTATTAAAACTAATCCCCGTTATGTACACAAATTCTCTCAGTAAGAAACTGTGTGTTTTTCTTTTTCTATACAAGTTTGTCAATTGAAGAGCAAGTAGTATATATAAAACTTAACATTTGAGTATAACTTAGACTGTTCTCTGTAAGTGTATATTATATAACCACCTTTCTGCCTAAATTAATACTGTCATTATTCCATTTATGACTGAAATAGAAAGCAGTGGGTTTTCTTGTGTTTTCTAGTTTGGCCACACAAACCCCAAAGAGGTATGAGGGAGGTTTAGTCCAAAAGATTGAGATTGCAATTGTTTTTCTACGATGTTCTTCAGAAGTGAAAGTCAGCCTGCTAAATACGCACAGATTAATCAGAAGAGTGTCGGGTGCCTCACACAACATCAGCATATACTAATTACATAATTATAGCTCTTTTTTTATTCCTAGTTGCATGTTTATCTGCATTGAGGTTTCCTGTTGCCTAACAAGAGATGTAGTGATAGCGTCTCAGCTTTGACATCGAATATATAGCCTTAACTCATTTTGTCTTACATGATAGGAAATCATTAGTTTTTAAGAATGCACAATATTATGTTTGGAGTCCTTGGTTATATATCTACAGCGTTTGACTTTTTTTTTTTTTCTTCATTTTTGCTTTAACTTTTACTTAACCAGTTGAGATACCAACACATGATCAAGTGAAATGTATTACAAATAGTGGGAGGCCACAACTTTTTCATATGCGACACTGAGAGTTTTATCCCAGAAGATATTGAGAGTCACAGAAGAAACAGTCGAGACAGCTCTCTCCACGTAATTCTAATGCAAGAATAGTGTAAGTGCTGTTCACTGAATTCCAGCTAGAAGAAGGCATAAAACTACCTTTTGTTGCCTAGATTTGGTCATATTAATGTTTCATTTTTAACCAGCTGCCCTGTTCATGGGCTTACATTTGTTTAAAGCATTGTTTCCGACCCAGTTTCAGTGTAATCAACCGGTTGGTTGATGTTACTATTTTCCTCTCACAGACAAGAAGCGTTACTCCAATCCATCTTCCTACAGAATTTTGAATGCTGGATTGTGCAGTGAAGCCTGAAGTCCTCCAAGAATGCCAGAGTGCACCCATCTGGAATCTAAACACTCCAGAATCTACTGCATCTCTTCTTAAGCGCAGGATGCTGGTCTTAGCAAGGAGACATGATGTAACAAGTGCTGCGGTGCAGTCCCAGCCGGCAGCCAAGGCCCACAGAGCCACTCGCTTACTCTCCCCTGCTGGGATGGGGGACAAAATCGGGAGAGTAAAAGTGAGAAAACACATGTGTCGAGGTAGAGACAGTTTAATACGTAAAGTGAAACCCCTGTGCACAAGCAAAGCCAGGCAAGGAATTCATATCCCCTGCTTCCCAGGGGCAGGCAGGTGTTCAGCCATCACCAGGAAAGCAGGGCTCTGTCACGCATAATGGCGACTTGGGAAGACAAAGGCCATCACTCTGAACATCCCTCCCTCTCTTCTTGCCCCGGCTTTACGTGCTGAGCATGACGTCATATGATCAGGAATATCTTTTGGGACAGTTTGGGTCAGCTGTCCCAGCTGTGTTCCTGCCCAATTCCTTGTGCACCCCTAGCCCAGTCGCTGGTGGGGTGGGGTGAGAGGCAGAAAAGGCCTTGGTTCTGTGTGAGTGCTCAGCAGCAATAAAAACATCTCTGCGTTACCAACACTTTTCAACACAAATCCAAAACACTGCACATTTAACAAATAGCCCAGCCAAAAGCAGCAGGTAAGAAAAGGTACTCATTGGGGTTTTTGTTAGTTTGGTGGGTTTTTTTACTTTTACAAGTGAAAAGCAGGAAGATCTTTATTTATTGATCTACAAGCTTTCTGGGAATGTCAGCATTAAAATTGGAAAGTGGTTGGATGTCTAACACAGCAGTTGCACAGGTTGGTTTTTGAAATCATGTTGAACCGAGAAATAACTGGTAAATGTTAGACATCCACGTTACCTTTGGAAACCAAATATGTGGAATTGATGAGTGTTAATCTGTACTTGTTACATACAGCACAATTTTTTGCTTTTTTTTTTTTGGTTTCTCCCAGAATAATGAATTCTCCTTTTAATCTATTAAGTCCCTTTCCCAAGGAAGAAAGGTTTTTCTTTTTTTCTTCTTTATTTTTATAAATGCTTATGTTCATTATGTTTCTGTACCGTGCACCCCACATTGAAGTCATCTTTGAGCTCAGACTTTGTCGTTTAGACACTTTCCTAGGACTTGCATTTTCTTCCTCCTGTTGGATGGCTTCTTAAGAATGACCATGCTGACAATGAAAAGAGGGTTGATTATCATTGTAGAAAGTCTTAAGAAAAAAAGTGAGTAAGACTGGGCTTGTGTAGATATATTGTGTGAAGTTCTGGAGGTAAAACTCTGCTACTGGGTGCCCAGATCTAGCAAATTAGTCCATAGTATCATCATTTTTTTAAAAAAAGGCTTATTATCTGTCATTGCTATTTCAGCCAGCTACATGTTACAATAAGATCTGGATTATTCCTGCCAAGTCTGGGTGAAAATTCCTTCTTTTAAGAAAGAACCAACATAACTGTTTTACTATGAGAATTTTCATACAGGAGTTTTGAAAGTTTGGCCACTCCAATAATGTATTTTCTACTTAAAACCAGGAATGTGTTGGTGCAATGAAACTCCCTTTATTTTACTCCCCTTTTTCTCCAAGTTCCTCGCAATGTTCTGTTAAATGTATCCCTCTCTACATCAATCCAGTGATGAGCCACAGAAAAACAAAGCCCAAACCAACCCTTTTTAGCTGTCTTCTGAATGCTCAGAGTGGTCCTGATCTTCATGGTTTATGGCATTTCTTTTACCTAGGGCAATGCTGGACATAAATGCTCACTTTTCCTATCTTTGACTACAGATTACAGTATCTGTTTTGCAAGACAGGACTTCCCACAAAACATGGGTGCCTATCTGTGAATGCTTCCACATATTTTGCATATTTCTGTTGGGATAAAATGACATTTGCAAGACACCACTTTTTTTCGAAGATTGGCAGCATTCATAATTCCAATGAACAATTTTACTTTATTTTTTTTAAATAACAAAGGCCCTGCAACTCTCAAAATCATGATGTTGTAATGGAACCTAAAAGACTGTCAGGAAACTAAAAGCACAGTTTCAGATTTCTAGCAGTGTATTCCTCAACTCTACAGTTTGATGGATAATTTAAAACAAATCAGACTTAAGTGATACCACGAAATGGAAAAATTAATTACCCTTATCTGCAAAGTTTTGTCATGTGGTAGAAAAGTAGAAGCTAATTTGGACTAATTTTAGCTTTTTCCTACAATTTCACACCAGGAACTTGTGTAGTTTGGTTTTGCCAGAAATGCAGTTATATGACTGTGTTTGGTTACTGGCTGCCAACATGTTTTGTTATTAAAAAGAGAAAAGAAGTGCAAATAAATAAACCTGAAATGACCTAAAAAATAATACTAGACAGTTGTATAGTAAATTATGGTATGTCTGGGAAGGCAGCTTGTTTTGATCAGTCCTAATTCCTTTAATAGAGGGATTTACTTTTAATTGGTACTTGATTAATGCTGGAATATATCACCAACACCACAAGATTGCTGAAATAAACGTGCCTATAGCAACTGAATAGGAAAAAAAAAAGGCAAATAATTCTGAAATGGTATTAAAATGTGGATTTCAGTTGACTTTAAAATAGTGATTCTTCACATCCATGTTCATCTTGAGGGAAGGTAGAATGGTCCTTGCAGTGAACCCTTGTTGCCCAGAAAATAGGGACAAGTTGGTTAGAAGAAATGCAAAGGTCAAATAGTAGTCTTGTGAGAGTCCTTTTCATTCCTCACTTTAATTCCTTCAAATTAAAATCTGAAGCTCTGTAACTATTACCCATGGCTTAAACATTTTGTTTAAAACCCTACCTGTTTAACCAGTGATGGGTTTGGGGTTTTTTCCCGCCCAGAAAGTATTTATAAATAATGCTGTGAATAGGTATGATATGAAAATGTTGCAACATTTTGGCTATTTTAGACATAATTCATTTTCTTCAGAGGAGTTGGTGATTATGGGGCAAGGTGATTCGTGTAGTCGATTTGGATTTACTGAGGGTTTCAAGGTCTCTCAACAAGTTACAGAAAGAGGCAACAGCATACTTAAAAGACATAAGTATCCTCTTTGAGGAGTAAATCTGTAGGGTGGAATTGGCTCTTCAGTGAGGGAACAGAGGCTGAGTTTGGTAGTGGGCTCTAGACTCGCAAGTGGTGCATAGGGTAAAATTATTCACTGTTTTTCATACAGAGAACAACAAACTCATGAGGGTGAAGCTTAAAAATAAGTACAATTTCACAGAGCAGATTTTTAAATTCATTGGCAACTTTTTGACTACCAAACCTAACTTTGCACCAGCTCAAATTCAGCAGAAGAAATGCATGCAATACAAAATTGTCTTAAACATAAAATAGTGTCCTGTTCAGAAAAATCCCTGAGCTCTAAGGGCTGCTCGTGGCCGAGAAAAGGTATCCTTGGAGCAGCCCTGGTTTTTGTGTTCCTCCTCTGGCAGTCACCAGCAGCCACTGCCAAAGCAGGGTTTGTTCAGGTGGATATCCTGCTCTGGCACGGAGTGGATGTTCTTAGTACGGTTTGTCAGTATGGTATTCAAACACTCCATGCTATTGTGTTTGTCAATGTTTTGTGATTAATTAAATGCATTCTTTAGAGTGAAGAAATGGCTGCAAACAATTCCCACTTCAGAGCTGATGGAGATTTACTGCTGACCATCATGACCTTCATCAGCTTTTTTAAAAACAGATTTTCAACTCAGATACTTCTGTATGGGTAAATTCCACAGATTCACAATTACTGTTAAAGATTGCAGGAATATCTAAATGATGATTGATTTTTTTCATATTATACATACAGTTCACACTCCTAAATCATCCCAGTAAAACAATGGTTTGACTCAGTAAGTGCAGTTATTCTGAGAAATGTATCACTGCATCAGAAGTAGTGAATAAAACTGTTTATTCTAGTATTGTGCCTATAAATACATATAGATATTGTGCCTATAGATACATATTTTCTCTCTATTGGGTAAAGAAGATGAGAAAATTCTTAGTGTGTCTATCAAGTAAAACAGTTGTCTTCTAGCACTCTTTTGTAGTCTGTTACAGGGATATAGATACAAAGTTGTAGTCAGTCTACAGAGATGATTTTTTAATCAAATGCAAGCTTGTCATTGCTGCCTTCTGCCTTAACCAGCAATGGGAAGTAAAACATTGAACTGTAAATTTAAAACCAGAACATACAACTTATTACAAGCAGTGCCTGTTAAGTTCTGTCCTTAGCACAGCACCTTTTCTCACCAGTGCTTGGGTATTTCATTGTGTTGGTTCACAAATGTTGCCAAATATGTGTTTTGTCAAAATTACAATGCTGCTCAGAAACTAAACTTACTTATGCTTCTTTCACCTTTCCTCCACCTGACCACCCTTGTTCCTTCACTTGGGGTGTCTGTGTAGTGCTTGAGAAAGTATTTTTGAGTGATACATGTGGCTGAGGAAATGCTGCAGTTACACTGCCCTTTGCATTGTGACTGTTCTTGTTCATTATTGCAGGAGACATTAGAGTTTTAGCTGTCTGATGGTGTATTTTTTCTCTCTCTGGCAAGATGGAGGTCTAGTTTATTATTGAGGTACTGATAGCAAAGTTCCTTTAACGGTTCCTTTACTATCCTAAGGGATAGCCTTCAAATATATAAAACACCCAGTAAATAGAGCAGACATAAAATCTCGTTTATAAGAAAGAAATTTCACAAAAACACTTAAAAAAAACCCCCACCCAAGCCCCCCCCCCAAAAAAAAACCCAAACCAAACAAACAAAAAAAAAAACCCAAAATATTTTTCCAATTCAACTAAAAATTTTTCATTAATTTTCACTTTCACAATCCTTAGCTTGCAACTGTCTCTGCAGCTATACATAAAACAGGACTTAGGAACAAAAGTCCCATTCAGGGAGTACGTAGCCACAGCACTGAGAACAGGCAGTAACTAGATCCCCAGAGCTGCGCTTGCAGAAGTATAATAACTATGTAAGTAAAATGATTTAAACAAAATTACTTCAAATAACTCGGCTATAAAAAAGCAAAACCTGCCACAGTGAATATAATCCAAATTTTAAAAATAACGGTAAGTTGGAAACCACTTATCTGCAGCCCATCACTGTAACAGTGTAAAACTGCAAATGCCAAACATCTCACAGTGAGGCTTTAAAGTGAGGTGATGTGAGAACTACCCACCTGTCCACAATGTGGATATCCACATTTAAACTGGATTCCTTTAATAGCTGGTGGATTTTTGATTCATTTAACTAGTGTAGAAATCCAAAGAGGTGAGATCACTGAGGTTTAGAAGTACCTTTTTGTCTGTTGCTATGGGTGTGATGTGAATGTTAAATGTTGGTGTCTCAAAAGAGAGACTAAACAACTTATTGGGGAAAAAAAAAATCTTTTTAAGGATTATTAAACTCGTAGAAGGCACCTCCAGCACAGCAGTCCCTAAAGCACAAGTGGCTGGAGGCTGTGAGAATACTCAAAGTTACGCAACGCAGCAGGCATCCTGCAGAGCTAGACAGCTCTCTGTGTTTGCTCCCCATCAGAAACATCACCTGGAGCCACCATAACTACCTATATGTTCTTGTAACCACTTAAACAGACTATAAACAAAGACTAGTTAGGATACTGCCATCTCCACTGTAAACACCTGAAGTTCAATCATCACCACTGTTCTTCATGTCTGAGAGAGAATGAATTCCTTATCAGTAAAATATCGTCTATCTGAGGGATGTTGAAACCTCTGAATTTATATCTATTATCTGAATCTACTTGCTTTGCACATCTTAAGAATGAATTACATATGTATTTTTATTTTCTCATGTTATCTCAAGTTCCTTCAGGGTTTTTTTCCGCCTCTTAAAAATTATGGCTGAAGCTTCCACCTCTGCTGCAAATAATGGCTAAGAAATTACTTTTTTACTTTTTTTTTTTGCCCTCCAGACTAGTAGGTTTGTTCACTATCAAAGTCCTGCCCATGTCTCAAGATTCCATATGCTTTCTGAAGGAGGCGTAGATGCTCTTAGTGAATGTGACAGAGGAGTGGAGAGAGGTTTACTCACTTCTCTTGATGTGACCTCAAAAATAGCATCCTGGTTTCCCATCAGTGCCTACTTTTGGATTTCAGACTGAGTAAGAAGCACAGGAGAGAAACTGCAGATCTCGTGTTTGAACTTAAGCCTTTTATCTTCCTGAAGAAAGACAGGAGAAGACCATGGAAGACAATAAGGAATCCCATTTCAGGAAGGGCAGATGACTTACTACCTGAAGTATTTTGAAAGAGTTGAGATCACTTTCGGTTCCTCCCCTGCCTGTTTTCTATCCAGTGGAAGGCAGGTTATGAGGAAAAGCAGGGAACAAATAAATTAGCACTTCTGCTGACTGTTACATGTTAGAACAGAGTAGAAAATAATCAGCACCTGGCTCCCCCACTCACCAATCACAGAGTGCATCTTAGGAAATTGTCTCAATACCAGGTTTCGCTTCTTGCCTCCTTTTCCCACACTACATGATGGCTTATCTTCAAAGCATTCCCATTTCACTATCTTCAGACAATTCTGTTTTGCAGGTGGAAGGCAGCTTTTTGTTTTTCCTCAACTTTGATCATTACCATATGGTCTTTCATACATGCTCAGGGTCTCTTTCCAGGATCACGATTCATCCTTCTCTTCTCGGACAATTTTCCTGACCAGGTCTCTATGCAAAAAATGAACTTAAACAAAAGTGATGTGGGTTCTTGGAAGTATTTTGGATTCCAGACAGAAATAGTTGTATGGTGCCAGGGACATAGATCCGTGGCCTGGCCTGAGGATGAATGTTATCAGGTATGAGGTCTTATCTCAGAGGAATGTTAACCTAAGACGCAAATCTCCATAATAGAAAACAAATGGTGTCACAGAAACAGAAATCCAGTTCTTACTGGCGCCTGTTGGGCCTTTTATTCTTTTCCATAGGCATTGCCTTAAAGATTCAGAGTCAGGTCTTTGAGTGATGTGGTTATGTATGCTCCATCCCAGTGCTACATTTTCTGGGGTTTGGAAATTATTTCTTGGCCAGTAGGCTCAGCATCCCACATCTGTGCACTGAAATGACCTTCAACATCTCCTGAGGGCATAAAATGGCAGAGTGTAGCCAACTGTCTCATCTGTGATTAGAATTGCTAGTCATGCCTAGGTGCTTTTTATCTATGGCATATTGTTAATCCTGTACTAGGCTATCAAAAAAAAATCATATTTTTATGCTTGGTTTTGATTTTTTAACCTATTAGAGCCTCGCTGTTTGAGTTGCCAGCAACATAAAAAATTCTTTTGGAAATACCCTGTAAAAAGTAAAGTATTATTGGAAAATATTGAGTTGTTGAAATCTCTGATTTGTGGGAAAATTCTGTCTTAAGTAAACATTAGCTTTCAAGTATTTTGCAGCCAGGCATAACTTCAGCTCAAAACCACTGAACTTGCATGAGAGTATCCCACAGCAGGAAAATACAGTGTCTGGGAAGGCACACTTGAGGGACTGGCACCTGCTGCTGCCACATCCCAAGTGAATTCCCTGTTAGGCCAAGGAATTCCTCCTCTTTTTACTGATGCAACTAATACGTAGTGATCTGCACAAAATTGGACTGCTCTGAAGAAGCCATGGAAGCAAGGACTCGAGATGCACTTTGGTTACTTGTCTCGCATGTGAATGACCCAGGCCTTAATGTCTGATTCAGAGCCAGAACTGCGGTCTGGATCTTACATCTCCTAGGTAGCTGCTGTGACTGTTACTTGCTCTAGTTTATTTATCTGCTGCACTTTGCTATTTTCCTTTGCAAGGAACTTCAAAAGCTCCAGGTTTTATTTCCAGGCAAGATCCTCAGAGATAATATTACCCCACCCACTTCTAGTTAATTTAGGGTATCTTCTTTGCCAGATCACAGACAGAAAATGATGCACCTCAAATCTCTGCCACATTCTGGCTTAGAATGAAAAAGAAATAGGATTTCTAATGGTATCTTGAAGAATACATTTTGCAAACTTTGGGTTTCATAGCATCAGTAGAAATTGGTAAAACTCAAATTCTAGAGAAATACCTGGGCAGTAATGAGCTTGTATCTGAGAATACTTAGTCATTTGCCACTGGGCATGTCCAATTCTCTTGAAGCCAAATTTCACTGTTGTTGTATGCAAGAATTTCTGGCCTGGAATCCTGGTTCAGAGACTAAAACATTCTAGCATGTCTGATGGAAGGATCCTGTTACAGCGCGCGTGTGCGTGTGTGTGTGTGTATAAAAAAGGCTGTTCTCACAACCTTCATCTGCAGTGATGGTGACAAAACAATTTGCAATCCTGTGTTCATACAAAGAAGCTCTCCTCCTCTTTCCCTGAGACCTGGGGAATCTGATCAAGTATCGAGGTTTCTTTGTACTTAGCAGCAATACATCCAGCTTGTTACAATCACCCCAAAATTGCTCTGTCTGTATTCCACAGTTATCAAGCCCTTCCTTTCTAGGATCGTAGGTGAAATGAACAGGGACTGCTTTTGATTCATTATTTTTTGTTCTTTATCTTTGCATGTCTATAGGACCTTCTATGAGCATTTAATTCTGCTTCTTGAGAACCCAGGGAAGTCCACCTTACCTTAATCCCGAACCACATTTTCCATGAAAATACTTGTAGATTCCCATGTCAATCACTTAATTACTATTTTAAAAGTCTTCATATTCTGTATATATTAGAACACTTTTTGATGACTTGCATCTTACCAAAACATTCGCAACCCGGTTAAGGTGACCAGCTTTGTTGAAAGAGTAAAAGAACAAACCATTTTGCAAGAAATGCTGCAGATTTTCCCCTGAAATGAATCCATATGGGTTACTAACTCAAATACTCTACGTTAACAGATAGCTAAATGACAACCTTCTCCCCAGTCAGATAAAGATTTACTCCATAAAAGCTCCTACAACTTCTTTTGGAAATGGTCCCATCTTTGGAGTATGTGCTGTGCCACCTGTTTATGCATTTATGAAACACTGCTCCCTGCGGGACAAGTCTGGGTTGTATGCTTATTTTGATAAAGTGATACTTTAATCTTCAGTCAGACACAAGGCAATTACCTCCTGCCACTGAAGTCATGTCCAAGAGTAAAATACGTGATACCTTTTTCTCTCTCTCCTTTGAATTATTTCCGCAAATTAACTGTTCATTGTATTGTATGCATGTGTTCAGTACTCTGCTGCTATAAAGCTTTTAACAGATTTCCAAGTGAAGGAAAGAACCAGGACTCTGCTGAAGACCATCTAACAGCTCAGGATGAAGTATTCTGACTGTGCATGTACAGCATATGTACAACAGGTGAAGATTAACTGCAGAAATAGATTTTGTAAAACAGTAACCATAGGAGAAGCGACGGTTTGGTCTCCTTTGAGTGTTTATGTATTTCACTGGTGGTACCTTGCAAATGCTAATCCGGTGATAGGAAGAGATGCTTACCATCTACCTAAATAAACATTGAAATGCTGCTTAATCAAAAAAGCTTATGTTCACATGTTTCCCTAAGGGCATCCAACTGGTTTGATGTCTGCATACTGTTAAACAGCACTGGGTATTCTCTGCATCCCATCCCATTTTATCCATAGCTGAGCTGTAATTCCAGATAGATGCTGCTCACTCAGTAACACATAAGGATACACAGATGCTTTTTCTTGTAAGCAATCTTCACAATTCTGCTCAGCGAATGGCTATCTTATGAGCTCTAGCAGGGTGGTTCATGGTGGTTTTCCAAAACTGATCCTTTCTTGAGTGTGTTTAACAGAAAATTCATAATACATTGGAAAAGCACTTTTAGCTGTATCCAGAATTTCTCATGTTCTAGGAAAAATAGGGTTTCCTGTTGCTGTGGGCACGACAGCACCATCAGTGTGCAGATGAACATGTAGAATGAGCTAGGTTAGTAGGACTTCCTGTTCTTCACCCCAAAAGTAGCTCATTTATCATAAATCTACTTGTCGAGTTAGAGGTTGACTTTTTACATCTTGAAGCAATAAACAAAGTGGCCTATAGTCTTCCAGTGTCAAGGCTGAGGATAGGAAGTGCCAAGTGACATCTTACAAAGCAGAACAAGGTCCCTACTGTAGGTTTTCCTGTCTTTTTTGCTGCTTTCAGAATAGTACAAAAAATTATGATAGGTAAGTTGCAGAATTTTTTTTTTTGTCATATGGCGTAGAAGATTATGTCATTACTTCTTCAACATCACCATCCAAAGACCAATACCTGCTATATTGCAAACCTGCCTATGTGATGGAGTTAGAACGACACCCTAGATGAAGTGACTATCATATTCCAGCAACCCCAGAAAC
Source organism: Zapornia atra (assembly GCA_013400835.1). Taxonomy (NCBI): domain Eukaryota; kingdom Metazoa; phylum Chordata; class Aves; order Gruiformes; family Rallidae; genus Zapornia; species Zapornia atra. The sequence continues at coordinate 7,351 of VZTU01025267.1, read as the reverse complement.
TAGAACTTACTCTTCTAGCTGATGAACTGGTGAAACAGAGCCTAGGAAGTTTTAGTACTAGAGCATTGGAGTGCCTACATGAAAAAAAATCAAATCTCCACTATAAACTGCATGTTCTTAGTATATTCAGGTAAAGGACATATGCCAGAGTTCCCTATGTTTAATGTTCTTCAGAGCATCAAACATATTCTAACTAGTCACAGCCACAGCGATTCAGTGAGTATTTGGTGATCTGTAGTACCAAGAAACATAGGTCTTTGGAACAATCTGGAATCAATCACAGCAAAGCATGATTAGATACTCCACAGCTGTCTACAAAAATGTCTGCTATGACTGCCCTAAGTGTGCAACCGTGCACTTACCTATGCAACCTCAAAACCTTGCGTCAGTGTTTCTGTCGCAAACCAGTCTGTGTAGGACAAAAAATCATCATAGAATCATAGAATCATAGAATCATAGAATGGTCTGGGTTGGAAGGGACCCCAAGGATCGTAGAGCTCCAACCCCCCTGCCACAGGCAGGGCCACCAACTTCCAGGCCTGGATCTACACAAGGTTGCCCAGGGCCCCATCCAACCTGGCCTTGAACACTTCCAGGGACAGGACATCCACTACTTCTCTGGGCAGCCTGTTCCAGCACCTCACCACTCTTTCTGTAAAAAACTTCCCCCTAATATCTAATCTAAACCTTCCTTCCTTTAGTTTTAATCCATTCCCCCTTGTCCTGCCATTATCTGCCCTTTTAAAAAGTTGAATCCCCTCCTGCTTATAAGCTCCCTTCAGGTACTGGAAGGCTGCAATGAGGTCCCCCCGCAGCCTTCTCTTCTCCAGGCTGAACAAGCCCAGCTCCCTCAGCCTCTCTTTGTAGGGCAGGTGCTCCAGCCCTCTAATCATCCTTGTGGCCCTCCTCTGAACCCTCTCCAACAGTTCCACATCTTTCTTGTATTGGGGGCCCCAGATCTGGACACAGTACTCCAGATGGGGCCTCACGAGGGCAGAGTAGAGAGGGACAATCACCTCCCTGTCCCTGCTGGCCACCCCTCTTCTAATGGAGCCCAGGATACCATTGGCCTTGCGAGCTGCAAGAGCACACTGCTGGCTCATGTTAAGTCTCTCATCCACCACAATCCCCAAGTCCTTCTCAGCAGGGCTACTCTCAAGAAGCTCTTCTCCCAGTCTGTATCTATGGCTGGGATTCTTCTGACCCAAGTGCAACCCCTGACACTTGGCAGTGTTGAACCTCATTAGGTTCCCCCGGGCCCATCTTTCCAGCCTGTCAAGGTCCCTCTGGATGGCTTCCTTTCCTTCTAGGGTGTCAACCACACCACTCAGCTTGGTGTCATCTGCAAACTTGCTGAGGGTGCACTCAATTCCATCATCGATGTCATTGATAAAGATGTTAAAGAGCACCGGTCCCAAGACAGACCCCTGGGGGACACCGCTTGTCACCGGCCTCCACCTGGACATAGACTCATTGACCACCACCCTTTGGCTTCAGTCTGTTAACCAGTTTCTTATCCACTGGATGGTCCACCCATCAAATCCACATCTCTCCAATTTAGAGATAAGGATGTGGTGGGGGACTGTGTCAAAGGCCTTGCACAAGTCCAGGTAGATGACATCAGTTGCCTTCCCTTTATCCCCCAATGCTGTCACTCCATCATAGAAGGTCACCAGATTGGTGAGGCACGACCTTCCCTTGGTGAAGCCGTGCTGGCTGTCCCGGATCACATGCTCTTCCCTCATGTGCTCCAAAATGTCATCCAGGAGGATCTGTTCCATGATCTTCCCAGGCACAGAGGTGAGGCTCACCGGCCTGTAATTCCCTGGGACTTCCTTGCTCCCTTTCTTATAAATGGGAGTGACACAACCTTTTTTCCAGTTCCCAGGGACCTCTCCTGACAGCCACGACCTTTCAAACACGATGGAGAGCGGCTCGGCAACCACATCAGCCAGCTCCTTCAGGACCCTGGGATGCATGTCATCCAGCCCCATAGACTTGTAGACATTCAGTCTCATGAGGCGGTCTTGGACTTGCTCTGCTCTTACAGTGGGGGGGATTTACTCCCCCAGTTCTCACCTAGAGTTCTAGGGATGCAAGGTTCTGGGATTTGAGAATTATGAGAATCCTGGCTGCCAGAGAATACTGAGGCAAAGAACTCATTCAGTACCTCAGCGTTCTCCTCACCAGTTGCAGCCAATTCTCCTTTCTCATTTACCAAGGGGGGTTAGTTATCTTTGGCCTGTCTCTTCTGGCCAATGTACCTGTAAAATCCCTTCTATCACGGAACATAACCTTCAAGAGTAAAATAGGAAAAATTAACATGTTACCAATGTCCCAACCATGGCCTTAGCAACAGCAGGGCATTCATGAAAAGAAAATGCCTAGGGAATCCCAGAAAGTAACCGCTGCCCAAAACCATGTAGAAAGGCAGAAAACAGAAAAGACTGTTAACAGACTCTGTCAACACACTAAATTTAGGGACAGGAATCCACATGACTCCAAACCTGATAACTGATGTCTTCCTCAACAATAGAGCAGAGGCAGGACAGGGGTGATCTTTTTCAATATCAGGAAAATACCAGTAAATTCTGCCCCAATATCCTATCACTTTCTGTGGTCATTGACTGATGCTTCAAAAGAAAGTAACCCTGCCTTCCTTCATTCCCCAAAAGCTAAATTATGCACTGAGGGGAAATGTAAATCTCTCTGGCCCCTGCAGGTAAACAGCTGGCAGGATTAAAGTATTTAAAATACAGCTCAAAAAAGATATATGGAAATGCAGTCTCCTTTCAAGCCTCTGTTGGAGATACAAGAAGTTAATCACCCGAAGATATGAATCACAAGTTTTAATTTTCAACAGCAGGATCACTTCCGTCCTGTCATTACACACTTAGGAGTTGCTAGCATGAAACACTGTATTCATTGTTGTTCTTACTGCATTTCAAAGATCCAGCACAGCTCATCTCTGAAATACTGATTTTTCTATTCCCATTTCCAGACTAGTTTTATTTATAACCAGTTCATACACCTTTCCACTTACTTAGACAATATTTGCTTTCTGGTAAGTGCTTTCTAAATTTATATACCTAATTAGATTCCTTTTTAGCCTCTCATTACTAAACTAAACACATCAAACTCTTTGTTTAATCTTCTCTCACGCCAATTGCTTGCCACGTCCCAAATCATTTTAGTAGCCATTGTGGTGTTAAATTATTCTTTTTGTAAAATAAGCAGTAAGAGCTTTGGATGCCATTCCCTTTCAGTGCACGAATAATCTCACAGCAGAGCATAGTGGTCTGCAGTATTATTAAGATCAGCTAGTCTACTAGACAGCAAGACAAGCACCGCCAAGTTGAGCATACACAATTTTAGCCACTGGCACTTTTTTCTGTTGATGAGAGTTTTCTCTATAGCTTTCTCTCCAGGCAATGTTAGAAGATAAATGTATGTATAAAAACATTTTTTTGTTTTGCAGGGTCATACATAAAGAATGAGCCTCTTCCTATACTCAAAGTACGTTTCAGCATGAAGACAAAAGGGAAGGCTTACCTGAAGGTTTCTATTCAGTCAGTTTCCTTTCATCCGTACATCATGCCCAATGCAAAGCCAAAACATTATTCAGACTGGGAATAGAAATTGGTTTATTGCCATTAGACCCAATGATGTTCTGGAAGTGGAAGGAACATGGTTCTGCCACAGGGTGCAGTTAACCCAAACCAGGATTTGATAATGTAAGTATGCAACATCACAGCCTGAGAATTTTTTCAGAGGTGGAAAATGTCTGAAAGTTGGCAGTGACTAACAAATCAGATTCTGAACTTGAGTGGGAGGAGTCCAGAAGAGCAGCCTGGTCCATCTACTGAATAAAGACACTGAAAATTTTCAAAGAAACACTGGGGGAAAAAAAATTACTGCTCTGATTTTTGTTGTTGCTCTCAGGGAAATAGCATCTCTAACACATTAACAAGTGTCAATAAAAGACAGAATTAAGCCAGTAGGTTTTAACTGCCTTCTGTTGGCCCTGAAATACTTTAATTTAACAGTTTTATTTCAATATAGGAGGCATTACTATGGACCTAGATTATACAAAATAAAAATAGAGAAATAGATCTTAAAAAGGAGAAATTAGAAGCATTAAAAGTACTGAGGACAGATCACCATTTTCACTTTCTTTGTCGATTTGGTAGGTTTTTCAAAGAAAATTCTATCATCAGTTGGCCTAAAAATGTTATCACCTCTCTTCACAAACTTTGTCTTATAAACTTCAAAACCACAAAGAAAAAGTCAGCTGAATATAGTCAACAAATAACAAATGGGAGTTGTTTTCTTACTAGAATAACAGTGCCCATGGTGATGATTGGACCACTAGTATTTACCTTCTATTTGCAACACAGCTTGCTAATCTGATGATTATTTGTGTGTAGTCACAAATAAGATAGACGAAGGAGAAAGGGAAGTTATTCATCAAGACTGCAGACTGCAATGTGTCAGTGATCAGTATAAAACAGGATTGCAACTGCTGAAACAAATGCTGATTTGCTAAGCCCAAATTGTTTAGGAAAGGCAATGTGTTAAGTTATTCCTTTGATAGCTTTATGATTCTGTTTCTTATTTAAAAACTGAAGAAAGAAGTGTTTATTATACAAAGTGTAAATCTACATTGAAAGCATATTCCCTTAATCATGCAGCTAAATGGACTATAACTTAACCTCCAAGCTAAGAAGAACACCACAACTAAATTTGTAGATTTGGATGAGACTAACAACTCAGATAAATAATCGAACTGCCTGTTTCCAGCAGATCAGGACTTCAGCTTCCTCCACCAAGTAACGGCAACAGTTTCTTCTTAAAGCAGCTAAGAATGTAAGCAAAGTAAATTTTCACTAAATTTACATCTGAATCCGAGCAAAGTTCACTTTTGTCAGGCTGCCAAACAGAATACAAGCTTTAGCTTGAAATTCCAAAGTGGCAAAGTTCTGTGGCAAAATTTATCCTTTGAACTTGGTAGTTCACAAAGGCCGATAACAGTGATATACGGAATAGGTTACTACGTGGCACATAGCTCTTTTAATTAGACAGTTGCTTTACTAAAACAGCTTTCAGGAACAAGTCCTATAAATATATTGCTGTGTTCTGACTAGAGGTAGTTTTTTACAGAGGGAGATGCCAGATGAGATATACATATATATTCTAACTTGGATAAGGGAAGGGGAGAGTGAAGTGTGTGAAGAGCTGAAACTTGGCTATGGCCACAAGAACTTCCATTCTGTTCTGGCAACAAAGTGGTTTTGAGAACTACCATCAATCAGATCACATTAGGAACAATTTTGTTTTGTGTGCCCATGTTTTTGAAAAAATGTGTCAAGAAATTAAGTGGTAGGTAAGGTAGTAAACTTTGTCTCATGATACCAACACTGAACTCTCTGAAAAACAATGAAAGATGAATAATATAGGCACACAAATCTGTATACTTTTTAAAAAAAAATTAAATACAGTGGCTATTTTTTGCCACACTTTGCTCTTTCTCTGGGTGTTCCAGTGAAGAGGAAACTACTCATCCTTGTACAGGAAGAACTGTTGTAGGAAGATTAATATTCTGAATAGTCAGAAGAAACAACCCTGGACTGTCATATAAAATAGTAACATGCAAACAATAGACATAAAAAGATAACGATAAAATATACTGTGTGAGCTAAAAAATCCTCAAGGCTCTGCCAAAGTCACCATTGTCATTAAGATCAAGTTCGAAGATTCCTGAAGTGACACAATATTTGTACAGATGAAGTCTGTGACAGTCTGTGACTGGCTGTTCATTACTGACTGATGCAGTTGCTGCTGTTTGTGAACATGGTAACTCGCAGAGCATTCAGAACTGGTGGACTAGAAGGAGCAGGTGTATTCATCACAATGTATTTTGTTACTCTTACATCATCTGTCCAGAAAGCATCAGGCCTAAGCTGCCAAGACAGCATTGCCTTTCAAACAGTGTATGAACAAGCATTTATTCTCTTTATGCATTTCATGCAGTTGTTGGTACTGTGAGCCATGATAACTTCTCAGGAACCCCAGACCAAAAGAAATCAGCACAGGGCTTCAATAAGAAACACACCCTGTGAGTGCATTTTCTGTGGCAGGGAGCAAGGCATGCCATGTCAAACCAGCATGGTAAGCCAGTAAGGGTCTCACTGTGACTTCACTGCCTGAATTCTCCTATTGCAGTGGATGTTGGGTTTCAAATCAGATCAAGAATAAAAAGCTCTATGGTTAATTTAAGAAACTAAACCAACCCTGAAATAACAAACTTTAAATAAGAAAAGGGATGTTAACTTAGCTGGGTACTGCCTGTCCCTTCTGCTCTTCTCCACTTGATGTCTTATTGCCAGATGCCTTTCTGTTGAGGCATGGCAGAAACCTCATAATGGATGATCTTAAACTAACCAGGCAAGGATCAATGTGGGTGTGTTTAGTTCTTAATTTGGAAGAATCTACCCGCCAGTCAACATTATTGTTGTAAAGAACCTGACCAGTGCACAAGAACACAAAAAAGTCCATGTCATAGAGGAAGAATTCATCAATGGCTGTGGCTCAGCAAACTTTCTGTAGTAACACAGAATCAAGGGTTCCTCCTACCCAAGGGGCACTGATGTCTATTCCCAGCAGAGCTTTATAAATCCTGCTAAATCTTTGTTGTTGTGTCCTAATATGGAGGGTGTCTGCAAGAATCAAGACAACATGTAACACATTTCCATAGACTTTTTAAGGGGTAAATGTTTCAGCCAGTTGTGCACTGCTGTACCTGTGCAACAAACCCCAGAAATGGGGATTTCAGTGATGGTTACAGAGCTTACAGAGATGAGTGTGCAGCAACATGCCCTGCACATAAGAAAGAGTTACAAGGTAATGGACATTTTTCCTAGATTCTAATGTATTAAAAAAAAAAATCATCCTGACAAAATTATCTATATAATAAATCAACACTACTAATCTTGGTTTGTACAATATTGTTCTTTAAAACCTCCATTGCCTCACACACATGCACACACTCTCTCAAGTCTACTGTAACAGTTTCTGTTGAATGCCCTGCCACAGTGCAGCACCATTACAAGGAAGATCTTGTCACAGTTTCTGGTATTAAAATCCAATTTCTGAGAAATTAATCAACATGCTGCTAAAAATTTCCCCACACATGCTCCTATTCTTTGGGCTGACAAAATGTGTGTGTACAAACTAGAGCGGGCATGTGTACTGATGAGGAAGAAGGACAATGCAGAGAACATAAAATACCTTTGGGGGGGGAGAAATGCATTCCTGTGTCATAATCTGGGAAAAAGAAAAAATGACATATGGT
>VZTU01025265.1:6636-24681 GCA_013400835.1 Zapornia atra | reverse complement strand
TGTTGACACAGAATTTTCCTCAATGCACACAAATAAATTTTATCAGTACATTATACAGATGAATGTTTACTGTGGAAATTAAGGGAATAAAAATTGGGAGGGAGATTAGAAAGAGGATATGAGGATATATTTTGGAAAGGACATGAAAGTGTACAGGGGAGACTTTAAATGCTTGATTAATGCCAAGATTAATGGTCTTTGCGTAGCTCTGTGTATGCTGGGGCTGTGGTGCTAGAGTATACTGTCACTTTGTATTTTCCCACCCACATGCATGAAATGATCAGGACAATCCCCTCCTTTCAGGGGATCATGAACCTGTATTTGTTCTCCTTCCTATATCCTGAAATTTAGAAGTGATACACAAAAAAAACCAAACAGAATTTAATCTTTTCAAAGTGTACAGATACTCACAACTTCATGTAAACACCAAGCATGCATTTGCTGAATGTTTCCTAAAGCTTCTTGTTTGTTTTGTTGAGGTTTTTTTAAAGAGTTTGATGGAAATTCTATTATTATTGCATGCATTTTGCTCTTATTTCCCTTATAATTGCAACATGAACTACAAAGATGCTACATCACTTTCAGCTAACATGTATTCAGTGGACCAATGTTATTTTAAAGAGCAAAACGAGTTGCAGAACGTCTCTTTCATCAGCCCACTGGGGAAGTCAGCTTTAAGAGAAGGAAGTAAAAATTTACTGGGCACAAGCAGATGTTCTGGTAATCATTTGCTGAAAATATATTAATAACAGATGAGAGTTTAAATTTCAGTGGGTGAAGATCAGGGGGCTTCTTTCTCAGCTTTTGGCTAAAATCAAGCGTGTGTCCTCTGTCTGGGGGACTATATTCCACATTGGCAAGAGGAGGGACAGTCTGATCTAATTGGTTGTTTCCAGCTCAGGCTCATATGACTACACAGATTGCAAATAAAATCAGTCACATAATTTGAGAGAAAAGACCAGATGAAGAATATGACTGTTGTATATTTGAACAAAAAGATGTTGGAAAGTTGTCCGGTTCATGAAGCAACATCAGATGCTGAGGAATCAGAGACTTAAAATCTTTAAAAGCCTTAAAAATCACCCCATGATAGGAAAATGAGATCATTTTAATAAAGACTAATGCAAAGTAAATAAAGTAGGGAAAACAGAACCAGGTGATTCCTGTTGCACAGTAAACAAAAAGTGCAGAAGAACAGACTGCTGAATATTTATTTTGGGATTATTAGAACCACTTTTCCCACACTTCCCTACATTTTCCTAATATTAAAATCTATCAAAGACATTTAATATAATTTTTAAATCTTCCATCTCATATCATATATCAAGGGATCAGCTATTTACCTAGTTTTCTATTGAGCCACCGATATAAAAATGTGTACCAGCTACTCATCTGGTAAGGCTTCATTGTCCACTTTTCAAGCCTTCACCTGCACTGGGTCCAGTTGTCGGTTCACATGCCCTTTTTGTCATTAATCTTATGATGACTGGTGAAGTTCAACTAACTTATTCCCAGAGTGTTTATTGTATTGCAAACATTATGAAAAGTTAGAGCTTGTTTTTCTCATTCTCAGAATGGATTTATAACTCTCTACTGGAGACATCCACTAAATGGTGTCATTTGGTTAATCACCTGAAATGACCAAGCTACATGTATTTGTGAATACAATCTGTTATTTGCTATAATGAAATGCTGTCAGTCTTCTATTTTTAATACTCATGATCACCATTGCTTATTCACTGTACTCTAGATGTATCACTAAAGCAAACATGTCTAGCTGGCTAACATTATTCTTGTCTGACCATTCACCTGTTATTTAATACAGCCATCCTTAATCGAGTCCTTTTTCACTTACAGATGATGTCCCACAGGAGTTTATTCTTGGCCCTGCATTGTTCTATGTCTATATCATTGCACTCCATGACTATATTACTCAAATGACTAAGTATTGCTATGCAGATGACAAACAGATTTCTTGCTCTCATGATCCTTTTTCATCAAATCTATATTCCATATTACAGAGTTCTTCCAATAAGTTTCAAGAGTGGAAGTTTTTCAATAAGTTGGTAATTCAAGATGTATTTATATCTCAGCTTCTTTCCTATTTTGTAAAGTTGAATTGGGCCTTTCCATTTCAATTGGAAAACTCAGCATAAAAGTCAAATCTGGACGGTCTGGTTTGCTTTTCAATCAGCACATGAATAAAAGTACATCAGAGGTTTCTTTCATTCTGTCATGTATTCCTGGTAGCTTAAAGCAGGACTTGAACAGCAGTCTATAATGCTTTTTTTTTCCCTGTCTTAGAATGGAAATGTACAGGCTGACTAAAATTCAAATTCCTCCAAGGAGACTTTTTCTATCTTTCATACCTTTACAGTAACATACATTAGCACCTGCATCAACTGCAAGTCTAAGATTTATTGCAAACTTATCATCATTGAGGCCATAGCAGAAAAATAAAATATAACTATGAAAGCTCTCATATAGATGCATATAAAGTATCTAGTTCTATTGATCTGACTAATGAAAAGTCAAAAAGGGATTATTCTTTTGAACTAAAAGGTGAATTTTTTGAAACGTAGATATACATGCATAATAGCTCGATGAAGTAGAAAAAACTCTCTCTAGCCAAAAATTTAGATTTGACATTGAACTTAGGTTTCTATGAAAGTCAGGTAATAAGTGAGAATTCTGTCATTCTAAAGTCAGTGGCACATCTGTATTTCCCACCATGAAGCATTCTCTATTACAACAAGAGTTTGTGGAGAAGTCCTGTTGCTCCATAAGAGCACAGCATATAAAAGGTGATGGACTGTGTATTCAGTTCAGAGATGTCTCATGGTGCCATTATTTTGTCAGGCCAATTTGATTCCCACCTTACCTCATTCAGACAATGCATTTTTCACATGTCATGCATCAGCCAGGTTACATCAAGATAAACTGTTCTCAATAGTTTATTTAGACACTCCTAATATGAGCTAAAGTATAGGATGCGGAGGCATATTTTTCAGCCACAATCAAGACAACAAAAAGGACAAAATAATTATACTATGGGAGAGCCTCAGACTTTTTATGGCTAACATATTGCTCGGAATAACTCTGCAAATATGAATTTCATTGCTGAATGCTACATTTTAGTCTCTCATTATTTCCTCATCAGGAAATCACTCATCACTAATCCTGTATTAAAGAAATATAGTTATATATAACCTCTATATTAAAGGAAATGTTATCTTTAAATACTTGTTCAAAAAGACAGATTTCTGCTCTAAATCTTAATATGAAGAAAAGAGAAACACCAAAGGGTAGAAAGAAGCTGAACAGAAGTGATTAACTACTAAGGGAGTCCAAGGGAACTGCTAATCTTTCTTACAATTTTAAAAAATATACATAGGAAACGGAAAGGCATAAATTATAAAACCTGAACCATGTAAACTTCCTTCATAAAAAGACAAACTATCTGGGCCTTAAACATTTTATCCTGCTGTGATTATTAAACAGACAGAAAAATACCAGACACATACAGACAGCAAGTTTCTAATGGCTTCAGTAAATATAATCAGACGACTCGTGCTGACAGTGGTGATATCAGCCGCACTAGGAAAGCAACAGTGAGACAGTTTGTAGAGAAGAAAAAGAAAAAAAAATTAAAAAAAGAAAAGGAAAAAACGACAAGTTCTAGTAGCTCCGTAAAAGTAATCATCTTCCCATTTATTCCATCACCAAATGGATCAGTCACGTCTGCAAATGTAATTGTTCAAAATTAATGTCTACTCTCCTGATACCAGCCCTGGAAATTGAGGCAAATAACAATGTGATGTGATAGTGCAAATAAAACGCAATTTCTTGTTACACTCACAGAACTCCAGCCACATACGTTTTAGGAAAGCTGAGCCAAATACTGAGCTGTTGGCCCCCTGCACGGGCAGCACGTGCTGGAATGACACAGCATTGCCAGATTCAGACAGCGACTGTGAAAGCGTCTGTGTTTTCTGCCAAACGTATTGAATCTCTATCTGAACAAGGATTGGTGTTCTGCTGAACTTAATGGTTTGTATCCAAGATACAAAATCAGTTTATCGAAAAGCATGCACAGCAATATGTATGTCAGGTACAGTATAAAAGGGAAGGACAGTGCACTAGGCTCGACGAGACCTCAAGACCAAGAAAGAATGCCTTGACAGGGAGACGTCAGCCCTGAGCAATTCCCTACTCATGTTGTCTGTATAATTGTAGGCAAGTAATTTAATTCTTTCTGTCACCGATTTAATGAAGATTATAGAACTTCCCTCTACCAAAAGATGTTTGTGAAGATGAATATGGTGCAGACTGAGAGATGTTCAAATAATACAGAAAACAAATAAGACAGTGTGGCTACAAACGGTAGCCATACTATGCATATTATAATTTTCACATTTACCTTCAAAAACTAGTCTTTTTACCTTTTATCAAATAAGTCCTTTTCTATTTTCATTATTTCGCTAGGTAAAAATTTGCCATACTCTATGGCTGTTTAGTACCTATCATAATGAGATCCTTATTAACAACTGCAGATTCTCTTGCAACAATATTACAAATGCTTAGCAGCAATCAACGACAGCTCCAAGAAGTTGTCCCACTCCTGACAGACATCAGTCACACATGCCACAAGGGTAAAGATGGAAAGTACAGGCTTGCTCACCAGTGGCAAAGGTGAACTCCACCTAGTTCAGAGAGTTAGGTTTATTTTTAGCTGCTCAATGATATATGAAGCAGACGTGTGTAAGTCCAAATTTCAGACCTTAGGCAAAGATGTAATAATTTACACATTTTGACAGCTTGCTTTTATCTTGCTTTATTTCTATTGACAGTGGCAGTGTTAATGTCCTGTTTATTTTACTTTCTTACTCCCATCTCTGAACATAAACAGTTAAAGAGTATACTAGCGTGTGTAAGCAAAGAACAGAACACCTTGGAATGAAAGATCTGGCCAAAACACTTTAAAAGAAACTATATAACTTTAATTCCTTAGATAAAGCACTGTGAATGAAACAGTTGACTTTGCACATCCTTCGCAATGTTTCTTCATGGCATTGCTACCTTTCCAATCAAAATCTTCTACTCATCTACAGACAGAATGTGTCTCTGAATGGAAGATGATACAGGAAGCCCAAAAACACAGGCATGTTTCCCCTGAAGAAGATGGAAATATTTACTGGCACACAACAGAATGAAAATGAGCTGTTAGAAACTCAAGCACAAATGTAGAATAGATTGTTAAATCTGCCAAATACGAAAAAGGTACAGACTTCTGCATTACTGCAGAAGTTGATGCAGAATCTGTATGGAGAAAACAAATACAGCAGGATTGCCATCCATTTTTAATTCTTTCTGAATGCAATTTCTGGAGTTGAAAATTAGTCCATTTTCCTTGTTATTTTCCAAATATATATCAATGGCCACTAATTGCTGCACCATGAAAAACGTGACTTACAAATATAAAGCAGTATCTTCACTATTTATCAGAAAATTTCTTGCTACAAAAGTATATCACAATTTGAATATATATCCTGAGACTGAAAAATACCAGAAATAACAATAAAATGAATTTTAAAAAAAACCACCACCATCAGTCTTCTTCAAAAAGGAAAGGAGTGTGTCTACCATGTCCTGTATTTTGGCAGTGTCAATGGAAAAACACATAATCAGCTGGCCTGGCTGCATTCAGTGCCAAATTAGCTAGCAAATAAGCCAATATTCTGTAAAATACGTCATACCAAACTTGATTATCAATAATAAAATCAACAAACTTCTTGAGGCCAAAGAGTTAACATTAAAAAGGGCAAAATGTAATTCCTCATGAGAGAATGAGACGCTCTAATCTGTACAGAGATTTATACCCTAAACAATTTTCCAGACGAAGCAGCAAGATCATGGAAGTCAATCTTTAGACCAGATAACAGGCAGGTTACCAGTAGGTGGATTAATGAAATAGAGACTGAACCCCCACCTCTAGCTGACTTGATATCAAGGAAAAAACGTAGAGGGCAAAAAACCTAAAAAAAAAACAAAAAAAAAAAAAGGGGAGGAAGGGAGGGGGAGTGGTTAGGATACCAAACTGAAAACCAGAGGAATGGCACCTTAAAATATTGCTTCATTACTCAATACTTGGTCTAGAATATTAACAAACAAGCATATAAAGGGATGATTCGATTTTGGGTTGGAAGATTTTAAATTTCAATTAATTCTTATGAAAACTATTTTAGAGGGTTTAATTTAAATGTGGTAACAGTGTTATACAAATATATTTAATTTATTGTGTTCTCCTAATTATACGCTACAAACCTTTCCAGGACAGTATCCCTTTGAGGTCTCTCACCAAAAATCAGTGAAAGAAGGTTGGCTGTATTTGCAAAGGCTTGATTGGGAAGCAATTAAGATGAAGATCAGTGTTCTGGTTGCCTTGTTTGCTGGCAGGGAATTCAAAACCTCCCTGAGCAGTTCCAGCCTCAGTATAAACAGGGTAAAAAGGGGGAAGAAGCACTGGCAGTCACACAGTAACATTTTGGATAAGGCAACAGGTCCTGGGGTGGATAAATAATTGGTTAAACACAGGAAACTGGGAAGGAAGAGATCCTGCACAGATGAAAAAAAAAAAAATCACCAAAGGGGCTTTGCAGAGTCAGCGCTGTATGGCTGCACCATAAGTGGCCTGGAAAAAAAGATAAGCAGTGAGAAGACAAGCTGCACTGATTAAGTTTTTCAGGACAGCAAGGGTAAGAGCAGGCTGTGAAAAAGTGTAGAAAAGAAAAGCTTTATAAGAGTAAGAGCTTGAACACTGGTAACAGGCTTTCAATGTAAATAAATATAAAGCACTATCTCTGTGCTAAAACTAGTTTCACGTATAACATATTGGGCTCTGAATTGACCTATACCATTGAGTAATGACATCTTGGGGTTGAAGCAGAAAGTTCATTGAAAATTATCAGCTCAGGATTTTGCAAGAGCCAAGAAGTAAAGCAAATATTGTGCTCCATTAGGAAAGGAATAGAGACTAAGGAAAAAAAAATATTTAAACATAGCAGTCTATGCTTGAACTCTGTCTGTGGTCCCTGTCTTCTCACCTCCAAAGAGATAAACTAGACCACAAATGGATTTGGAGGAGGGCAGCAACCACCATAAGAACCTTGCTATGTCAGCAATATAGAAATCACTGAGAAGACTGAGACCCTTCATTCTGGAAAAAAAGCAATCTTAAGGAAGATGTTGCAGAAGTCTATAAAATCATGCATGATGAAGAGAGGTGGTGTGGGTAGACTGCTTATTGCCTCTTTCAGGCCAAGAACTAAAGGGCCTCACACAAAGCCAAACTAAGCTATTGGGATACAGACTCAAATAAAAGGACACAGATATTAATTGAAGTGGGTAGTGCATCTGTTATGCCAAAAGACTTTGTGGGTACCAAAAGTGTCTAATGTTTCAATAAGAAACTATATCAGACTTTGGCAGAGAAATCTTTAAAAGGTTACTAGATAGAAAAACTGCGTCAAGTGGGGGAAATTATCTGAACTGAAATCAGCTGTCATCAGGAGAAAATTAGAGCAAAAGTGTCTGTCATAAAAGTTTGCACCATTCCTAATTTTTACTAAACTTTTTACCATTGAACTGTGAGACACACATTAACAGACTTGTGCAAAGCATTTGACACATGCCAGATGACATCCTTGTCTCTAAATTGGAGAGACATGGATTTCATGGATGAACTACTTGATGAATAAAGAATTGCCTGGATGGTCACACTTGCAGAATTGTGGTCAAAGAGTCAAAGTCCAGATGCTGTTCCTCAGGGATTGGTGTTGGGATCGGCACTGTTCAATATCTATGTTGGATTGGATGGAGAGTGGGATTGAGTGCACCCTCGGCAAGTTTGCTGACAACTCCAAGCTATGCGGTGTAGTTGACACGCTGGAGGGAAGGGAAGCCATCCAGAAGGACCTAGATAGGCTTGAGAGGTGGGCCCGTGCAAACTGTAAGAAGTTCAACAAAGAGAAGTTCAAGGTCCTGTACGTGGGTCAGGACAATCCCAAACACAACTACAGGCTGGGCAGAGAATGGATTGAGAGCAGCCCTGAGAAGAAGGACTTGGGGGCATTGTTTAGTGAGAAGCTCAACATGAGTCAGCAATGTGCCCTTGTAGCCCAGAAAAACAACCATATCCTGGTCTGCATCAAGAGAAGTGTGAGGGGTTCTCCCACTCTACTCTCATGAGACCCCCACCTGAAGTATTTTGTTCAGCTCTGGATGCCCCAGCATAAGGACATGGACCTGTTGGAGTGAGTCCAGTGGAGCCATGAAGATGATCAGAGGCTGGATCACCTCTCCTATAAAGATGGGCTGAAAGAGTTGAGGATGTTTAGCCTGGAGAAGAGAAGGCTCTGGGGAGGTCTTAGAGCAGCTTTCCAGTACCTGAAGAGGACCTACAGAAAAGCTTGAGAAGGACTGTTTATCAGGGAGCGCAGTGATAGGACTAGGAGAAATTACTTTAAGCTGAAGGACGGTAGATTTAGATTAGGTGATAGGAAGAAATTCTTCACTGTGAGATATATTAACAGTATATCTCACTTTCCTACATTTTAGCATTAAAAAAATCACTACACTAAGTATAAAATACAACCTTTCTTATGTTAACAACATTACAATTTAAACTCATTCAAAGCATGTGTTCTTTAAGGGAGTTCCTTCCATCTCCAGATCACAGTACTTGACTGCAGTTAGTTGCAAGAATGCTTTTGATTATCATTAGGTCGTACTCACAGTCCTGGTGCTATTCATTTTAGGTTGCACAGCCAGGTGTGGGAAAGAGCAAAGACATATTGCAGAAGAGTACAATGGCATTTCTTGTACTTTTTCAGCAAACAGGACAATTAAATTCAGGTAGGAGCATCCTTTTTTTCTTCTATTAAACACCCATAATGCAAGGAACCAGATTGCATTTGCAGCCACCCAGCATCAATAAGTATAAAAGAGACACAGTGACTCTGTGTTTCCCTGTATCCAAGGTCTTCTTAGAGAAGCAGTTCCCAGCCAGTGAGGCACAAGTATGCTTCATATGAAGTGTGGAGGCCAAGATGACAAGCTCTGCTGGATGCTTGCAGGCTCTACAGATGATTAGAAGGCAGCAACAGCAGTGGCAGCCCTGCAATCTGAGCAAATCATCAAGCAACGAAAAATAATCGCTTGAAATGTTGCAGCTGAGTCTAACATGAGAAGCTTGGCAAACAGGCTGGGAACCAGTGGCCAAGACATACCTCGTTCATAGATGGAAACTGCAGTATTGTACTATTTCTGGAGGCTCAGCTCTTGCAGCTAATGTGGTACCTATGCTGGAAATAATATCTTCCCACAGGGGCATGATGATCACTACTGAAATCATCCAGTAAATTAACAATATTAGATTTTCATAAATGTTAATTAGCCAGCACTTTCTAGTGATCTCTGTAGAAGGTGCTGAATTCCCAGCACTTTTGTAAATTTTCTTTCATCAAGTATCTCTCCCAACTACGATGCTAGTCTCAGCTCCTCAAAGTTGTGTTCCAAAGGACTTGGTAGATATCAGGACACTATTGCAACACATACTGCTGTCTCAAAAGTGGGATCATTACCCAGTACGCAGTACACCAACATACACACAGAGGAAAGAGATTCTATGTCTGCGCAGAGATGGGTGCTAGCTAGTACAAAAAAAGCCAGCTCCACAGTGCACAGAAGCTGCAACATAGTTGCTCTGGCAAGGGGGGTTGGACTAGATCATCTTTTGAGGTCCTTTCCAACCCCTAACATTCTGTGATTAGTCCTCAAGTAAACAATGTCTAAGCATTAACCCAAACACCTTTCTGTCCCTGTAAAATGGAAAATTCTACTTTATTAGATACCAATACTGCTTTCATCCATCCTAGAAGTACTGCTTTGTACATGCTCTAACCTATCTTCATCACTGTGAATTTGGAATCACTCTGCAGAGAAAAAAAAAATTAAACAGGCAGCCAGTCAGGATTTACAAGTGCCAATTTACTCCTTTGTAACACACCAATCAAAGAAGGATTAGCAATCAGCCATATTGCTTATTTGACCAGCCATCTGCCAGGTAAAAAAAGAAATAAATCAGTTGCCAAATCAGTGTAACTGAGATGTGAGCTGCAATTTCTGTTACAACTGTAAGAATAAACCACCAGCAAATGTTGTTGCTATAATGGTGTTTTGTAAAGTTTGACATGTTATAAATGTAGGTTCTCCAATACACTTCACAGCAGCATTTGACGATAACATATGTTAGTATGCTTTTATTTTTGGGGTTGACATCCAAATATGAAGATTTGTAAGCAATGCTGAACAAATCACTTGTAGAGATGTAAGGGTCAGGTGGGCCAATATACTTTCAACTATGAAAAGAAACTGAGTAGATAGAATGTAGTATCTGAATTTCAACCTGATACAATGCCAAAGTTTCCTGTGCCTTAAGGGAAATATATTAGCAAAGCAAAAACCTAAGATTTCTTATTCCAAACCTGGTGGTATTGCACAAATTGAAATTTAAAGGAAATCACTACCAGATTTTTGTAATAAATATGGTGCTATACACTGACAGGAGTAAGTACCTTCATCCACATCTTAAAATGGATTTTATGCCTCATTAGAAGTGTTCCTCATTTTGTCATTTTCATGAAACTTTTTGATTCTTTTGCATCAGCACATTAAAGAGAGTCACATAGTACCTCTGTCTAGGCAGCCTTTAAAATACATATATTGCATCACATTGAACATTTTTGTATCTTTGCTTCAGCAAGTTTCTGCCATATTTTTCCTGTATTTCTGTCATACTGTTTTCTGTCATACATTTCCTGTATTTTTCATACTACGAAGTGCTGTTATTTTCTAACAAACATTAGAAGTTCAGAAAAGAGAGGCTATGTAACAAAGCCACATGTACACTATGCTAGGCTGTGACTTAAGGGGAAGAAGGTATGTTCAGCAGCAGACCACCCAAATCCTGCACAGCAAAAGCCAGCTACTCTTAGGAAAGTTCTGTGAGGTCCACCTGTTGCTCAGAGGCTAAGGATGCTCAAGTCAAATCTTTCCTGTAGGTTGAACATGTCTGGTAATGCATTTACTGTTCAACATATTTTCTTCTATACATCATGATAACGACTCATGAGTGCTAAGTCAAAGCTTTCCAAAATCAATGGGGAAAATGTAAAATCTCTTCACAGATATTAAGGCTTCTAAAATCCAGACATTGTTTTCAAAGCTCTGATCGAGTCAAACACTTAAACTTGCATCTTAAGTGGGTAATTTAAGAGCATTCACAAACGGAACATACAGTAAGTCATTTCTATAGCAAAACGTCATGTTATGCTAAGTGCCTCAATAGGGTGTGCTCCTAAGGACTTCAGTCATTGCTTTCTTGAGAAAGAGCCTCAGAACAGTCTCACAACAGAAACTGCTGCAGCATTTGTTGTCCTCATGCCTGGTATTGCTGGGTAAGTGCTAACATACCTGAACAGTGATACAATGAACTCTAACATGATCAGAAAGGATATATCAGGATTGAAACAAAAAAACTAAAACAAAAAGTATGCTCTGGGGGTTTTTTGGTTTGGTTTTTTTTTTTTCATTTGTTTTGTCAGTCTTCAGTAAACATAGCTGTCTCAAGCAAAGCTCTGGTCCATTTGCAGGGGGCATAACTGATTCTATCTGTTTAATACTGATCACAAGATGCTTTTTGCTCTTGGCATGCAGTAGGGACACTATTCTGAGATGAGAGACTCAGTTATTCTGCAAAACTGGGAGCAAGAAAAACAAACAACCAAAAAAATTTAGCACAATTAAGCAGTAATTAGAAAACAATAAGAAATGCTCAGACCGAGGCATGGCAATAAATTAACTGCATATTGTGGCTCACTAAAGAAACAATGCAGAAAACTATGTCTTTGCCTTCCATTACTACATATCCTTACTGGCATTTATATTACGCAAATACTGCATTTGTGGTCAAGGGTAATTTAAATGCATTGTAGTGTCTTGAACCATAAGGTTCTTTGGTCAAATCGAGATCTCACTCAAGTTTGAGAGAACAGCACATCTTACTGATTTTTTGCACTCCCATGGCCATTTGTCTTGGCTACTCTGTTCTATCTCCTTACACTCCAATGATAAACTTCTTAATAGAGGATCCATCTTTTTTTCCTGTGTTTATTTTCAGAACACACTGGATTTTCATCTGTCCTATGCCCCAACAGTAGTATAAATAGCAGTAACCACAGATCTGGTTATATAACTTTTGCACATGATTCTAAAACATTAAAAAAAGAAAAAAAAAAAAAAACACTTTATCATTCACTATTAAAAATATTGAGTGGGGCCTCTGCCAAAAAATTCACACATCAATCTGAACAGATGTTTTGGCTAAAACAGGCTTCAACTGGAACATTCACACATACACAAAATGACCTCTTAATACTGGTAGGATATTATGATTTTAGAGCTTTCTTAAATTTCGTTTCAACAAAGACCTTTAACTAAATATTTGCAACATGTGTTAGCCCTTTTCAAATATTTATAGAGATGGCTTACAAAAAAACCTCAAAAAAACCCCAATTGATTGCAATGCATCCTTTTGACTAAAAGCACAAACACACATACACAAGTTTATAGCACTCCAAAAGTCTAAAAAGTGCCTTAATTCCCCTTCAGTCCACACATTAGTGTAGATATACGTATACACGTGCACAGAATACATATACAAAGTATTATCTATCTATATATATACACCCAAATTAGAAACTCCTGCTTGAACTTTGACCCTACACGGAGACTGCTTTGGCATTCTCCCTGTGCCTCCAGCAAAGGAAAAAGCAAAAAACACATCTGGGCTTCCCACAGAGCACTGTGGGAATACAGAGAGTAGCACTGGGAGCAAGTCCTGAGCCAGAGATCTGTTACTCTCTAAGGCAACCTCTGCTGATCCCCTCCCTCTCTGCCTTCCACCTCAGCACCTCTTTTGGCAGGCTCACAACTCACGCTGGCACTTGGTAGGCTGACATCTCATATTAATTCAGGCTGGTGAAAGTTAAAGAGGTTGTAACTTCCTATTATCACTGCTTACAAGTACCTGAAAGGAGACTGTAGAGAGGTGGGAGATGGTCTTTGCAGCCAGGTGACAGACAAGGGGACATGGCACAAAGCTGTGCCAGGGCAGGGTCAGATTAGATGTTAGGAAAAAAATTTTCACTGAAAGAGTTGTCAGGGCCTGGAACAGGCTGCCCAGGGAGGCGGTTGAGTCACCATTCCTGGATGTGTTTAAAAAACAGGGTAGATCAGTTACTTAGGGATATGGTTTAGCATAGGATGGAAACAGCTGGACTCAATGATCTTAAAGGTCTTTTCCAACCTTGTAATTCTGTGGTCTCAAAATCCTCCCCACCTCTAGCCATGTGGCTACACGGTACCAACCCCTCCACACCCTTCAGCCAGTGGTCACATTTATGTAACTGGGAGTGAGTTTCTTTAGCCAAAAAAACTAAAACCTAGTTTGAAAGAGCAATTAATTTTCAACTGGATCGACACTTTAAGATAGCAACTCTGAGCAGGCAGGACTGCGAGACAAAAGAACATGCAAGACATGGTGCTCAGGGCAGGAAAGATGAGGGAAGATTCACAGAATCGTTAACTGGGATCAGCCTGCCCCATGCCTCCAGGATGCTTGCAAAAATGAAAACAGCAAGAGGAAAAACACTTTGCTTGACTCAGATTTAATTTGGGTTTTTGCTTTTGTCTTTTACTTTTTGAAATGTCTGAGTTTGAATAACACCTAGGTAAATCTCTTCTTGAAATGGCATTTTGAAAAAGAACATAAATGCAGTCTGTAAAACTGGATAAAGAAAACTTTTTTCTAAACCTTTGGGGTTTTCTCCCTCAAGTTTATCATTGAATTAGTATGAATTCACAAATGCTTTTGATCAATTATATTTTCCAATAAAATCTCACCACAGTACACTATAATGTTGTGATGGTTCAGCCCCAGCCAGTGGCTGAACACCACACACTGCTCACTCACTCCTGCAGGAGAAACAGACAGAGCCTCCAGGGTTTGGGATAAGGACAGTTTACTGACAAAAATCACCATGAATGTAGAACAATAACGGCCAGTTACACTCACATCAAGTGATAACAGAGTGCCTTACTGACCCAACAATTACAGAGCCCAACAGCAAGGATCAACTCAACACACCAGCTGCAATCAGACTGTCCCAGAAGCACCAAGCCCGTGCCCTTTCCCAACCAGCCCCTTTTATGGGGGAGTGATGTCAGATGGTGTGGAAAAAAGTCCAGGCTAACTCAGCTCACCTGTGCTGGTTGCCTGGGGAGGTTAACTCTGGCCTGGCCAGAACCAGGACAGTTGGTCTCTAGTTAACAGGTATGTCTAAGCAAGATATATTTGCCAAACCCAGCTTTTTAGAGAAAAGTAATATTAAATTTACAGAAGTAGTGTACCTTTTGTCATCAACTGAACAAAACAGATTGGATTTAATAACTATTAAATAATTAAAAGTTATTTAATTGTTATTTGGTTTATGATTAATAACCTTCACAATTCATAAAAAGCAGTCTGTAATAAATACTGCTGTCGCTGTGGAGGTTGCTGTTGTGTGTTAATGTTAAAAAAAGTCGTGTTAAGAACAGGAGCTGTGGGAAGTATGTTTTCAGTTGTAAGTATTAACTGTAAAGATTAATACAGTCATGGTTAAGACACAACTTCCTATACTTCAGTCTCACCCTTCAGGTGAATACTTTCATACATTTGAAAATCTGTTTGCCAGTGCAAAGCATTTGCATTTACCTAATTCTCACCTCTGCTTTTCTGTTGTTTTCTGTTCAACAATAAAGGACATGAAAATTGGAAACCAGAACTGTAAGGAAACCCAGACAGTGTGCCAGGGAACCAAGTGACAGGAGGGCCTGTTCCCGCTGTGACCTTCAGACCCAGGATAGCTTCTGGCTAGCTTTGTTTTATTCCTGTCTCTATCAGCATGTATTTAATGACTTGGAGTAGCATTTACTTTAAGTTGTACTCCTTCTAAAAGGCTGAAATGTCACAGCATTTTTGGCATTGACATGGAATAAAACACAGGTGTGAATCTTGCCAGATTTTCAGCCTAGCAGTCAGTCTTCACCAGAAGTGCTAACTATGTTAGGGAAGGCGAAGGAGCAGTTCACAGGTGGGATGTAACAGCAGCTCCTCAAGCTCCTGCCATTCCCCTGAATGAGGTAATGGGGAGCTGAGAGCCAGGATTAACTTTGCTCTTCAAACATGCCTACCCCTTTATACTCATTATATGACCATGTCTCTGAATACAGGCACACACCTTTAGCTATTGATCACATCAGATGATGCGAATTTGCCCTTTTCTTCTTCTATTGGAAAGACCACTCAGGTTTTACACTTAGGAAATGCCCTCCTTGCTTGTATGTTTCTTCCACCTTTCCTTCTGTTTTCAAGGGTCCAGGTAGCAGGAAGTTACCCACTTCCTCAGTGCCTGGACTTGTCCTACAGCTTTTGATAAATAGTTCCTTGGCTACAGTTCCTGTGATTTTAATTACACTGGAGTGCTCTGTAATTCTATGCCAATTATTTTCTTTGATAATTACCACTGACACATACAAGTGAAGGAATACATTTTAGACATGCCTATTAGTCCTCTGTGGTACTTAAACTTATACAAATTCAACAAAACTGGTTTTACATTACAATTACAATTTTACAATTACATTTACATATTTTTCTGAAATAATGGAAATTGAGAATTACATGGAGCTCAATACATCACTACAGGATAACTATACTGGTATTGGGAGGGTTACCAATCACTATATTATAAACTACACCTACTTTTTAATACCAAGATGAGCTGTCTTTGATAACATAATCCCGCAGGTCCCCTGATAAGTGTGCCTGTGAGTGAGTCTGATAATGCTAGCAGAGCATTATGAAGATCTGGAAACTAACAAAAGTGTTACAGCTGGATTTTGAAGCATTTAAAAACTTTCTTCATGCTGACTTCTCTGTGAAGAGACTTGCCAGCTGGTGGCCAGATGTGACACAGTGCCCCTAAACCAAGAAATACCTTCCAGGAGAGTCACTTGTGAACCGTGGCTCACAGGTGAAAAACAAACTGGGATCCCTTGTGGTGCAAGCTGTGACTTATGTTGTTACCATGGTGCTCTCAAATGCCTCCTGCAACAGATCAGTTTGAAAGTAAAGCAAGTTCTCTAATGAGCAAACTTCAGTGCCTAACTGAAGCTGAGCATCGCCAGCTTTGGGTGAACAGTTTCTTAAGGACCCTGTTACTTTAAAATGGGAGAGAACAAGGGAGAAACTAAACTTAGAATGGAAGTCTTTGAGCTGACAAGCAGTCGTGAGGTATGAAGTCCTCTCCTATGTAGCAGTCCCCAGATTTTCAGAGTAGCAGAGGTCCTGGACATTATGACTTCACGTAGGCCTGCCTGACTGATTGTAAGTGGAGGCCAGCGTGGAAGGGTGAAGCACTGACTTCATGCAGGCCAAAGATAGATACACATGTTGAGGAGTGGCAGGATTGCTACAGGTGTAGGATACAAAGATGAAAGAGCATCATGGACTGACATGGAGAATCCAGGAAAGGGCAGTGGGCTGTGTTGGATAGGTGAGCGGTCCTGAAGAAGACTGGTGTGAAAATACAGCAGGGAATATGCAGAGGTCAGAGATAGGTGAGCAGGTCAAGCACTAGTGAGCTGAAGCAGTTATCATGCATTGACCTGTGAAAACTGAGCAGTGCCACTGAAGGCAGAGTAAACATTATCCAGTGAACTCACGGAGACCTGTGACAAGCAAGTAGGCTTGCCAGAGGTGCAGGGCACCACAGTGTATTGACCTGTCCTGCAAAAGTGTGAAAGTACATCTACATAACAAAGAGCATCATATGAAAATTCCTTATGTCCCACTGTCCAGAGTATGGACAATGAAAGGATGCGGTGGCCTTCCAATGACTTTCCATAGGTACACAGTCTTTAGGATGGTACCTTGTTTTAATTACCTAACAGGGTTCAGTGGCAGTTGAACATGTGTAAATGCCAAGAGGCAAGCAAAGAATAATTATTCAAAGCCTGTAAAATTAACTATGGAAAATACGAGTTGAAAAAAGGACAGCAAGTTTTCTAGATAGGCATTGGCATTTACAACTTACAAATGAGTGAGGATAGAGGGAGATAAGCAAGGCAAGAAAGGGATAAAAACAATTACACATAAGTCCAGAAAAGCTGATGACCTACAGAACCTGCTTTATTTCAAAGTATTGCCAAATCCTTGACATCCTGTGGCCAGTTTCAATGAAAGCAGAGTTAGGAACCAAAGTGATTTGGAGAAAATTCCTAAGCATTGGATGGGCAGGGATATCCTTCCCCATTTTGAAAGTACTAAGGAAAAATAACAATAGCTTGAACTAACACTTTGGAGGTGCCAGCTTGAGGTTTGCTCAAGTATTTCAAAGACCTTGAATATATTCTCTGAGATTCTGTATTTTCTTTTTATTACCAGATTACTCCAAGTAAACCATGACTAACTTTGGTAAACATGTAGACATAGTCTACAGACAAATCCCCCATCTCCCAGCTGGAAAAGTGATGCCATGACTAAGGTAAGTGCACTGTGCTCCTCTGGAAGAGAAAGACATTGGTATTCTTCCAGTGTACTCAGTGTTAGCACTAACTGACAGAAAGTAATGGCCACCTCTCCATTTTCAGAAGAACACTTCTAAGTTGTGTCTTTGTGTTCCCCCTATAAAGGTTGCTGTTTCCAAAAATAAGAAGCAATATCGCTCTACATAGGTTCATTTCAGGGCTCGGTGTTGGGTCCAGTCCTGTTTAATATCTTCATTGACGACCTTGATGAGGGAATAGCATCCACCCTCAGCAAGTGCCGATGATACAAAACTGGGAGGAGTGGCTGACACACAGGAACACTGCGCTGCCATC
>VZTU01025261.1:6621-19731 GCA_013400835.1 Zapornia atra | reverse complement strand
TTTTCCAGCCTGGTGACTGTGATGTTTTACCCTCAGTTTTTACCTGTCAGTGTCACACTGGGTGGTTCCCTGAGCTGAGCAGGTGTTGACTGAAAACAAACCCAACCTGTGGCTGTGACTGATGTTCTGTTCTCTCTGGGGTTGTGTGTTTTGCTTTGTTTTTTTTTCCTGGCCAGGAATGAAATACTTCCCAGAAGCAGACATCCACTACATAGACAGGATCACAGGGGATGGGACACTGCTGCCTGAGAAGTTCCAGGGCTTCTGTAACCTGGAGAGGTTTTACAGTGACCCCAAGTGCCCCGACGGGCACTCCTACCGCCTGCAGGCCTGGCTCTTCGGGAACCGCGTCCTGCAGTACGCCGACGCCTTGGAGCATCTGCTCTCCACAGGTACAGCAACCTCCCTGCTGTGGAAGCTGTTCTGAAGACTCATAGAATCCCAGACTGGGCTGGCTTGGGAGGGACCCCAAGGATCACACAGCTCCAACCCCCTGCCACAGGCAGGGCCACCAACCTCCAGGCCTGGAGCTACACAAGGTTGCCCAGGGCCCCAGCCAACCTGGCCTTGAACACCCCCAGGGACGGGGCCCCCACCCCCTCTCTGGGCAGCCTGTTCCAGCCCCTCACCACTCTTTCTGTAAAAGAACTTCCCCCTAATATCCAATTTAACCCTTCCCTCCTTCAGCTTCACTCCATCCCCCTTGTCCTGCCAGTCTCTGCCCTTTAACAAGCTGATTCCCCTCCTGTTTCTCTGCTCCCTTCAGGGACTGGCAGGCTGCAATGAGGTCCCCCCACAACCTTCTCTTCTCCAGGCTGAACAAGCCCAGCTCCCTCAGCCTCTCTTCGTAGGGGAGGTGCTCCAGCCCTCTCATCTTCGTGGCTCCTCTGACCCCTCTCCAACAGTTCCACATCTTTCTTGTATTGGGGCCCCAGCTCTGGACACAGGACTCCAGCTGGGGCCTCCCGAGGGCAGAGTAGAGAGGGACAATCCCCTCCCCATCCCTGCTGGCCATCCCAGTGGCCACATCCAGTCTGCTGTCACTCAAAGGTGGTGAGGCAGCTACACCCAACACCACCCTGAAAGCAAAAGAGGTGGAAATATCTGAAAACCCAGCTCCCAGATCACCTCCCTGTCCCTGCTTGGCTGGTGTCTGGGCTTTTAAATAAGAGGCTGTTTGGTTGTTAAGCTGCTTGGGGTTCCCCCTGTGAGGGGGTTAACAGTCCAGTTACCAAAATGTGCAGCAGGTCTTGTCAGAACAGTGTCTTGTGTTGTTTCTAGCAGAGGAAATGACCCACCAGTTACCAGTTTGCCATACCACAACCAACCAGTCTGTGATGATTATTTCCAAAGGACATTGTCAACACACTGAGACAGCTCCAAGTTGTTCAGCCTATTCAAAACTCTCCCTGGACTTAGTTCCTGGTGGTGTCTCCTTGGCTTTGTTAATACACTCGAGTGGCTTGAGGAGTCTCTAGGGGGCATCAAGAGGAGTGTGGCCAGCAGGTCACAGGAGGGGATCCTCCCCCTCTGCTCTGCCCTGCTCAGGCCCCACCTGGAGTGTTGTGTCCAGTTCTGGGCTCCCTGGGATAAAAAAGCCAGGGATCTCCTGGAGAGAGTCCAGAGGAGGCTATGGAGATGATGAAGGGCCTGGAGCATCTCCCCTGTGAGGACAGGCTGAGTGAGCTGGGGCTGTTCAGCCTGGAGAAAAGAAGACTGAGGGGGGACCTTATTAATGTTTATCAATATCTGAAGTATGGGATGCAGGGGGAAATGGCCAGCCCCTTTTCAGTGGGCTGTGGGCCTGCAAGTAATCAGGGAGATGCTGGTTCACAGTGCTACTTTTCAGGAAGTCATCCAGCTGTGAATGCAGTGTCATTGCCAAGAGTGGAATTAGTGAAAGCAGCAGCAGCAGTCACTAGAAAGTGTTAGAGCCATACTAGAAGAATTTCAACAGGTATTGTTGGTTCATACAAAAAGGCTCTGCTTGGTAGACTTCTTTTTTGCTCCAGAGAAGGTACCAAGAGCATGTTTCATGTCCCACCCTGAAGTGCCTAAATTCCATAAGCTCCCTTAATGATTAGGGCAATTTCTCAGGCCAGTCAAGATAATGTGGTGAGGAAGTTCATCTGTCAGGCTTTAATAAGCCTGGGGAGCCTCTGGAGAGGAGATGCCCTGTACCAACACTGATCTTCCTCTTGCTCATACTTCAATAAGCATTGTTCCAAAAAGATGAGGTGGTGTGAAGGCCAGAGTGTCAGGCACAAGAGTAACCATGCTTGCTGAATACAGCTGTACATAGCTGCAGTGGTGGTAAGCACAGCAGGAGGACAAACATATGGGCCAGGTGGGCATGTCCACTGTGTGTATCTGGTAGGTTTGTGTGAGCCAAACTCTTGCTCTTTGCTTTCAAACTCTTAGAAGAGCACTCAGAAAGCTGGCTGGAAGTGCAGTGCTGTCTTTAATGTGAAGTGTTGCTGCCTGTGGTCTCTCAGAGCCTTGCTGACCAGGGTCTACTCTCCAATTGCAGGACAAGGGGTGGTGTTGGAGCGCTCTCCCTACAGTGACTTTGTGTTTCTGGAGGCCATGCTCAAAGAAGGCTACGTCCACAAGAGGTGTAAGTACCTTGTGTGCCAAAGGAAGTGCCTTGGCCATCATCTCTCAGCCAGCAAGGGTGGTGGTTCAGCTTTTGAAGGAACAAAAGAAGCCTCCTTGGGAGATGGACTCCTGGAAATATCTGTGTGTAAGGTGCTCAGTTGCACATAGCAAAGACTAACCTCAAGTCATGAGACTTCCAGGTGTAATTCAAGGCTTTGGTTCTCTTTATATTTTAAAGAACTCTGTGCATTGTTTTCCTTGTCTGGTCTGCCATGGAATCCTGCAGGTCTCTGGACATGTGGGTGAGCATGCTGATGAAGGCCAGAGCTCCTTCAGGCAGACTGTGATCTGGCAGCATTGGGGAGGTGGGGGAGGTAAATAATTAAGTCACCAGAATCTGGCCAATTTCTCTTTAATAGCCAGCTCCCTTTTGAATTTGGAAGGGCACAAGTGTTGCTCTTCCAGAAGGGTAGAGAGGAGGATCCAGGAAGCTACAGGCCAGTCAGCCCCAGCTTGATCTTCAGGAGGGTGGTGGAACAGATTCTCCTGGGTGCTGTTTCTAAGTATATGGAGGATGTGGTTGTGGTAGAGAATTTTACTTCTAATGTGAAAGGAAAGAGTGCCTAAACACCTGACAGTCATCTCACAGAAGGTGTGGTGGGCTGACCCTGGCTGGGGGTCAGGTGCCACCCCCCAAAGCTGCTTCCTCACTCCCATCCTCAGCTGGACAGGGGAGAGAAAACATAATGAAAGGCTTATGGGTTGGGATAAGGGCAGGGAGAGATGGTGCAGCAGTTAGTCATGGACAAAGCAGCCTCAACAAGGACAAAAACTAATGATCTCTTCCACTAGCTTCTCCAACTGGGTTTCAGCTCTTGCCCAGCTGCCCCAGTGTGGGTCACTGCTGTGGGGTGCAGTCACAGAATGTCTCTCAGTCCCTCAGGCCCAGACTGCTCCAGCCTGGTCCCCCAGGGAGTCACAAGCCCCCCCCAGCAAACCTGCTCTGGTGTGGGTCTCTCTCCACAGGCTGCAGGTCCTGCCAGGAGGCTGCACCAACAGGGACTTCCCATGGGCTCACAGTGTCCTTCAGGTGTCTCCCCCTGCTCCAGGGTGGGGTCTCTCCACTGCATGTGGAGTCTCTGCTCCCTGTCCTCTTCCATGGGCTGCAGGGGAATCTCTGCTCCAGCACCTGGAGCACCTCTGGCACTGGCCTGGGGGCTGCAGAGCTGCTCATTTTCTGGTTCCTTTCTCCAGTGACAAAAAAGCTGCTGCTTGCAGTTTCTTCCACCTTAACTCTGTTCCCCAGAGGTGCTGTGACCATCACTGATGGGCTCAGCCTTGGCCAGTGGCGCATCTTCCCTTTAGCTGGTGTGGGCTCTGTCAGACCTGGGAGAAGGTTCTAGCAGCTTCTCACAGAAGCCACCCCTGCAGCCCCCTGCTACCAAACCAGAAGGCTAGCTCAGTGGGTAAGCAGAGAGCAACCCTTGCTGTTAATAGCTCATAACCTCCTTGCTGAGGAACAGATGGTGTGTGGGTAGGAGATGGGTAAGTGGCTGAACTGCTGGGCCCAGAGGGTTGTGTGCTCAGCAGTGCCACGTCCAGCTAGTGGCCAGTAACTAATGGTGTATCCCAGGGGAGGGTACTGGGGCCAAAGCAGGTTTAAACTGGGTTTAAAACATGGATGACAGGAGACAGAATGGAGCCTCAGCAGATTCGCAGGGGATGCAGAATTGGGAAGGGTGTGATTGCCACACCAGGAAGCTTTGTGGTGGAGGGTCTGGGGGTGCTGATGGATGCCAAGTTGAACATGAGCCAGCAGCGTGCCCTTGTGGCAAAGGATGTCACCAGCATCTTGGGCACCACATGAATTATGCTGTCAGCTGGGCAAGGCAGGGGATCCCCAAATCTGGGGTCTTGCACCAAGTTTTGGGTTACTGGTTGAAGAAAGATAAGACCTTGCTGGAATGACAGCAGAGGGCTGTCAGGGTGACTCTACCTAGAGGGTCAGTGGAGCAGAGTCTGTCTGGAGACCTGTGACCAGCAGTGTTCCCCAGGGGTCAGTGTTGGGTCTGGTCTTGTTAAACATCTTCATCCACAACCTTGCTGAGGGAACAGCATCCACCCTCAGCAAGTGCTGATAATCCAGAGCTGGGAGGAGTGGCTGACAGGCAGGACACTGCGCTGCCATCCAGAGAGACCTGGGCAGGCTGGAGAGCTGGGCAGGGAGAGACCAGATGAGGTTCAACAAAAGCAAGTGTAGAGTCTGGCACCTGGGGAGGAATAACTGCTGGAATCAGTACAGGCTGGGGGTGACCTGCTGGAGAGGAGCTCTGGGGTGAAGGACCTGGGGGTCCTGGATGGTGACAGGGTGGCCATGAGCCAGCAGTGTGCCCTGGGGGCTGAGAGAGCCAATGGGATCCTGGGGGGCATCAAGAGGAGTGTGGCCAGCAGGTCACAGGAGGGGATCCTCCCCCTCTGCTCTGCCCTGCTCAGGCCCCACCTGGAGTATTGTGCCCAGTTCTGGGCTCCCTGGGATAAAAAAGCCAGGGATCTCCTGGAGAGAGTCCAGAGGAGGCTATGGAGATGATGAAGGGCCTGGAGCATCTCCCCTGTGAGGACAGGCTGAGTGAGCTGGGGCTGTTCAGCCTGGAGAAAAGAAGACTGAGGGGGGACCTTATTAATGTTTATCAATATCTGAAGTATGGGATGCAGGGGGAAATGGCCAGCCCCTTTTCAGTGTCTGTGGGGACAGGACAAGGGGCAATGGCTGCAAGTTGGAGCACAGGGGGGTCCACACCAACATGCGGAAGAACTTTTCCCCAGTGAGGGTGAGGGAGCCCTGGGACAGGCTGCCCAGGGGGGTGTGGAGTCTCCTTCTCTGGAGAGATTCCAGCCCTGTCTGGACACCGACCTGTGCAATATGAGCTGGGGAGCTGCTTTGGCAGGGGGCTTGGACCTGATGGGCTCTGGAGGTCCCTTCCAACCCCTTGGATGCTGTGAAAGAATCTGTTTAGCAAATGCAGGAAGAGGCTCCAGAACTGCTGGTGGATGCATTACCCAATGGGTTTGGGTTTTAATGTGCTCTGTGTGTGTGTTCCCTGGGCTGCCTTCAGCACTCTGTGCTTGGTTTTGATGTTTATCCAGGTCTGGATCACTACAAGGAGATCAAAGAGATCAGTGTTTCTGAGTTCCTGCCTCCTCATCTGACCATCTACATAGATGTACCTGTCTCTGAGGTGCAGAAGAGGATTCAAGAGAAAGGCAAGGTAATATCTCTTCCTGCAAGTCCTGCTGGTTAAAGTCTGGTGGGGTTTGTGTTGGGATCTGCCTCTGAAAAAGCTCTTCCCCCTCTCAAGTGTAAGTGCTGTGTGTTGGTGATGGCTGTGTGGGGATTCTGGGGTGCTGGCTCTAAAACTCCACTTCTTTTGCTGCCTCAGTGTGCTGTACTGAGCAGCTCTCTAAAAACAGCCTCTGCCCTTAAAACAAACCATGAAACAAACCACTGAAAACCAGCCTCTGTTGCAGGAGTTGTGCCTGCCTGACTGTGCTTTCTGAGTGCTGGACATCCCAACTGGCTGTCCTCTTCTCCAGCTTCCCTGTTGGGACCTGTGTTGATGTTAGCCTGGGTCACTTGTGATCACCAAGTTCAGATAACTTTGAGAGGTTCTGAAAACTGACTGCTTGGTGCTTTTGTGCTGACTCAGCAAACCCAAGGGAAGGGAGCAGAGGAACAGGAGGGGAATCAGCATGTTAAAGGGCAGAGACTGGCAGGACAAGGGGGATGGATTAAAGCTGAAGGAAGGAAGGTTTAAATTGGATATTAGGGGGAAGTTCCTTACAGAGAGAGTGGTGAGGGGCTGGAACAGGCTGCCCAGAGAGGGGGTGGATGCCCTGTCTCTGGGGGTGTTCAAGGCCAGGTTGGATGGGGCCCTGGGCAACCCTGTGTAGCTCCAGGCCTGGAGGTTTGGTGGCCCTGCCTGTGACAGGGGGGGTTGGAGCTCTGTGATCCTTGGGGTCCCTTCCAACCCAGCCCAGTCTGTGATTCTATGATTGATTTCCAATCTAGCTCGGGGAGGTGACTGGTGAGAGAAACCCAGGGTGCTTTCTGATGAATGCAATGTGAAGCTGACAAACACAGCTGCTTCTTGTCAGTAGTGCAGGATCGATCCAGTCTGAGGTCATGATATGTGACTGCTAACTGTAGTTGATCTTTGACAGTTGTGAGACATTGATACTGTGGCTCTCAAACCTGGGTGTGTTTAAAACAAGGGTAGGTGAGGTGCTCAGGGATATGGTTTAGCTTAGGATGGGAATGGTTGGACTTGATGATCCTAAAGGTCTTTTCCAACCTTGTGATTCTAGGATGTGTTTTTTTTAAGTCATGGGATTGGATGGAGACTATGCTTCAAAGGAAAATCAACTTTGTTCTGTACTGTTGTCTTCAAATTTCCTCTCTGGTTACACCAGCACATTGAATTCTGGGCTTATTGAAATAATCCAGAATCAGAGGAGCTGTGGGGTACTTCTGTAGGATGGCTGGTCCAAATAAGGCTTTTGGGTTGGGTTTTTCCTTCTCCCTTCTGTGTTGTTTTTGACATGTGCCTGGAACTCTTCTCAGCTGCCTTCTGAGGATTGAATGATGTTTACCTTGTTCAAAAGGCCAAGGGGAATTGTAGTCAAGGGGAGGATTCAACTGCAGAAAGCCTGATAGATTTGAGGAAAACTTTGATTTATTACCTAAAATGTTCTTGGGTAGGGAGGCTCTTCAGAGGGATCTGAACAGACTGGACCCATGGGCTGAGACCAATGGAATGAGGTTTAACAAGGCCAAGTGCAGAGTGCTGCACATGGGACATAACAACCCCATGCAGCACTACAGGCTGGGGGAGACTGACTGGAGAGCTGTCAGGCAGAGAAGGACCTGGGGGTGTTGGGTGACTGCAGGCTGAACATGAGCCAGCAGTGTGCCCAGGGGCCAGGAAGGCCAATGGCATCCTGGCTTGTGCCAGCAATAGTGTGGCCAGTAGGTCTGGGGAGGGGATTGTGCCCCTGGACTGGGCACTGGTGAGGCTGCACCTCGAGTGCTGGGTCCAGTTCTGGGCTCCTCACCATAAGAAGGACATGGAGGTCCTGGAATGAGTCCAGAGAAGGGCAACCAGGCTGGGGAAGGGGCTGGAGGGCAAATCCTGTGAGGAGCAGCTGAGGGAGCTGGGGATGTTCAGCCTGGAGAAGAGGAGGCTGAGGGGAGACCTTATCGCCACCTCCACTGACCTGACAGGAGGGTGCAGAGAGGTGGGGGATGGTCTGTTCAGGCAGGGGACAGGAGATGGGACAAGGGGAAATGGGCTCAAGCTGTGCCAGGGCAGGGTCAGCTCAGATGAGAGGGAAAAGTTCTTCCCTGAAAGAGTTGTCAGGCCCAGGCTGCCCAGGGAGGGGCTGAGTCCCTGCCCCTGGGTGTGTTTAACAGGCAGGAGATGAGGTGCTCAGGGATATGGGTCAGCACAGGGCAGGGACGGTTGGACTCCAGGAGCTTAAAGGGCTTTTCCAACCTTGTGATTCTTTGATAATCTGAGAGTTACAGTTTGGGCAAGAGGAACCCTTCTGTTTCTCTTTCATTCCTCTGGTTTAAGGTTCTCTGCTCCTGAATGCTGTAGTGCAGGCTGTTAGAATCCAGGTTGTTTCCAAAGAGCTCAGTGGTACCTGCCTCCCTTGAAGCACCTGCTGTCTGGTAGTGTTCTAGCAGCATCATCTTCAGTTTCCTGCTTCTTTAAGGTGGAGGCTGATGGTTTCTGAAGGGAAGCAACTTCAGAACTGTTAATGGAAGGCTGCCCTTGCTGCTTTGTGATCTGTGTGGCCTGAATTGCTTAGTCTGGTTGAGTGATTCTCCTGTCCTGCCCTCCAGCAGTTCAGGCCATGACTGAACGTGCCTGTATGCTTTAATGAACAGGATATGGCTTGCTTGTCAAAACAGGAGGTTTTTAGCATCTCCAGCAATACTATTAGAAGCTGCTTTATGTGTCATGGGAACCTGGTAATTCCTTTGCCCATGGGAATGTAAAAGTCAGTGGTATTTTTGAGACCTTCTGGTAGAAGTCACTAGTGTGACTTGTACTTTCCTTGGGGCAGTGGCACTGCTGAAAGCTGCTGCTTGTTTGGGAAGGGCTGGCTGTCCTTGGGAATTTTGCCTGCTCAGTGGATGAGTTGTTGGATTGGTGTTCAGCACACTGTTGTTGCAGGGCACTGGAAAAAGAACAGCCCTCCAGTGGGTCCAATGAGCAGGGACACAGATCCTTCCAGTGTAACAGGCACAACAGAATCACTAGGTTGGAAAAGACCTTTGAGATCAAGTACAACTGTACCTGTCCTCTGCTAAACCACATCCCTGAGCATCTTTTGTTCTTCTTGGGTCAATGCTTCAAGCAGCAAATGTAACTTCATTGTAGGATTGAGGTGAAAGAACTCATGGTAGATTAGAGAAATTCCTGCTGTGTTTGCAAATGTGGCATTACAGTACTCTGTGTGGAGGGTGAGCTCTTTAATGATATGCACAGAACTTCAAAGAAGGATTTTGGTGTGGGTGGTTGGAGGGCAAATACTCTGAGGAGTGGCTGAGGGAGCTGGGGGTGTTCAGCCTGGAGAAGAGGAGGCTGAGGGGAGACCTTCTCCCCACCTCCACTGACCTGCCAGGAGGGTGCAGAGAGGTGGGTGATGGTCTCTTCAGCCAGGGGACAGGAGATGGGACAAGGGGCAATGGGCTCAAGCTGTGCCAGGGCAGGGTCAGATCAGATGGGAGGGAAAAGTTCTTCCCTGAAAGAGTTGTCAGGGCCTGGCCCAGGCTGCCCAGGGAGGGGCTGAGTCCCTGCTCCTGGGTGTGTTTAACAGACAGGAGATGAGGTGCTCAGGGATATGGGTCAGCACAGGGCAGGAACAGTTGGACTCCAGGAGCTTAAAGGGCTTTTCCAACCTGGTCACTCTGTGATTCTGTGTTTACTGTGGGCAACATCCCACCTGGGCAAAATGAGTTTGCTTTTAACTCTGTGTGAATGCACCCAGCAAAGCTGGTCGGCCATGTCATGCGGAACGGCACCGCCACCTCTGCCAAAACAGCACTCAAGGAGCTGGGAAACCCCCAGGTGTCACTTGGGCACAGGGTGTGGTGCCTTGGGAGGTGGTTAGCAGCCCCAATGGAAGGTCCAGAGGGCCACAGCTCAGGCCCTCCAGTTTCCCAGAAGGGAGTGGCAAGCATTAAGCCTGGCAGGTCAGTATTTCTTCTTGTGATTAANCCTTTTAAAAAGCTGATTCCCCTCCTGTGTCTCTTCTCCCTTCAGGGACTGGCAGGCTGCAATGAGGTCCCCCCACAGCCTTCTCTTCTCCAGGCTGAACAAGCCCAGCTCCCTCAGGGTCTCTTTGTAGGGCAGCTGCTCCAGCCCTCTGAGCATCTTCCCAGCTCCTCTGACCCCTCTCCCTCGCAGTTCATAGAACTGCAGAATTAGACCATCTGCTCCTATTTTCTGGATGATTCTATATAAATATCCTGGAATGTCCAGGTAGGATTGATTCCTCCTTGGAAAGCTGATCTCCTTGAGGCTTTTGATTTATGTTTCTCCTTACCAAAGAATCACAGGGGTTGGAAGGGACCTCAGGAGATCATCGGGTCCAACCCCTGATGCGAATCGCTAGAACCCTGGGTGTAATGGCACAGGGCAAAGCAGTGGTTAGTGCCAACTGACTTGGTCCTTGGTGG
The DNA here is from genome assembly GCA_013400835.1 of Zapornia atra. NCBI lineage: Eukaryota > Metazoa > Chordata > Aves > Gruiformes > Rallidae > Zapornia > Zapornia atra. Next base: position 9,389 of record VZTU01025261.1, on the reverse strand, counting down.
CTCTGGGTGCTTCATGCCACATAAGCAGCTCTAAACACTCAAGATGTGTGAACTCTTGAAAGTAATGTGAGTGTGGCTCCCTTGGGTGTCTGACTGCTGAGAGAGGGGGGAGCTCCTGGCAGTTGGTGCTGCAGCAGTGCCTTCTGCTTGGTCTGGAACCTGCTGGTGGGGAAACTGATCTCACAATATTGTTTTCTTTTTCAGCCATATGAGAAAAAGGTGTCTCCTCAGTATCTCCAGGGCATTGAGGATGCTTACAAGAAAAACTTCTTACCAGAGATCAGGTTAGCACACCAAACAACATTCATAGAATCACAGACTGGTCTGGATTGGAAGGGACCCCAAGGATCACAGAGCTCCAACCTCCTGGCACAGGCAGGGCCACCAACCTCCAGGCCTGGAGCTACACAAGGTTGCCCAGGCCCCCATCCAACCTGGCCTTCCCTGTTTGAAAACACTTTGATGGACTGGGTGCTGGTGAATAGACTTCACTGATACCTGCTTTTCTTTGGGTTCCTCTGATGTTCTCTTAGCTGGGCAGCAAGAATGTGGGCACTGTAAATTTGAGGTAAGGCTATTGCTTTGCCAGCTACCCCAATTCTCAGAGAGCTCTAACAGAAATGAGGTTGTCCTAAAAATTGGGAAGCACAGGAATGTAAGCAGCCTTGGTCTCTCATAAGCAAAGAACTTTCTGGAAGAGAAATTCTGACAGGTCACAGGGCTAAATGGTGTGTGATCATGCAAGGCTCTGTGTGTGTGAAGCTGGTTATTGAGTTGTGGCTAAGTCAGAGTAGATATTCAGGTGTTTTTCAGCCTGCTTGCTTGCTCCATCTCCCAGGGTAAATGAGTGTAACTGTGGACACTGAACCGAGTAACTTCACACTGAGCTTGTCACTCATACAGGGCAGGTGTTGGTGGGATGTGGGGCTGCACCAGGAGGCAGCTGACCAGTGCTGGGCTCTCAGAAGGAAACAGGGAGCCAAGGATGGAGTGGGAGGGTGGGAAACCTGGGGGGCTCTCATTCCCCTGAGGGCAGAACTGTCTTGAATCTAGTGATGAGGAGAAAAATCCTGCTCATTCTTTGGATCAAATTGAGCCCTGGAAATACACTGGGGTGTTTAGTGAGGCTAAATCCTGGGCCTGGTCCTGCTGGGATTTCAACTCTGTCCCCTCTGTGTGCTCAGCATGCTTGTTAAGCAGCCAGCCTCTGGTTGGCATCCTGGTCAGTGGGTGGGCTCACTGCAGCCTGTCAGATCGATCTGCTGCTCGGCTCTGAAGGAGGATGTCACTGTCCCCTGGGCCTGGGGGAGCTGTTGATGTGTGAAACTTCAGATTGCTGTGTCTCTGGACCTCACTCATGGCTTCTGCACTGGGTATATATCTATCTACAGAAGCTTCAACTGTCTGTAACTGTTTGCTGGCTGGCAGAGAAGAACTTTTCCCTGGTGAGGGAGCCCTGGGACAGGCTGCCCAGGGGGGTGTGGAGTCTCCTTCTCTGGAGATATTCCATCCCTGTCTGGATGCTTACCTGTGTGACCTGTCCTAGGGAGCTGCTTTGGCAGGGGGTTGGACCCCATGAGCTCTGGGGGTCCCTTCCAACCCCTGGGATTCTGTGAGTCTGGGATTCTTTCTGGCCTGACCTGTCTGGGAATGCCTTTTGGTGTTCCTTCTGACAGTGGTTTGGGAGCTGGGTCCTGCCTTGGAGCAGCCAGCTTGTGGGTTTTGGATGTTTCTCTTCCTGCTCCACAGCCCTGAGGTGGCTGATGTTCTCCTTCCTTCCACCCAGCAGCTGTTTTCTCTTAGTGAAAGCCCTGATCTGCAAACTGTCAAATGATTTGATCTGCATTGTTAACGCAGTGACCAGTATGAGACTGGTGAGGTCTGACCTCTCTTCTTGATTACAGCCCATCTGGCCATCAAGCCCTTGATGACTGCTCTCTGGATGTGAATGGTTTTGTTACACTTGCAGCTCCTGCTGCCTGTGGTGTGTTGGTTCAGTTAGTTCAGTCTTGGTAAATGGTGATGAATGAGTCTGTTTTTCTCTTGGAAAATTGCCCACAGGTGTTCATGTGCTGGTGAGATGGAAGGTGTGTTGATCTGACCCTGGCTGGAGGCCAGACACCCACCAAAGCCTCTCTGTCCCTGCCCTGTTCAGCTGGACAGGGGAGAAAGTATCTACTGAGAGGCTGAGGAGTGGAGCTAAGGGCAGGGAGAGACCATCCTGCAGTCAGCATCATGGGCAGGACAGACTCAGCACAGGGTAAAGGACAGACACTCTCTGACTGATGGCCCTGCCCTGCACCCCCAGTGACACCAGAGTCAGGGGATGGGAAGTGTGGCCAGAGCTTAAAGCAGCTCCCCCCACCCCTCCCTCCTCAGCAGACTGCACTTTAGGCAGGATTTGGCTCCCTTCTGCCCCTCACTGTGGCACAGGGAGGGGCAGGGACTGGGAGGATGGGGGTTTGGGTCAGTTCCTCACCAGTTGTTTCCCTTCTTGGCCTGGGTGGGGCATCCCTCACCCCCTTCCCCTGCTGTACCATGGGGTCCCACCCACAGCAGACAGTCCTCCAGGAACTCCTCCAGCCTGAGCCCTTTCCCACAGGGCCTCAGCTCTTGCCCAGCTGCCCCAGTGTGGGTCACTGCTATGGGGGCAGTCATCAGTCACAGAATGTCTCTCAGTCCCTCAGGCCCAGACTGCCCCAGCCTGGTCCCCCCACGGGGTCACAAGCTCCACAGCAAACCTGCTCTGGTGTGGGTCTCTCTCCCCA
>VZTU01025260.1:4356-19802 GCA_013400835.1 Zapornia atra | reverse complement strand
AAAAAAAAAAAAGGAAATGTTCCTTTTTAGATTAAGGCATGAAAACAGATTAAAAATAGCATCCCTTCACAGACTCTGGAGTTCAGAGAGCAGGTAACTGAAGGAGAGTGCTACCTGCCAGTTGTCAGTGCTTTTTCCAATGTCAGAAAGTTCCCTAGAACATTGTAAAGCACTGTTCTTTCAGTAAAATGGAGATTCAGCTAACTTGCCAGCTCATTTTAATAACAGTTCCATTCCTGCAGGCAAAACAACACTGTTAAAAAGATACAATTAGGCAAAACCAGATTCTTCAATTTAAGAATTACCTTGGCTCTATGAGAGGCATTTTAAAAAAAGTAATTTCTCACCCAAAATAGTATTGATGTTACCTCTGGAAAAATTTAGTGATTAGTTTGTAGTTAGAGTAATTCCTAGGTTTGTACCAACATATCATGAAAGACAACAGCAGAAATCTGTCTTTGAAATTCAGTATAATAGTCTCATGTGTTTTTAATATGTTTTATGTTCATAATTCCTGGAGAGTTACTGAAAATACTGTAGGCCTCAGTGTTTAACAGAAATTGTATTCCCATTTATATTTTGATGTGTACATAGGCAGTTAAAAGATGTGATAATGTGGAAACCAGACTAATACGGAATAAGGAAATATTAATAAAAAAAATTAAACAAATAATGTTCCAAAGGTGTTCTGTAAGTGTTCTGGATTTTTTACTTAATATGATGTGTTTGAGATTTTTCTTTGAAAACTATAAACATATCTGTCCCAAATGTGCCTGAAATTGAAGTCAAAGTTCTCACACGCTTAGTTAGAAAGAAATCTTAACTTTTGCCATACAGTCTTTCTGAAGTAGTGGAAATTGGTGTGCAATAAAGAGCCAAAACGTTACATACGACGAGTAGCTCAGTAGGCTCATGAACATCCCCACTTCCACTAGATGGTATATTCTTAACAGTACTAAACTGAATTAAATTATTAATTTAATATATACGTGTAAATAATCACTCACTACACAGTCTGCCCAAGAAGGCATATGTTTGAAATAAAGATAGATGATATGTGAAAATTCCTACATCTGTAGTTTAAAAAAGCATTTATTGAAAGTTTTCATAGAATCATAGTTGTATGGAAAATTCAGAAAAAGTTTTATAATTTGCAAGTCCTAAATGCCTGGAAAATGTATCCTGAGCTTACAGACATCTCCATGATGAATACGCAAGCTGAAAGGAGATTTTCATCTCCCTATGGCACGCACAGATAGAACTGTGATTCTCACTGAATATTTGTTGTGCTGCTTTCATTTTATCTGGAAGGGTGTGGATGGGTAGCAAAACAATGTTCCAAAATTAAAAGCTCAGAAGACCTTAACCTGACCTCTTAAGTCCACATAATAACAAAACAACTTTGAAGGCCTACCCTCAAAAACCCATGAAATGCAGTGCCAAATAATCTTGTACAGTATAGTGATGCCAAAATATTGAACCTTATTTTAGCTCTGCTCTGACAGATGCACTGAGGCCTTAGGCTCAGGAGCTGCATGTACTTTTCTGCTCATGAGTAACATTCAGCTCAAGCTTTTAAAAAACCATTAAAATCCTGTATGTCCACAAACGGAGGTCCCCTTGCTGCAGGGCTATCAGGTGCTGAGGACATGGGGAGTACAGACTGGGGCCAGCTGTACACGGTGCATTTCCCCTCAGGGTTTCTCTTTCTGCTTGGGAAATGATGGCAGGAATTGCATACAATGGAATAGTGGTGCAGTAGAAGTGGCAGTCCAAGGAAGACCTGTGCTTTGCTGATGAAGGTTGTCAAGAGATCCACGGCCCTCTTCTGCAGTTGTCTACAGCAGGACTGGGTGCAGTCCCATCACTTAGAGTGATGGGATCTACATCAGCTGTGAGTCTTGATGCAAGTTTATACAGCATGAGGTAGTAAATAGGGCCAGACACAAGACCTAGGAACAAAGATCTATGAGGATTTAATTCCAGTTCTCTGAAGCCAAAAGTCCTTTGTAACCCAGCCCTAAGACTGGGTGTCACGGTACAGAGCTGTGAAGTTTAAGGCTACTCTTGGCACAACTGTAATAGCTAGAAATTCCTTTTTTGGGTTTGAGATACCCTGGTGTGTTACCGTGGCCATTTTCTGAACTGCAGGAAGAATGGCTCTGCTGACCTAAATCCATTCTCATCCACTCTCATCTCTCTCAGAGGGAGAGATGACTGAAATGCTGCTGGACCAGGTTTATCTGCAGAGAACTCCGTCTGAGTTCCATCTCTTCACTGCTTTCCTTCGAGGAGAGTTGACTTGTGATAAGTCCTGATAGTAAAGTGTTAACTGCAAAAGCATATTTGTACTGTCAGAAGCCTGTCTGTTTAGGGAAATATTCCCACTCAAAAAGCTCTTATGTTAGGAAGTTTGTATTCTGACAAGGTGCTGCCTGTATGGGGATGAAAGTACAATGGAAATTCTTGGCTACTCCTCTGTAATTTATGCAGCAAGCATAATGCATTTATTGTAAGATATTGCTCTTTTTTCCCTATAATAAAATGGCTAAAAAAAAATGTTGAGTCAGCAAACAAAATACAAGTGCTGCAAATGAACTGTTTAGTCTCTTGCCTTGCCAGTCAAAGTAGAATCTTTTGCTCTACTGTTTGTAATTGGATTGCTCTTTATTTAGTTACAGTTTTTTTAATTTTAGAGTGAAGAAGAACAATGATGTTTTGATCTTATTCTGAAATGGAGAAAGAAGTGTAAATATTCTGAACCTTCTAAATAATTAAATGGGCATTCTTGCGTAGAAACATTCATATATGTTTAGAAAACAGATGTCAGAAATGAGTTGAGGGTTTCATCTTGCAATTAAGAATTGTCACAATGACAAATGACAGATACAACATGGAGAGCTCCGGTGTATCTTCTGTGCAATTAAACTGAAATGCTGTAATTACTTCAGAGTACTTTGGTACTGGAAATTTATCAAGAAGCTTGTGGGACAGAGCAAGAGGAAGGTCTGCATTCCTTTCAAAGAGAAGATGGATGTTAATGTCTGGTGCTTGCAGTCATCAGCCCTGTCACGATTTTTTTTTTTATCTGACTAGCAGGAACTGTGACTAACAGTGTGTACAGTTACTAACAACATTGTGATGGCAGAACTAGGTGCTGTCAGTATTATCTCTTATAATACAGATATTTCTTAAACTGTGGGTGCAGTGGGTGGTGTGTGATCTGTGAAGGATGAGAAGAACTGAAAATAATGTGGATTTTTTTTTTTCATCTGAATCTTCTCCTCCCAGACCTTCCATGCTGTCCCCATGCTTGTTTTCCCTAGGTTTTGGCACAGTATTTTCCAGGCAGCAGAACCATTTGCACCGTGAAGAACTGAAAGGACTTGGCATTATCATCGTGCTTTGTGGATGCAAAAACCACTGCCACTTTATCTGGGTACAGTACACAGCCTGTCAAAGGTGGACTCAGATAAAGTGGACCAATGAGAAACACTGAGCTCCGCTGTTCCCATCCTCATCTGAAATTCCAGGAATATTATATCAGGATTACAAACTTCAGATTCTGCTGCACCTTGCTTGTGAGGGCAGCAGCTATAGGGAACATTAAAGGATTTGATAAGTCTATGAAAGAATACATTGAGTACAGATGGTGTACAGCTTTATCTTTTCATGTTCTTGTGAAAGGGTAACTTGCAATGCTGGGAGCTTTCAGGCCTAGGGCATTACATAAAATAGTTGACAATGAATGTTAATACTTGTCTTTTATGCTCTGGTCAGTTGTCCTTAAAGTAACTCCTGCAGACTCCATCTGGCCATCCTTATGTGACATTGAAAAACTCAGCACTATAAACTTCATCTGACTGTTAATTTATTATGGTTTTGGGTTTTTTTCCCTGTCCAGGCAGATGGAATAGTAAGAAATTTCCCTTTGTTGCCAAGAAACAAGAGAGATGATGATATCAAGTTCAGGTGCTTTCCTCTACTCCATTTATTCTGCATTGAAATAGTGGTATGGATGGAAGGATAAATGTGTACTCTCTCTGCTGAAGTTTTCCTGTACATGGAAAAAGCTGTAGGGGTTTTTTTTGGGAGTTGTTTTTTTGTTGTTGTTGTTGGGGTTTTTTTTGCTGGGGGGGGGAAGTGGGCTTGTTTTTTGTTTGCTTGTTTGTTTTTTGTTGAGGGATATATTAACAGGACTTTCATGTGTGAGATACGAAGGTATAAATTCTGTTCTTGGTGCTTATGAACCTTCAATGGACAAGTATGTTAGAGATCTCAATCTGCTTGTTCCATTCTTCTTGAGGGAAAGTGGTTTAAGTGATTGAATTGACTGCCTTCTCTATGATTTTTTATCTTGCTTTTAGGTCTCTACCTAGTCTGTTTAAGTGGGAGGGTACTTTATTTATGGTAGGATAATCCTGGCTTGCTTATGATTTTTTGAGGTGGCAAGGTAGTTACGAGCCATAATGTATACTGCTGCATATCTGAGCAAGCAAGCAACAAAAATGTGTCCATTTACAAGCTCAAGACATGACTGTTAGTTGCAAATATGAAAGTCATGAACTGAAGAAGCCTGTTCTGGACATACAGGAAGTCTAACACATGCTGGTAGATGCATGCTAGCCACACATGGACATGCTGGTAGACTTGGAAATAATTTAGGTTTTGTATAAAACCTCAACTTTGCTATCATAAACCTAATGCAAAAGAAATTTAAGATTTTTGTGAAAGAACAATCTTTTAAGCATTTTATAGTGAGATAGGTGCTTCAAATTTAGATATAACCTTATATATAAACTTTAAGATCTGTTCTGTGGCTCTTTATGGAACTACTATAGATGGAAAGTTGACATAACCACCTTCCTATCTATGTGGAATAGTATTCCATGCTTGTATTAGAAAGTTTGTATAATATCTGACTGAGTCTTCTTTGAATCCTGTCCTCAGTAAACTTGGAGACCAACACATCTGTATTTTTGCACTGTCTTCTTTAAGCATTTCTTATCATGGAAAACAAATATTTTTGTGTTTTCTTATATGTCTGGTTTTCTTGACTCCATTACAATTTTCTCTATATCTTTCTTGAAACACATGGCCTGGGGCTGGACACTAAAGTCATGCCTTATCACTGTTGGAAGGGTTACTTTATCTACCCTGCACATAACACTCCAGTTTACACAATTCAGTATGATTTTTTTTTTTTTTAAGAGGATGACAACACTGATTCGTGTTGAGCTTTGATCTATTACAATTTTTCTCTCTCTTATTTTTTTTTCCCCCAGACCTACTGTCTCTTTATTCATTTTCATTCTTCTGTTTGTGATGGTTGCTTCTGCTGAAATGACATCTCTGTCATTTGATCTAACCAAATTTTTTTTCCTGACAATTTCTAAAATTTTTCAGGATCTTTTAAAATTCTTAAAATTGTAGTGTCCAAAGCATTTTCAGTCTTTTCCTGCTTGTTATCATCTGACAGTTTAATAATGATATTCTCTAATACATCAGCAGTGTCCTTGGTGAAAATAGTTATCAGGGTCCAAAAAACTTTCACAACAAATTATTTTTAACTCATCGTTGAGGACACTTTTCAGATAGGTTTACCAAAAAGCTTGCATTAGTTTCATTTATACTGTACTCCTATTGTTTACATATAAGAATATTGGGGCATGCAGTGTCAAACCCTTGGCACAAATTCTATTTCCCTACTGCAAAAAAAAATGGTATTAGAGTGGGTTTGCATGAGCTGCTTAGCTGTTACTGATACTTTGTAAATACTTAATATTTATATAAATAATTTATTGTGTGATCTTTTCCCACATTTTTTCCTGGGAACTGTTACAGATCACTGACCCTAAAATTCCTATTTTTGTGCTAAAATGTAAGATTTAGTTTTTGTCCCCTTATTTGGTCATCCTGTGTTTACTAGATTTGATTGTTTAATGTAGTCATCATGTTCTGGAATTTCCCAGTCTTCCTTATACAGGCATTCAGAAGGAATGACCGAAATGGTCCTGCCTGTCCTCAAAATATAGTGACCTAGGGTATATGTTCTTGAGACTATCTCTGTTCACTCCAGACTGAAACAAGTTTTGGCTACAAATAAGATAAAATATGCCTAGACTGTTTCCAGTGGTTGTTCATCTTATAAAGTCTGGAAAGCAGTCAGCGAAGATCCTACTCTAATCCTAGTTGGCCAGTCCCAGTACTTAACTATAATTCTGGATTGTTATTTTCCCTTATGTGCCATCTGTATTTCTGCTACTTGAAATAGTTTGCTACTTGCCTGATCAAGTTGGTGTGGGGTCAACTGGAGTCTTTTTTTTCACTTTCCTTCATGTTTGAACACTATTGTTATGCTCCTGCGCTATTTCTAAACTAGGGAAACATTAATTCCTCTTTTCATATCTTGTATTTCAAGCTTCTAATTGTTCCTGATCTTTCCTACATTCTCTCTGGCTTGTCTAACAGATGGTGCCCAAACCTGGATGGAGCACTCCAACTGTAACTATCCACTGCTGTTTTTAAGGATACAGAAGGAAAAAAAAAGTAATATCCAACATACTCCTTGTATTACATTGTAGACTGACATTTAGTTCTTTGGAACCAGACTACAGACTTGCACAGACTTAAAAGTGCATTACAAAGTATTCTCTCAGCCCAATTTTATTCATTTATTCGTTTATGCTAAAAGTTCATTTCAGTGACAAAGTGTAATTCCAAAAAAGAAGTGTGTGATCCCAAGGAAGGCAAAAGCTCTTCTTTAAATGTACTCAGTTCAAAAGAATTAAAACAAAACACAACAAAACAAAAAAGCAAAAGCAAACAATAATAAAACCAACCCCCTAATTGTAAGCTCTGCAACGACAACTTGGCTAAATTGAATTTGTTCTTCCCCAGTGTACTTACACAAGGTCCAGCTGGCTCATGGCTCTTCAGAATTTAATTTGCTGCACCTAACATGAAGGGAGATTCTCTCTGTGGGCGATTTGAGTTTCCCAACACTACAAGCAGTACCTTATTGTCCTACTAGAATTAAGCACAAGTGCTTTCCAGTTCGCAGGCTGGATTACAGCTATCCTTCCCCTCTGGCTCACAAGTTCCACCATAGCTTCACAGATAGAAAATTGAGCTGAGTTAGAGTGAAGCTTCCTGATGTTGTATAGAAAGGATGAGTGCATAAGGTGTAGGTAAACACAAAGCATTGCTGGATACACAAACAGCAATGTCAGCTTCTCATTCCAGGGATGTTCCCACTGCCAACAGTAGTGTCCTTTTAGAGGCAATCACCTGGTCTGTCCATGCCTAAAGCTAGCCCTCTTTCAAATGAAGTCAATGGGACTTCTGCTCACTGCTTCCCCATGAGCTCTAATGCTGAAGCTTAGACCCTTGTGTGATGCTCCAAACCTATCCACCCTGGTCTAAGCCATGACTATTTTGCTAATTTCTCTGGCAGAAGTGCAATGTGCAGGATTGCAATGTGCAATGTCCAGATAAAAAATCCATGAGGTTAAGTTTATACATAGTTGTTTAATCAATAGCTGAAAATCTCCTAGGCCATGATTGGTGATCCTTCCTTTTTGGCAAAGATGAGAGATTTGACAGTCCATGGTAAGGTTTTTGGCACATAAATGGCCAAAAGTTAATTAGGAGGACTTTTTCTGAGTTAACACATGAGGCTGGCACTGATACAGGGGCAATGCTAAAGTGCAGATAGTATCCTCAGCAGCCCGGGACAGCTGTGCCAGGTGCAAAGTGTGAGGTGCTCTGAAATGAAAGAGGTTTATTTCTATTTACAGCAACACTAACAAAGAAGAATCATGAGACAGAGTCTTGTAGGAGGAATTTAGTCACTTTGACTCTTAAGCCTCACTAAGCACAGATTTCAGGAAAGAGTGTTGCTGTCTTCAGTTATATTTGCTGTGGGATGTTATTGTTCCCCTTTCACAGTGATTTGTCAGTAAACTGTCCTTATCCCAATCCAAAGAGGCTCTGCCTGTTTCTCCTTTGGGAGTGAGCGAGTGGTGTGTGGTGCTCAGCCACTGCTTGGGGCTGAACTGCCACAGCATGCTGAAGAGTGGGCTGCTGGCAATGGCCCTTGCTTAGCAAGCATCTGCAGACATGGGAGACTAGTAATTTCTCTTCCTGCTGTGTTGTAAAGAGCTATTCTCTATTGTGGTAGCCTTTCTTGCACCACCACCACTGATGCATGAGAGAGGTTTTGAATCTCATGTCCTGTGACAGGATTTGGTTTGCTTCTACATACCTGTCAAGACTGAAATCTATCTGGTGCCAGTATGTGAGTTTTATAATGTTTTGAGCATAGTAGAAGGGTTCAGCATCTTTCTGCAAAATAACAAACCTGCTCTTTGCCCTCAGAGACCACTCAGACCAGTCAGAGCTCTTCTAGAATGGACAGTAGTAGGCAGTAAATATCAAATTGTTGATTATACCTAATGTAACACCTCAAGCAATCAAATATTCTTGATGAGTATAGTTTCACTGGATGCAGACAGGAAAACAGTTTTGTGAGTAGGTACCTGTTGCTTTTATGACTGGTTGTTATTATTATGCATATGTGAAATAGAGGTAAGATAATCAGTATTTTTTTATTTTTCATTTTTTAACTGCAAATGCAATAGCAGAACAGAACAGTGGTCTGCTTAGCCTAGTATACTTATTCTTTAAGTCATCAGTAGCAGATGGCAAGGGTAAACTGTAAGAAACTGGACAAGTTGTAAATTATTCTTTCTCTTACAATTCTCTCAGGCTCCAGTAATCAGTATTTTTAAAAATTCCTGGAAGTTACATCTGTTCTGTTGTGTTTATGTACTTATCTCCTGAAGTCAATTCACATATTTCTGTAATCTAGAATTTGTTTATGCAGTTATCATCAGTGATATCTCTTGACAATAAATTAATTAATAATGATAAATTAATTATGTGCTACTTGAATTTTTTTCCAAAATCTCCTTTTGTTTTAAACCCACTCCCCCATAATTTCATAGTGGAAAATGGCTTTTCACAGTTAATTACTGGTGACATTTGGGTTTTGACAGCTAGACAAAGGGAACTGTCATTTCTTTTGCTACAAAGAACCCCTGTCTACTTAATTTTTGTATGGAAGTTACTCATGAACTGTCCTGTACACATCACTCGTTATATACTCAAAGCCTTGCTTTTATGCTGCTAAAAAAAAAAAAAAGTGCAGTTTTACCCTCAGGGAAAGTCATGTATATGATCTAACTAGAGATAAAAACACTATGAACACTGGGAAATTGGCATTTTAAGAAAGTCACTGGGTTGAAATCAGGCTAGGCTTATATTGCTGACCTTTGCAAGTTTACCTTGCTGACAGGATTTCTATTGTTCCAAGGTAAGAGTAATGAATAGTTAACAGGAAAGGAGAAAATACATGTACCCTCGTCAGCCAGCATCAGAACTCTTCAGACATAGGCACAAGTAGGATCTCAGCTGAATTTTGAAGATTTTGTGTCCTCACAAGTGTATGGTCTTTCAGTGTACTAGTGAGATAATCTTTGCCTGCTCATCATGTCAATTTGACTTACCAAGAGTAATATGGAGGATGTGGATAGGTAAGAAGTAGAACTGTCATTGTGATGATGAGTAAATCCAAATTCTCCTGATTCTGATTAGTTTTTAAGAATTCTTTTCTAAGCAAACCTCAAGAAGTAAGCGTGTAATAGTTTTTAAAATAAACATTAGAAGTATTATAACATAGAAGGTTAATGACCTAACTTTCAGTCAGGTTTAAATGACTTTTTTATGATGAGGGGATGGCCAATTTTCCTGATGAACCTTTTGAGCCATGAACCAGAGTCTTTGTCTGGCTGGGAGCCTCATCATCTTTCCCATGGAAGAAGAGAGCCAAGGAGGTGGAGAGCTCCAAGAATAGCAGGACATGATAACAGCTTTATCACTTCATTATATGTGAATAGCCTAACAATATCAGACTGAGCATGTGTACCATAGCTGGAGATCTGGACTACCTGACAGCTACTTCTCTGCTACAACTTCACTGGGACACTTTGTTCAAGTCACACAGGTTGACCATAACTGTTTAGGGAAGAGCTACTTGTAGATAAGCTGTAATTGGAGAGCTGAATGCAGCTACATCACAGAGGTGAAATCGATTAGTACTGCAAAAAGAGTAATCTGAATAACCTTTATGTAGCACTACAATGGTCAGGGCACTGGTGCAGGCTAAGTTCAATGCCATTCAACAGTGGTCAATACCAAGATTTTGGAAAAAAATTTTTGAAACCTCTACGAATGTGCTTATCTCTTCCTACCTTAAAGGCACAACTAACTGAAAAATAATTCCTCTCATTTAAATATCAAAAAATACATTTAATAAATTTCTTTAATGCTACACAGATCTCAAATCCTCACATGCCTGTAAAATAATTGCTGTAATTATGCTAGTGCATTCGTAGCTGCAAGTGTATTTACGTTTTCTGAGTAGATTGATGTGTCCTCCATGCAATGGAAAAGAGCATTTTCTAAGTGATAAGATACTATTTAGTGAACATGTTATTTTCAAGTTGAAGTTACACCTGAAGCTCAGCAGATGGACACTGCAGATTATAATAATGACTTTCTTTTGCTGATGTGTAGTATCATTCTTTTTTTTCTTGTAATCTTTCTAATTTTAACCAAAAATGTTTCCACTGTTTAGAAAAGTCTTAAGTTCAGTTAGCTATTGAATTTCATTACCATATTTTGCAAATTGCTGTTGTTGGTTATTTGAATTATAAATTATTCAGAATATGTAACTACTTACTAATATGAAAAGGTCCATTTCTGACATCTAATTCCAGTTTATCAGCCAAAACAGTGAACTGATGGCCCTGGTCATCACAGTAGGATGATAAAACCCAGCTTTGAAGTATATAATCCTCTTATTAGTTATATAAGACAGGCTAGCAGGAAATTTCCCAAATGAGGTCTTAAACTGTGTTGTTTTCCAGTCATTCAAAACCATTCTAGAATCTGAGTAATGACATTTCAAGCCTACCTTTGGGTGGAAAGGAATTACTGTAATTTTAGGCATCTTTTACTAATCAGAAATAATCTCATCCTTTCCACTCCCTCTCATTTTTCAGTCAAGTATATATATTTTTATTTGCTGATAATTCTATCTATAAGCACTTTTTAATAATTCTTTTCAAACTTACTGAGGCCCTAAAGAGTCGGTTTCCATTTTTCTTCTGAACACTCTTTTCAGTGGGAAGAGGAGCTGAGAAAGCATTAGGAATACACCCACCAGCAGATTTGTTCCTCCCTTAATGTTTTGAACTTCAAATTCAGTATCTATACGGCAGTGCACTGAGTGTGCTCTTCGTTTCCAGAGTCATTGGATTTAGAGGTTAGAGAGCTCCGTTCTCATTTAATGTTCTAAATCTGCGACACATTTTACAGAAGGGTCACGCTGATTTAGCTGATAATGGTTTCTATTAATTCCACATGCTGTACCAATTAAAATCTTGGCATGCAAATTAAATTGTTTATTCTGGATGAATGGAAGGTAGGGGAGGTTATAAGCCCCAAATGCTTCTTTGAAGCATAGCTCTATTTGACTAGAAAGAGCTTCTAAACACTATACTCTGGGTGTCTGTGTGTATTATGTCTCAATCAATCCTTATCAAATGTGCCCAGGTTCTTATTTCCTAAAATACAAAAACAAGGTTTTTATTTCCTTCGTTGTCAACCTTGACAAGCTGATGCAGACTGTCAGAGTGAGGCTGGGATCTTTCCATCACACATTACATGACCAGTAAGAAAGATTCTGCCAGCCAAAATCTGTCCTCAGCTGCACTCCTGTAATCCTGTTACCTCCATAGCGTGTCCTCAGTGACACTGGACCAAATCTTCCTGTGCAAGGGAGCTAGCTCTTTGGCACTGGGTGAGAGGAGAGAAGGGTGTTGGAGGTCACAGAAATCTCAGGAGGCAACTGGTGCGTTTTCCCCCAAAAAATCTTGTCGTTTATTGGTTTGGTTTTTTGAAAATGTGAATCTGTATTGAAAAAGATAAACATAGATCCTTCCTACAGTATATCATAACTGATTAGCATTTAGTGAACAATTTTGGAGATGAACCAGAACGCCTGGAATACCTTGGTTCATCCCTTGCTTTCTCTTTTTGAGCAATATTCTTTGGTTTTCCATTGTGTTAGTAAATCAAAAATTGCTTTTAGAGAAGAGGAAAAAAAATAGTATTTAAGGTCAAATTTGCAATATCAAGTGTTACTTTCTGGAATGCAATATGCATTTCACAACTAGTTTCTTCTGTATAACAAATAACTTTTACAGCAACAGTTTTGTGTCTTTGCACATATGGAATACTTTGAGGGAAAACATTGAGGCAAGTAGCAGATTACAAAGAGTAAGTACTCCTGTATTGCTTAAGACTTGCTCTGGATAGTTACTCTATTAAGTATGACTAGCTTTGTCTGCAAGTCATCTCTGTATGACATAACTTAAGTCCTGACAAACTTTTTAAATGGAAGATTGGGTAGCAAAAGATACAGTAACCAATATTCCCTCTGATACTGCTGAAATTTTAACACTGTGAGAACAAGTTTCACAGCTATCAGTAGGCCAAATACACAAGAAAATAAACTGTCATGAACATACACAGCAAGGTAAAGCAACTGAAACACTTTATTTGAAAAGCATTTTCAAATCATTTTGTTAGCAGCAGAAATAACTGTGATTATGAATGAAGTGTGGGATTGATGGATTCCAGAGAATCACTTTGTGTTTCCCAGAATGGTAGTGCTTAATAGCATAAATTAGATGCACTTTTGTAGACTCACAGTGTGCATTAGGTTGAAAAGGATCTTTAAAGGTCATCTAGTCAAACCCCCTGCAGTAAGCAGGGACACCTTTAACTAGATCACATTGCTCAGAGCTTCATCAAGCCTGACTTTGAATGTCTCCAGGGATGGGGCCTCCACCACCTCTCTAGGCAACTAGTTCCAGTGTATTTTAATTAATATAAATAACCAGATCTATTCTTCAGGCTTTAAGAAATAGTTTAGTTTCTCAAAGCGATGTTGTATTAAAAGCTAGGTTTCTAAGTATTTTAAGAAAGGTGAATGTTATATGTACCCTCTAGCCCCTTCCAGTAAAAATTGCAATATAGAAACATTCACTCCTAAATCAAATTGCTGTCTTTGTTATCCTTCAGTTTATGACCTAATTAAAGTATTGCGGATCCATCATACTTTCAGAAGCAGGAGGGTTATGTCATAATTTGGAGGGAGGAGGGGAGAAGGAGGAAATAGGAGAAAAAAAAGTGAAGTATGATCTTCAGCAAAGTAATAGTATTGGAAATACTATGGGAAGTTAGGAGAATCTACTTTTTAAAGGGGATGTTACTTCTATAAAATGTATTTGTTCCATAGAACGGCATCTGTAGAAGAAGGAAATTTTCTTGTGGTAATTTTACTCTTCTTTCGAATCATGAAATTAGAGGGAAGATTTCTTTAAAGAAAACAGCAGCAAATCCAGCAGACAATACTACTCATCACTTGCATTTTACTGGAGAAATTTGTAAGTAATTTTTTAGTTGTTTGTATGTCAAAAATTAGCTGAATCTTATCACTGTGCCTATGCTAATGAAGGTTACATGACTGAAGTAAGCCATTGTCACGTCTCTGAATTCATAATAAATTGAAAGCATTGTTATCTGATAATAATTTTAATGATTTTTACTTTACTGTATCCAATGCTTCTTGGTTATTGTTTGACCTCTTCAAAAAAACACCACCATCTCAAAGTCTTGTGTTTGTAAATATTTTTTTAAATTTCTGTTGATTACAGCCATGTTGAACAAAACCTTGAGCAGTACATGTCTGACAGTTTGGCAAAATTTTAAGAAAATACTTGGCTATGACAAATGGTTTTGTATAGTGAAAGACCAAAAATCCAGTGGAATTGTTACAAAATAAAATAATGAACATCTTATGATTCTGGAATTTGAAGTTTATTTGGTAATTTTTTTAACATCTAGACCACAATATTCTCAGATTATGGAAATCAAGATTCAGAAATTTGAATCTAAAAAATAAAGTCAGATGTAGGAAATTATGATTAGTACAAGCAGTGTAGGTAGGCAAAGTTGCAGGTTGTAACAAAAGAAGGATCATTTTACTAGGACAAAAGGTGACTGATTAAGTTCTTCACTGAGAAGTGAATTTATTCCAGGATTTGCTGAATCTAGTACCTTCATTGGACAAGTTGTCACATACTGATAATATTTGCAGATGTTGGCAGGCATTGTCAGTTTGTGGGAGGATAGCATGTGATTTTGAGAAGAAATTAAGAGATAGTGTGCAGTTAAGTGCTAATCAAAAGGTTTGCTGTTAGAAATGGAGATCATGGCTTTAAAATTAGTTAGGAAGGAGCATCAAGGTTAGTATTGATCCTATTATGGTCATCAGAATAATGTAAGTCTGTAAACAATAAGAAAAGTCTGTAAAAAAGTCTGTGAGTCCAGAAAAAAAAATATGAGAAGATGTTTGTATCAATGTATACAAGACACTGATGAAGTCTCACACATGATCTCATCCAGCATGCAGTTCTGATCATCAAGGTGTAAGGAAGATGAATTCAGAATACCGTATATGAAGAGAACAGCTTCCAAAACAATTAGGAGGAAAAAAACCCTTTAATTAGAGAGAATAGGCAGGCTGAAAGAGGCTAGGAGTGTTATCAACAAGCTTAGTGGGAAGGTAAACAGTGGGGAAGGAATGTACTTTAGAGGAAAATACTGAAACAAGGAACAGACATTAATCTGTCATAAATTTGGAAACTCAAATATTTGTAATTACTAAGGTCTGGAATGTCTTCCAGTGGACTGACAGGTTGAATTCCTTGTGAATGGAAACATGTTAAGTAGTTGCCTGAAAACCAGAAGTTCTTTCAGTCAAACATCCTTAAAGTGTTGTTGGCCCCTATATATTCAACTTGAAGTGTCCTGTTACTGAATGTAAGCGTCAAACAAGGTTAAGACACATTGTCTATACCTTTGTGTAGCGATTCCTATTCATCTTTTAATATCCCTTCAGAGCCTAGGGGTTGCTTACAGTTTCTTGGTATCATTCCAATGGTTGCTCTTCAATACCATGGTGATAATCTTAGATTTTGAAGGCCTGTGTGAGAGTGCAGCAATCCATAGGAAGGTTTTATTTTTCATAGGTTTTAAGGTCTTTTTTCTCTTAGCTTTCTGTGTTCTACTTCACTGTTTAACATCTGTCTAAAGGGAGGCTGAGTTAAATGACTTTGGATTCCATAGTGGGCTTACATAAGGGCATTCAAGCCTAAAATTTATGCATAAATAAAGCATAGTTAAAGTTTTATTGTATTTTAGTTCCAGAAATGTAGTACTTGCCTGATCCTCTGTTGATGAGTTGGTCTGCA
>VZTU01025256.1:101774-194766 GCA_013400835.1 Zapornia atra | reverse complement strand
CATCTCCCCTATGAGGACAGGCGCTGAGAGCTGTGACTGTTCAGTCTAGAGAAAAGAAGACTTAGGGGGGACCTAATTAATGTTTATAAATATCTTAGGCAGGGGATGCTGGGGGATTTGGCCAGCCCCTTTTCAGTGGTCTGTGGGGACAGGACAAGGGGCAATGGCTGCAAGTTGAAGCACAGGAAGTTCCGCCCCAACACGCGAAGAACTTTTTCACAGTGAGGGTGACAGAGCAGTGGAACAGGCTGCCCAGGGAGGTGGTGGAGTCTCCTTCTCTGGAGATATTCAAGACTCTTCTTGAACTCTTCTGACTCTTCTTCTCATTTTCTGGATGCCTATCTGTGTAATATGAGATAGGGAGCCTGCTTTGGCAAGGGGGTTGGACCCGATGATCTCTCGAGGTCTGTTCCAACCCCTACGATTCTGTGATTCTGTGTTATTTTAGAACAGGGTGTACTAATGTTTTATTGATATTTATTTTTGAAGTATGAATTACAGTTATTAATCATTCAAAACAAACTGTGTGAATTTTTAGCTACTGAGTTGTTTCAAAGTTAAGTTCTCCTGATTCAGTTCAATTGCAATTTATGCTTCTCTATTCCTTCTGGAAAGATTGAAAAGTAAAACTTTGAAGGTACGAGGATCTATTTCATATAATACACTGCTTGTTTCAGAATATCAGTCAAATTTATAAACCAATTATCAATCAATTTTATAAAATTTTTAAAAGTATTAGAGATGTATTAATAATGAGTTCTCTAGAAATTTTTAGAGAGCTTATAACTAGTAAAATGTCCCTCACTTGCAAGGCATAGATTGGCAGCTGCTGAAACTCAGGGAAAAAGCCTTCTTCATGCTACAACTTAGTCTGTTGCTTGGTGTCCTAATGCCCTTTCTCTGGAATTTGTAGAGTAAACTGTTGTTGGTGGCAGAATATCAGACATGATGGACTAGAAGTCCATTCATGAAATGCTGAGGGTACAGCAGTGTAGGATTTAGTTTCTGTGTCATCCTGACTTTTTTTTGTTTTCTGTGGAAAGTTTGCCACTGGGTTTTCTTTCCTTCTTAGCAGGTACAGTACCTGAATTCTTAGTTTTTTACTCCCAGTAGCTCAGCTGTCAAAGATGAGTGGAAAAGGAAGCATTTGGAGTTCTGCGCTTCTCTGTGTAAGATACTGATGTACTGGATGGAGCGAGTTCAGCAGGGCACCAGGATGATGAGGGCTTGAGCATGTGATGTACTAAGGAGATCCTGAGAGCACTTGCTGTTTAAAAAGGAGAAGGCTTAAAAGGGGGAACTTACTGTGATTCACCTATTTAATGGAAGAATATAGAGAATACAGGGCCTGGATCTTCTTACAGCTGTGTGTGCGGAGAGAGCAAAGAGCAGTGGACACAAACAACAAGATAAATTCCTATTAAATTTTAGGAAAGTAATTCATAATGGGGTAGTTGAACATGGGAAGAGTTTGCGCAGAGAGGCTGTGGATCTCAGTCCTTGGTATGCAGAACTTTTCCAGATAAGGCCTTAAGGAGCTTCCTTTAAGATTGTCCTCGGTTTTTCTAGAGTTCCTTTCCAACTTTTTTTTTGGCACTCATTTAGTCTAAAAAGTGCCAGCCAGCGTCTTTCTCATGGGATATGTTTCTAAAATAAATGTTTTAGCAGCTGTACAAGTGCTGAACAAGTAGCTTCTTGTTGAACATCTTTTTAAGCTCCTAGTTCATTTTAACTGTCTCTGTGAAGCTCTGTCCTATTGGATATCTTCATAAAGTACATTCTTAACAGAACCAAATACAAACTAATAGGTGTGTTTTGCTCCTCTCTTTAGAAGTGTTATTAACAGATGAATTTTAGATACAAAAGCGCTAAGGAGATCGGCTGTCCAAATTACCTCTGCAAAAAAGATGTTATCCTTAAAAATAAAAGGCATGGTGTGGTATATGATAACTGAACAATACTTTTAATATCATTTCTCTTTGTGTGGTACCTTGAGAAACAAAAAAACCCAAACATACTGTGTGTTTGTTGCAAATATACATTAGTGACGTGAGACTCCCTAAATTCTTGTCATGCAGAGGACACATGGTAACTTTCAAATCCAAACTACTCAGACTGTAAAATTCTTGAGCCTAGTTTGGCCAAATATCCATGGGTTAGTAATAATAAAGTTGCTAAAACCCAGACTATTTATACGGGTTGTTTACACATCTGGTTGGCACGAATGTGAGAACTGATTATGCAATCGCCATCTTAAAGACTGCACAACCTTTCTAAGTGCAGAAATTGGTATTAATAATGTTACCTAACACTTCAAGAATTTTGAAATAATGCCACTTTAGATGTCTCCCCCTCTATGTCCTTAGCAATAAAGTTGAAATCATAACAAAGGTGACTCTATTTAACAAAAAATGGCTATGTAGAACTCTGGAAGAACAGCTCTTTTTTTAGAAATCAGTGTGAAAGGATAAGTGCTAATGTTGTACTGTTGAAATGCCTGTGAATGGTGCAGACTTGTGTATTAAGACAAAAAAAAATATGAAACATATTTCATGACTTGCTGATCCACAAGTGGAGTTTCTACTTCATTGTGACTATCACTGTTGTAAGTAGAATACAGATGAGGATTTTCAGTTTTAGTTCGAGTTTGCTTTTTGCTAACAGCAAACTGTAAGCTAAACACGTGCTAAGTGAGCTGAAGACACAGATTGTCTTGGTGATTTTTTTTAAAAAACATTTTCTTTTTGATGAGGTAATTTTGGCGTGTACAAGTTAAGTAGTGACAGGCTTAATATACCACAAACAACAGAAAGGGTCAGAAGAATAATATCAATGAGAAAATGATCATAAAATCAATTTACTTTTTTCAAATGAAAGGTTTGAATTTGCATTTTTGATCTTATAGGGTTGGTTTTGTTTTCTATTGATATTACAGTAGAAAGAACTAACTGTATCAGTGGTGTTTTAGATTTATTCCTTACTGAAGGAATACAAATGATTATTTTTATGACTGAGTTGAAAGCCTCCATTGCATTTTTTGAGTGGCAGTAGTCTAATCTGATTACTTGATGTTCTTCCTGGGCTATTTCTAAGTCATTCTGAAAACATCCCTTAATATAACCACATATGAATTTGTTTTCAAAGCTAGTCTGAAAATAGGGATAATTTTTAAATATCATAGGTACAGGCCTGTGGGTAGGAACAAATAAGCCTTCTTGTCAGCTGAACTGAAAATCCATAAGAAAGTGTAAAATTGAATACCTAAGTTGTGGTTGCTTGTATTCTAACTGGTGTTTTTGACAATCCATAGGTCTTACTCCTACTACATTGAGGTGTCCATGGATGAGTTAGACTGGATTCGGGTTATCGATCACTCCAAATATCTCTGTCGGTCCTGGCAGAACCTGTATTTTCCTGCCCGTGTCTGCAGGTTAGTACATCAATGTAATGCTTCGTGGCTATCACTAAATAATGTAGACACCAGTTGCTGGATTTTGCTACTGCATTGTGTATGTCTGATAATGTATGATATACACAACTCTCATCAGCCATCTCAACAAAAAATAAATTTGTCTATCTTGGTGGATGCTTTTAAAAAATACATATGAAGAGGTGATAAATTGCAGGCATCCTGTTTTGAAAACGGATGCTTCCACCTAACTGTATGTGTCTTTCTCCCTTTGTTTTTGTCGTTCTCACTCTTCATCTTGCAGCTGATGTTTTTTTTCCTACTAAGTAGTAAGCATCATTACTTGACTGCCAAAATGTTAAAAATGTGTTTACATACTTTCTATACAACTTGGAAATGTATTTTTATATATTTTTTATATTTTCTGCTGTTGCACTGAGTGTTTTCAGCAGTTGTGAAAGCGAGAAAAGGGAGAGTTAGGACTAAGTAGGATTGAACAATGGATTGTGTGAAACAAAGCAGCTACATGGGTTTAACTATTATTAAGGTGATGATGTCTTTTTACTGTAGGTGCTGGGAACTCTGGAAAGAGCTTATGATCGCATTGAAGCTGTCTTAGCCAAAACCTGAATTGAGCTCATTGTTAGAGAGGTCCTAAGCTGTAGATTGTAAAGATGTTAATATCATTAGATTCTGAGTCATGAACCATAAAGGAAATGCCCTGTACTGCAGTAACAATTAAGTAGGCACAGACTTCTCAATCAGTACAGCATCTCTGGGAATCCCCAAGACAGGGAAGTGCTTTCTTTTCCCCAAAGAACAACCTTTTTCTCTAATCTTTACTGCTCTGCTGCATGGGATTGTTGGCAAATGGTTGTGGTCTATGGGGAAAGAGTCTGGTGGGGTCACCTGGGTGCCTGTCTTTCTCAGGTAGCTCTTTCTCAGCCTCCCTCTTCTTTTTTTAAGTTCTTACTGAATGTGACTGATGTGAAATTTGTTTTTCCTGATAGAAACATATACATTCTCACCTTTTCCTTCTAAGTATTATGGTTCTGGCTTTACTGCTTTCTCTTTCTGAAATGGTTGGCGATGTCCCCTAATTGGTGTGTGTATGACAAATTTTTGTTCACAGGTATCTGTAAATCAGCTAGCAGTGGTGCATAGCTGTATGTTATCTATTTAAATGCATGCACAAACACACGTGGAAATCTCTCCTTTACAGTTTTATTTTAGCAGGTATTTGAGGTACACACTTGTCCAGGTAACTAACTATAGCACAGATTTCCTTATCACACAGTCCTCCTGCTGCTCACTTTTCCTGTTCTGCTCCACAATCCTAGTAAACCTGTTATTTTCGATAAATCTCTGTTCCTCATTATCATATCCACAAAGAGGGAGGGAATTCCCTGGAGGTGCAGCCACTTGGAAGAGCAAGTGAAGGAGCTAAAGAGAAACTCTTGTAGCAGCATAAGTTTATGAGTACTGATTGTTAAGGAGCAGTAACCTTAAGGCAGTATGAGTTCTCAGTTGTGACTCAAGGTGATAATTCAGGGTAGTTCAGATAAGGATGCTTGGTAAACTCTTTAAGTCAGTGAAGCTTACATTACATTGAATGTATTTGCTAGTCAAAATAAAAGTACTGGGACTTTAATTTACTGTTCTTTTTATGTATTTGTACTGTAAATAAGAAAAGGCTGTTTTAAATGTAGAGACATAAAATTGCTGACCTTTTTCTTAGAAGCTCCACTTTAAGAACTCTGTATTTATTTATTTGCATTAATATAGATAGGTCCAACTTGAAGGTTGGCTCTGCTTTAGTCAGGGATTTGGACCAGTTAATCTCCAGAGGAGAGGCTTTGAGTAGGGGAGGCTGTGTGCACTTACAGATTAGTATTTGAGACTTTTATTTATCTGGCTTTTAATTAATATTCTATAGAGAAAGAGGTAAGCAAGGAGGACTAGATTTTGTTTTCTGTCTCTAGTTTCAGGGGGGGTTATTATGTATTTAAAGTAGTTTTGTTTACGTAAAATGGTTAAATTAGTTATCTCTGAGATGCTAATAAAACTCAAATCTTCAAACACATAGCAGTCTTTTGCCAACTTAAAAAGATTGTGTTGTGAGAACAGATGAAAATATGAGTTAATATGAGATTATATCAGAATGCATTCTTTTAATGTTTGATACTCTGTTTTTACAGATAAGTTATGTGTGCCTATCAAAGACCAGATATGTTTTAAGTGTTCTATATACTCTAGGAAGAAATTCTTATTAGATTATCAACAGTTAATGAAGAAAACTTCATTTGAAGTTGTAAATGCCTGTTCCATTTTTAAAGGAAGTCCATAATGCAGTTCAGTAAATCACTCATATTTATTAGTACTAGGTTAATCAATACATTCTTCACATCCAAAGCTAGTTCTGCTTTCATATTGCTCAACACTGGTTCTGCTGTGTGCTCTTGAGTAAGGGTGACAAATCTCAGTGCCAAAATTTTCCTGTGCATGGACAGCAGTGCTGAGGAGTGCATTGCAGATTTAATGGCATTGCAAAATTAATGGCAATTCTTGCCATTAATTTTAATTTTTAGTCCCTTTTTGTCTTAGTAATACATATAATGCATATAATATCTTCAAGCAGCCTCCCACTGAGGGAACTGTGCAACAGTTTTTAAAATATTTGCATGCGTTGTCAGTGGAAGATGCTGGACTGAGTATTTTTTTACTGTGTAGTTTCTTATCAGTACAGATGTGAGAGAGGTGTTTTTTGGGGGTTTGGTTGTGGGTTGGATTTCTGTTGTTTGAGTCAACCCAATTTTTTTTCAAATAATATAGTGCTTTATGGCATCGCTGTATAGGATGACTTCTTGAGTGGTGATGGAAAATCGGAGATTAGTGTTACTCACTGTGGGTTTTATTTACACTTTTTTGAAGCAAGGGAGTAGAACATGCCAGATTGAGTACACGTTGTTGAAGGGCAGTCTGTTTGTGTCTGATACACTAGAGCAATTGTTCAAACATAGATTATAAAGAGAATATGAGCCCTGTAACATTCGACAAGGTTAGTTGCCTTTTTGAGTTTCCTTTCACATAAATACTAGTTAAGCAAGGTGAGAGCTGTAAAGGTCTAAACTAGTGTGTTCACCTGAGTTTTGAGAACCTATTCAAATGTTTCCATGGGCATAAAAATGAATAGAGCATATTTTACGTTTGCATGTGTGTTTACATGTGCTTTTTGTTTGTTTTATAAACCTTTCACTTTCCTCTTAGGTGTATCTATTTTCAAATCTACACTCAATTTCACACTAGCTGGATGAAAAGAATGCAACCTTCTGGCATTTAGTTGTTAAATAAAGTAAATAATTTATACCACGAGGAATTCAGACCAGTTCAGTCTCTGCAACAAGTCATTTATTGTATTATATGTGTTATAGTCTCTATCATCACTTTTTTTTTTTTTTATTATATGAAGCATTGTGGAATATTCATGCTAGTGTGTTAAAGTTAGGGGCATTGTTGTGCTTCCCATCTGTCCTGGTTTCAGTGAGGCCAGAGTTAATTCTCACTAGGAGCCAGCACAGGTGAGCTGAGCTGGCCCAGGTTGTTTTCTACACCACATGATGTCACAGCCCCATAAAAGGGGCTGGGAGGGGAGAGCTGGGTCTGTGCTGCTGTGGGGATGTGCTGAGTGTGGGCAGAGCGTCCTGTTGGTTGTCAGGTTGGGAAGTACTCTGTGTCACCATCCTCTGTGTTTTCTGTCACGGGGTTCTGTTGTTGTTGTTTCCCACTCTTGTGCTGTGTCAGTAAACTGTCCATATTCCAATCCATGGGGCTTTTTCTGTTTCTCCCTGGGGAGGAAGTGGAGGGTGGTGCTCAGCTGCTGCCTGGGGCTCAACCATGACAGTCCTTTTTGGTGCCAACGTGTGGCACAGAGGGTTGGGATAATGGTAGGTCTGAACTGATCACATTAAAAAGCGAGCTGTGATAACTGTTTGTCATGTTATTTAAACAGGTGACTGCTCACAGTGATGTTTTGTTTGGTCACGTGGCTGTGGTATGTAAACCCACACTTGCTCTGTGTAATCCCTGCTGCTTGTTTATCACCTCAGGGAAGGGGGATCCAGCTTCTCATTTTGTTGTACTGTGTGATACTGACTTAGATCATCAGTGGGCATGAGCCTAAGCAGGTGTATGTATGTTGCATTTCTGTCATGCCCAGAGTGTGGACAACTCTCACCATTGTTTTAGAAATTGCACCCAATCTATGGGAAAGACAGGGGATGGGAGGGCAGGAGGGAGAAGATAGGCTTTCTCCTCCCCTTTTCTGTTCAGGCTTGTTACAACAGCCTTTGAGAACTTTGAATACCCCTGGGATGTTCAGGCCAGTATGTTCATTTTGCTTGGTCACCTGAATGTTTTTCCAGTCTTGTTTAGGATTACAAGCAAATGTTTTAAGAATACCACCTAGATATCTTCCCCTGGGCTAAATAGTCAGAGCTGGCACGGTGTGTGGGAGAGTATGACAGGTGTCTGGAGACCTTCTCACCCCCAGTGGTCTGGAGCTTCACCCCTGCAGGACCCTGAAAACGCAATAGACTGTTTCAAAGGGAAATGCTGTGGCTATTCCAAAGGAGCACAACTCGTCAAGCTGTGCTGGGCCCTGGCCACTGTCTACCAAACCCTGCCCGATGGTAGGCAGTGCCATCAGGGGAAAGAGAAGGAAGACCCACCCACAGGCACTGCAGCTCCTCCAGCGTCATAACAGGCATTGTGGCTACTCAAACCCTAGAGACAGACACCGTAGCTGAGCCAAAAAAACATCTATAACATAATCTTCTTGATTATGTTAAAGGTTAACTCTTTTATAGCACTTAGCCCATAGGTCTTATAATGTTGAAATGTGTTTCAAGAGAACCACAATTAAAAAAAAAGCTGCTTGTAGGGTATTTTTCAGAATCCACATGGATATCCGTTTGAATATGGGTAAGCAGCAACAGTTCATTAACAAAAAAAAAAGGTGACAGGTTTTCAAATTGAAATAGCAATCAGAGTGGTCAATCTAAGCTCTCTTGGGATAAAGATGTTCAAATAAATTAAATGAACATTAACACCTCTAAAGACATTTGAACAGGCAGTGCTCTTCGCTGTTTTATCCTTTGCACTTTTTTCATCCTTTCATTTTTTTGTTCTGCAGCTTCATCTTTTTTAAGAACTCTATTTTACAAGAAATTACAAGAAAACATTTTTGAGAGGTCTCAAAATAAGTCAGTGGTAGCCACAAGGTGTCACTGTAATAAAAGTTTAACAGACTTAATTTCTATATGTTTAAATACCTTTAGTGAAACTGCTGTTCCTAATGTATGTTGTGCTTGTGTACTAAACTGCCCCAATACACAGATGGTTCTGGTTTTTGCTATAGAGAGAGTGAGTATGGAGATTGTTCCCTAAATAAGAAGGAATCTGTCGGTTCATTTTCCATGTTTCATACGACACTTGATGATGCTGAGTGTTAATTTGAGGGGTATTTGCCCAAGCAGACCACTTTATACTGTGAAAAACAATGCAGTTTTACTGCTAACATGGAAATTGGAAAAGATAATGAAAGGGGGAAAGGGTCAATTTTAATCTGGATTTGCTACTATTTCATTGTCTTATCTTTTCTTGAGATATTATAATGAGACTAATCAAAGGGAAATATCAATTAATTGTTACTGCATAAATTTCTGGTCCTAAAGCATGTTTCTATTCAAAGAACAGATAAAAGCCTGTAGAGTAATGCTGGAAATGTGGGAAATTATTTAAGAATATGATTTTTCCTCTTTTTTACTGTTTTAAAATGAACAATGCTGAGGTTTTCTAAAACTAGTGGGCTGAATTAATAGTGTTACAATGCATTTAAGTGTTCAGTGTTTCTCTTGGCTGCTATGGATAGTGTGGTGTAGAATTATTTTTAGTTTAGAACGTGTATTCATGTATAAAATGTATTTATCAGTGCAAAGAATTCTTGCCTTTCCTTTTATTAAGCATTGATGATATTGGGTGGGTTTTTTGTTCAGTGCATCAAGAGGTTTTGCTACCAATGATTATACCATTCTCAGTCCTCTGCCTGAGT
Organism: Zapornia atra; assembly: GCA_013400835.1. NCBI lineage: Eukaryota > Metazoa > Chordata > Aves > Gruiformes > Rallidae > Zapornia > Zapornia atra. The sequence continues at coordinate 185,248 of VZTU01025256.1, read as the reverse complement.
GGAGACAAATTAAATTGTAGAACCCCGTCTCCTGAGCATTGAAAAAAGCAAAATGTAAAAAGAGTAAGTGTTGCAGTACAAATGCAATTCTAAGCTAAGAGAAGTCAGCAGTTGTGCACAATTATTTTGCAGGTAGTGACATGCAAAGAGATGTGATTTTTCTCATAGAGGCTAGATGAGATTTTTTTTCTTCTTGGTCTGGCAGCCCCAGATACCTGAGCTTTATACTGGTGATGGTGCAGTTATTTTATTTTTCTTTGCACTTGGGGGAGTCACTCATTGAATTAGTTAACTGATTAAGCAGTAATGTCTCACTTTCTCCCTTACCAGTATTCTCTGACATCCTATCTGTATTAGATACCCATTTTGCAGTTTTCCTGTGCTTGGTGGAAACAGTGATAATAATTTGCCAAAATGTGTTCTGAATATGGTTCAATTTAAGAAGAGGTTGAAACAAGCCAGGAGTTAACTCTTGAAGAGTTGAAGCACGGTCACAGGTACTTGAAATAAACTGAGAAGAAAGCATTATCTGCAGATCTATTCTAGCACTAGCTTTTTAAAGCAAGTAATTCTGCTTTATCCCCAGGTGGAGAACAGTTCAGTTTAGAAAAAGCGTATAGCTACCCAAAAGAGTCTTTTGACTAGTGTTTTAACTTAAAAGGCAACTCTACTACATCACTGACCTAATTGAAATATGTATGCTAAGAGTGGCTGGCAGGAGATCTGGTAAGGCCTGCAGACAGTCTAAAAAGCATTTGAAAAGATTTTTATCACTAAGTCATTAATATCCTTAGAAAAGGACTTCTTAAAAATGGAATGATTAAACTTGGGCAGCTGAAAGCATCTTTACCTTAGTTACTGCACTGGAGAAATGAAAATGGTTGCATAGGTGACATGTTGATTAGTTACTTTGTTTGTACTGTGCTTTGGGAAGCATTGACTATTGTGTAAATATTTTATTTCTAACTGCAGATATGCTGATATTTTAGAGTTTAGGAATAAAAAAAACCCAACCAAATAACTTTGCTGCACAATACAAATTAGCTTTTTTTCACTTCTGGATAACTGAAATCTTAAAGTCTTTCCCTAACTCCAATGCTGTATGTAATACAGTGATAATCTAATGTCTAGAGATAAGTAAAAATTATCTTGGTTAGTATTTCAGAACCATATTATTAAAAGAAAGCAATTTTGACGTGTCACTCCAGACCTTTGAGGGTTTTCACTGACATTATTTCCACTAAACGCTTTTCGCTGCAGGCATGTGGTTTTCCTTCTTTGGGGGTGAGGAGATGAGCTAATCACCCTTTCTAGTAGAAGGTGGTCATGCAGAGGAATCTTTATTGGCATGTTTCCAATACCTTGCTTTTAACTTCATGAAATACAAGGACATGATTTCCTGAAGCCTTCATTTGAGTGACTAGGTGCTGTTATTTTATCAGTGTTTAAACATCCTTTTTTTTGGGCTCGGGTTTTTCAGTGTAGATAATCTACATAGGATTCAAGAAAGCTGTTGCCTGGCCTGGGACAGGATGTTTATTGATTTGAGAGATCCCTTTCTTCGCTTCAGGTTACGTATGATTTTGATCCTAAGCTTGCGCTTCTAATTTCACCTCCAGATGTGGTTCTGGTGACACAGACACTCATTTCTGTCCAGGCATACTGAATAACATTTTCCATCAAAAACTTTATCAAGGCAGCTTTTTTCTTCTCAAATTCCTTGTCTCTGCCATAGCAATTTCAGTTAGCGTAACCTAAAGAGCTCAACTCAGCTTTGAGGAAAAGCAAAAAAGCTAGTGTGCATTGAAGCTGTTGATGACAACCTGCCAGACAGCATATCCTCTGAAAATGAGTATTTGTCTGAAAAAACTCTATGTAGAGGGGTCAATATGGCTTGTATAGAAATACCTGAGAAATGTAAGAGAGAGCCTGCCAATCCAGTTTGCTGTGTATGAATTATAAGCAAGCATAGCATGTTCTTATTTTTTGGTTTATAGTTTAGAAGAGACAATGAATTAAAGAGATCTAGATTATATATTTCTTGTGTTTTCCATAATAAGAAGCAGGGAGTTTTGTAGTATGGTTAGAATTTCTATGTATTCTGAATTTTTATGTATTCATTGTGAGTTTCCTAAACTGTAAATTGTTTCTAGGTCTGTTTTGAAGGTATTTCTTCTCATAAAAGAGATCTGACATTGATGCAAATTATCAGTAGTTATTCTACTTGACAGTGATAGATAAAGATACACCTAAACACTAAATTATCAAATTGTTCATAATAACTCTCCAGCAAGTTGTGTTTTAGAGTTAATGTTGCATAAGACAAATCTGTGTTTAAAATGCATCTTTTAACGCTTTTGCTATAAATTCTCTCCTGTGATTTCTGTTACGCTCCAAGAGCTAGAATTAACTGTGAAAACTTGCCATGTGTATTTACAAAGACAGGCTTTTACAAAAGGAAATCTTGTTTTACCAAATTTGTAAGAATTCTGGTTTATTTCAGTTAGCTGATCAGTGATGGCCATCTGTTGAAGTTGTTTGATGTCATTGTACAAAATATTTCTCTTTTTCCCTATTTCTCAGTAGTTAATGGGCATGGTTTGTGGATGTGTGTCTGAAACACTGAACCACATTTAAAATTACACATCATGAATATTCAAATTGTATACGTAAAACCAAATAATACACTTACGTAGATTCACTTTTCAATGTCTAAGTTTATGAAGCCATCTGTCAACCAACACTAGGCAAATCTCAGTTTTGGAATAATTTGGGTGACTTTAAAAATTCCATAGTAAAGCACATTTGTCTGTGGCTAAACTTGATTCTTTTTTCACAAGCCTTAAGTTACCTTCTGTATGGCACTTTTTAAAGTCATCAATGTATGAATGGGAAAGCCATAAACTAAACTGCTTTATTCAGTGTCTTTTTTGTGCTAAAAAGAACCTCACAGAACTGGTGTTTAATATGAACTTTTTGAGTTCTTTCTCATCTCAGTTTAAAGTGGGAAGATTAGAGGGATAGTTCCATTTGATGCAGCTTTTAAACAGCTTTCTGTTCCATGAAAGGAATATTCACCCCCTAATACAAGAGAAGATAGGACACAAAGAGTTGAAAAATGAAAAAACAAGCTGAGAAGATGAATCAATAAAAATTAACAAATTAGGTGCCGTAGCAAATTAAATTTATAGGAAATAATGCATGCTGTGAAAGTGTGCATAAGCACCGACAACTGACAGAAATGAGCGAGCGAAGGAAAGCAAGCAATGAAAGAGAGATCACACAGAGAAAATTCAGGATGTTTGGAGAAAAGAATGCAACCTTTAATGAAAAGTGGAAAAAAAAGCTTTTAAAAGATAGTGGTGTTTTACAGTAGGGATAATTACAGGAAAGCCACATGTGATTTATCATTTTTAGGCTTCTAGTGGAAGCAGTTAGTGTATTATTTATAATGCCTTCTAAAAGAGAGATAAATTGATCTTGGTAAAACACCAGATTTGGGGTTTGATTTTTACCATGAAGAAGTTTTTATAGCTTGATATTTTAATGCTTGTTTTTCATTTCTGAGATTGGGACAGATATTTCCATACTTCGCTGGAGATGTAATAAAGATCTTAGAAATCTTAGATACTCTAAGTTACATCATTAGTGATCAGTAAAATAGTGGCTTCATTACTTCATACCATTTTCTTTTTTGTTTGTATTGGAGAATAGCAGCAGTGATGCAAGGTGTATTAAATATTGATTTCTAAATCTGTATTCTGTTCAGTTCAATTATCCTGTCTCTCCTAATGGCAAATTGCAAAGTTGGCTAATCAAGCTGTTTTCTCATTACCAACCTAAGAGCCCTGTTGAGTCAGACCAAGGGGCACCTACCCCGTGTCCTGTCTCTGACCCTGAGAGCAGGAGATGCTGGTTAGGGAGAGCCTACAAGCCCAGCCATCCTCTGGGTTCCCTTCTTCTTATACCTCTCCCAAGCTTGCTAGTATACTTCTCCATTCATTTATGAATTCTACTGAAAAGTAGAATTTGGTGGTATTTCTTTGGGTTGAAGTTGACGGGGTATTTACAAAGGTTAATTATTTTATATACTCTAGAAGTTAAAATTGAAGGTGGGTTGTTTCTTGGGGGCTTTTATGTTTGTTTGTTTTCTGAGGTTTTTTTCTCTGACAATACCTCTCAACTTATTTGAGAAGTTTCTCAATGTATTCAATATCTGTTTTGGAGGGAAGGATGGACATGCAGAATTTTAATTTTTGTTTTATTATTAATGACTAGAATTATATCCTTTTTAAAAGAGAGAAAAATTCTGAAGTTAAAATAATCATTTCAAATCTTCACAGATAGAGTTGGGGTGAAGGGGGAAGAGTTTGGTTGTTTCACAGATTTATTTTTAAGTGGTTACAATTAAGTTGGATTGGGAAACTCTTGAAAAGCTGTTAAGAATTTGAAGAACGTGACTTTTTTGAGATGTTTGGGTTTTTTAATGTATAGGATTTGCGTGTGTGGAATATATACTAACTTTCCATGTGATTTGACATTCTGTGTTTATTTTCATATTAACAGACGCCCTCACTTTTTATGCCATCAACATTTGGATAATGTAGTTTAAAAACCCTTTATTTTTAATTAATTGCTCTTTTAAATAAAGAAATGCATTACTGGTTTTATAACAAGCTCTTTAGAGTCTAAAAGTTAAGAGTTTAAATGTCATGTGTTTGGTCATTTCACAAAGTTAGGAGTAAATTACGAGTACATAGTATTAAGGCATGCAATCAATCTTAATTGTGCCTTAGAGTGTTTCCATACAGCAGTTCTGTTCTTCAGTGCATATTAATAAGTTTTTATCAGATAAAATTCAGTTCTAAACACTATTAAGATTGGCTTTTAAAGTTGTTGTTATTTTTACTACTTTTATTACAGTACCAGTAGCAGGACAATTTTCTCTGTAAAATGAGTATTTATGAACACTTTCATTAACATAAGACAATATAATTATTTTTTTCTCAGTTTAACCAGTGATGTTAATGTTCTCTTTGGAGGGTGAGAGTTATTTTGATTTGTTTCTTTTTTAAATGAGAATATTCTTAATTCTGATTTAATAGGTGGGAAAAGTAACGATGGGTGGAACACTGTAGATGTTTACGGACAGACACTTCCCATTCAGTTTTTAGTTCATCCCCTTTTTTTAAGTGAAGGATTTAATATCGACTTTGATGAAAACTGATTTTAAAGCTTCATTAGATCAAAATAAGGTGAAAGGCTGATGTTTCCAGTTTGTAGTAAATTATAAAGCATATATAACATCTGTAAAGAGAGGTGAATTCCTGTGTCACGTTTCATCTTGCCTTCATAGATACATGTGTGAAGGAAGGGAAACAAATTGTTTCAATATGGCAAATTTATATTATTTCTTCGGAGTGAAAATGAATGAAATTGAAATAATTCACTCTTGGGTGAAACTAGAAGCTATAAATGTATTTTATCCTCTTGCTGCAGATTGACATACTGCAGATTAGTAATAAGAGAATGTTCCTCGTGTCATCAACAGTAGTCAGACACATTCATGAGTACTGAATTACAGTCAGGAAAAAGGGGTTCACCATACTCTTGTGTAATTTACACAGAAGAGCATGTAATTCATCATTTTAACAGAAGCTGCTATTCACTGTTAGAAAATTATTTTTTCAGATCTCTTAAACCCTTTTTATCCTTTTTGTTTTGTAAAGCTTGTATTACCTGTGCCTCATCTGCATCACCCGTGCATCCACTGATTTCTGGGAGGATACTGAAGGCTCTTTACTGTCCTCCTGCACATGAGCATCTGTTGGCACCATCTCATCTAGCATCTTCTCCACAGGGGTCTGGAATATACTAAGATTTGGGGTCAGCAGTGTGTTTAGAATACTTTATATCCACAACTGACTGACATTCATAGTATGTAGAGGATGAGAGATCCTTGAAAGTTTTGCATTGTCATAGGCAAGTTGAGCTTGCAGGGTTTGTAGTAAAGATACACAAGCAAGCTAGCAGGAAGAGGGGGGCAGCGAGGATGTTGAAGGGTCCGGAGGGAAAGATGTACGAGGAGAAGCTGAAGTCCTTTGGTTTGTTCAGCCCGGAGAAGAGGAGGCTGAGGGGAGACCTCATCGCTGTCTATGGCTTCCTGATGAGGGGGAGTGAAGGGACAGGTGCTGACCTCCTCTCTTTGGTAATCAGTGATAGAACAGATAGATAGATGGTACAAAGCTGCGACAGGGGAGGTTTTGGTTGGACGTTAGGAGGAGGTTCTTTACCAAGAGGGTGATTGGGCACTGGAACAGGCTTCCCAGGGAAGTGGTCACAGCACCGAGCTTGGCTGGGTTCAAGAAGCATCTGGATGATGCACTCAGTCACATGCTCTGACTTGGCTGTCCCTGTGTGGAGCCAGGGGTTGAACTCCATGATCCTTATGGGTCCCTTCCAACTCAGGATATTCTGTGATTCTGCTTTCCAAGATCTTAAGAATTGTTTGGAGACCACTACTGTCATGTTTGTCACAGCATGGCACCATATAACCTTTCACAGAAATAGTCTGAGAAAGTCTTTTCCGACCTAGTGATTCTGTGATAAAGGTTGGCTGACTTCACAGCAATGTAGTTCTAGAAGCTGAAGTAAGGTAACACAAATTGCTGGAGGAGGCTGACCTTGCAACACCACACATCTATTTAATAGAGAGCGCTGAACCTAAATGTGGTGATTTGAATGTGTTTTAGAGGAGCCTATTATATCCACTGATAGTACTGGGGAACCTTAGGTGACTCTTCCCGTAATGTAGCTCCCCGAGTTGAATGCCTGCAGCAAAATGATGTGAATAATTCCTGTATCCTTTGGGAATTGTTTTCTGTTAAGACTATTCATGTTCTGAACTGGAGATACACATGTAATGGAAGAGATTATTGCATTTTTGGAAGAGTTTTAGTACACGAGCAGGGTGCAGTTAAGGCCTATGCTCAGGAAATAACTATTTGATTGATATTGGGGGGAAAAAAGGCTATTGGAAGGTATTTTCAGGAACAGTGCACTGTGTTTAATTAGATGTTCATCACTTAAACTTTTGAAGGGGAAGGAATGATACAAATGAAGTAGAAAGGATGTTCATAAGAGATGAATTAAAAAAATCTAAGGTGGAATGCTCTCAAGGTGTATTTTAAACACGATAATAGTTTGTGTCTAAAATAATCTTAAAAGGTATTTAGCTATTGGGGAGTTGACTGAACATTTTATTCTGTACTATAAGCTTGTTTAGTGCACATTTCTTCCAAAAATTATTCTTAAAGAATTCTCCAAAACTTTGGCTATGGAAAATTGCTTAAAGCAATGCATGAAAGGAAAACTGAGTGTCTACCCAGGTTGTCCTGTTTCCTCTGTTAGCTTTGGTAACTGTTGGAGCTCAGTAAAAAAATGTGAGTGACACGTTACTCTGTGTGTTTTGGGATTATGGTAATTAAAACACTTTTTTTTCATGGGAGGTGGGGAGAATGAGAGGAAAAACTGTTCTTGCCCAGCCCTTTCAGCATTTGGAGGACTTCATTGATGTATTATTTATAAAATCTTCTAGAATTAACTAATTTTAAAATACATCTTCACTGAATATCTGCTTTACTTATTTGACACATTTTACTATTTTGTACTGTGGATGACCAGTGTTTGAGCTGTTCAGAAACAAATCAGCAAATTTATTTAGTGTTACATTAAAAAGAAAGAAACTAATTGGTGGGGGGAAGAAGGCATCTAGACACTGAGAACATCTGTTATCCCATTTGGTTTAGAAGTAAGCTCAGTGGTACATTATTTAAAGTTGTCCTTTTTGTGGAATTCATAATCTAATCTTTACTATGTTGCTTCGTGGCTTACCTTGAAAGAAACTGCAGTAATGCAATTGAAAAAGTTGAATATATATGTTCTTTATTATCCGAAAAGGAAATGTTTCAGTATGAAAATGTTATGGACGTTATATCAATTTCTTAAGTGTAGGTGGGAGTAATTACTATTGATCTAATAGATTTAATAGGTCGTATTCAAAATCTATGGATTAGAAGTAAAATTTTGCAGCTGAGTAGCTGCTGAGTATAATCCTTCAGACAGAATTCTGAAGACAGCTGTAAAACTGGAAAATTGGGTCCCTTTTTCTTTCAGGCGTAATCACCTTGAATATCTTCACTTTGGCTTCTGGTGAATTTTATCTGCATAAGGAGCTAAACTATTGATTTTATTTTAATAGTTCAGATAAGAATTTGTTTTGGGTATTAAGATTAGGAAGTGTATGCAGGTGCCACTGACATTACTTGAAGTAGTTGCAGTGCTTAAGAGGAATCAGAGGTCACCACGGTAGTTGCAAAAAGTGGAGAGTGCTTTGACATGAGGTGCATCATATCGGGCTGAAAGGAATGGACTGAGCATCTTACTTATCTCAGGAGTGGTCTTTTTATAGGAGAAAAGAGTTTTTTATGTGGTTTTCTGAACATCTGTTGTTTTGCTTCTTTCCACACTTTGCTGCTCCTCCTTGCAACTTCCAGTTTTCAGAATCAGTCAGTTCTACTTCAGCCATTGACTAGAAGAAATGACTTGGCAGTGCTATGGAGCTTTCCTACCTACCTAGTCTTTTAAGGAGAACTTTTTATGTTGACATTGTAGTTATCTTGATTTATGGGCCAAGCAGTTTATGTACAAACATGTCAGTTCTCCAGTTATTAATAAGCTTCAGCCCATTTAATATCGTGGTTTCATCGAAGTTGGCTAAAATAATCTTACTCTGAGCAGGGAAAAGTTCCATGGAGGTGGAATAGATTAATGTGTCTTATCCTAACGATGCAAGGTTTGTCATAAAAAAGGAATATGTAAAAATTACCATCAGTGTAAGGGAAGAAAGAAATTTTTTGTGTGTGTGATCTATATTGTCTTGTGCATGATGTTTCAAGTCTTCATCCATGGTGATTTAAAGTGGACTTCTTTCATAATTACAGGTAAATATTTTCAAATTTCTACTGAAGAGTTAATACATATGGGAGTTACAGTGGGTAGCTAAATAAACTAGCAACTATACCAATATAAAGAAACAAAGTGGGTGACTCTTATCCAGATATTCTGAAATACACTTGTGCTTTATTCTTAATTTTTAAGATGTCAGAGGGAAATGTGCAAGAAATTCTGTGAACTTAATTACCATCATCAAATTAGAATATGCTGTGCCATACTTGGAGGCATGGCAGGGAGGGTGATCTTAAAAATAAACAATTTACTCTCTGTAGAATTATGGCCATGCTTTTTTGTTGGAAGAATTTTCATTTATGCTTACTGTAACATTAAATCTGTAATGTATAATCATTTATTCCTGAGTAGTCACTGGAGTAAATTTTTTGCAGGCTGTTTTCAGATACGATTTCTGACAGCTTCCAAAAATACAAATGGACCAAGTGCCAGCTGTCTGGCATGCTGGATCATCTGCAGCTGAGAGATGTCTTTCTTTTTGACTCTGCTTTCCTCTTTGCAGCTTCCGATGAGCAAGTTAAATGTAGCAGTTCACTTGCACATTAACAATATCTTGATACTCACATACCTCCTCTGTCTTTTTGGCGGCCTCTATAGTTAGGAAAACTTTTGATTCCTAGTTTAATGGTTGCATCCCCTTTCCAGGCCAGGGCTGAAATGTAGGTGATTCATTCTGATTCAGAAAACCCAGTGTTAAGACAGATGGTGTCTTAGACTAGTAACTTAAACACAACTCTCATATGCTATGCTATCTGTCACTACTTCATCTTCTTTCAGAAAGTCCTTTCTGGACTTGATGGCTGGTTCTTCCTGCTTCTCCTCTGCCTAGAGCTCAGGGTTAGCACTGACGTGGGGATTCCTGAGTCCGAGCTTGTGACTCTCACCTTCTCTTGGCCTCTTATTTGTGGACTGGGAGTTGGTACTTCCATGCTGACTGTATGGAAAGATCTGCCAGCTTCTTATTGAAAGAAAAGTGTTCTGCTGAGTTAGATGTAGACAGGAGCTCCAGGGGTCAAGGTTGAGACTTCATTTTCTCTTTCCTCCCACTCTCTCCACAGTGATACAGATATGCAGTTATCAAACCCTTGTGTCACTGTTAGGTACCTTCTGCTGGCTGTGGATGCTTGACAGCAGGATCATACCTACTTTGTGAGTGAAGAATAGGGTTTTTTTCATGCGCACAGTAATTAACTGAGAAAAACACTCTTAGACTAAACATGAGTATGCTCCTCACTCTCAGCACAGTCCTCTGGTGACTGTCTACAGGCCAGTCATCAGTCAAGCAGGAAAGTGCTGGTGGAGTCAGTCCCTGGAGTTAGGCTGAGACTCCATTTTGCTCAGCTGCTGTCGTCTTCTCTCTGCGGCTTCTCACTGGGTTTCTGTATCTTGCCTCATCAATCTTTTTTCTTCTGTGTTTTTGACGGTCTTAATTCTATGCTAAGCTAATGGCAGATACTAACAGTCTAATACAATCTCATGTTTGTGTTTTTCCTTTGGCTTTAGTTTACCCTGTGTGGCTTAATAGCCTAAACATGCTCTGTGGACAGAGGTGGTAAGGACAGCCAGAGTTCATTGCTAATTTATCTCAGTAAAACTGAGACCTGGGTCATACTGCAGGGAAGAGGGGGGGCAAAGTGAGAAGTCTCATACCTGGCCTGTGACAAGTCTGAATCCCTCCCTGGAATTGTGGCATATTGCTGTCCTGAGTTGGAAGGTGCTTAGAAAAGACTGGACAGCTAAGTGAATTCCATGATCAACCGTGATACAACAGCTTGTAGGTACTGAGGTTAACTTAAGGTAAAATTGGTCAAATGATGTTGACAGAATTAGGATGTTTTGTTGATATGAAAATGATTTGATTTTTGTGCTAAATGGGATTAGGAATGGTTTCAGCAATTGAAGTGGCAGATACATGTGTCAGGTAGTCAAGATTATTTGTAAAGTGGTTTTGTGCATCTTTAATATAATTGGATTCTGTTAAATGTGGGATAACATAGTTCTTGTCAATGTCACTCTGATTTGTTCTCAAAGTTACTATCAGAAAATCAGCCTGGTAATTACTGTATTTAAAAGGAAACAAATGCTACACTATTCTCTTTCTTGATCCGAATTTTATGGCTCTTACTTGAAATAACAAAACAGCTATTTCATCCCTAGATAAAGGCAGACAGCTTTCTCCAGACTTTCTTCAAAAACAGAGTATTAGCCTGATCAGGGAGGATTAAATAAGATCTTAAGAATTGTGCAGCTTGTAAGTCTCAAAAGAGATTGTAGAGGTTTAGAAAGTCTGGACAGAAGAGAGGAATAGGAGGATAAGCTCTTAAAGTAAAGAAAGCCTTTTAAACTGAGGGCATTAGCCAAAGGGCAAAGTAAGCTGTATAGGGAAGACAGGATTTGAAGCAAGTGTCATGTGCAAAACCTAGAAAGATAGACTATGCAGAGCAAGATTTGAGAGTGCTTAGGAATGCTGAAAAGATTTAGAATGAATCATTCTGCCTAGAAAGTATGTTTGTTTCAAGTAACTATTGTAATAGACTTTTGAAACCTTTTCAAGTAGTCTACAACTGCATTTAAATTAATGAACTAAATAGTCCCAAGGCCCGTTCTTTAGTCCTGAAATGAGCTGTCAGGGCTGTCACAGGTTGGCTGCATCCATCCTATTAAACTCCTTCAGCTTCCAGAATGGATTGACCATCCACATTGCCCACGGAGGGAATAGCTTCTGGCCCGTGTGGACACTAAAGGAGGCCTTGAGAAGGGGGCACTGGTTGGGCTAGGCTGGAATTGTGCCAGGGGCAAGTCTAGCACGATAGTGTAGCTAGAGTAATGTCAAGATTGAATTCTGGTAGTTTTTCCTGTGCTTTTGTGCACAGTCCCTGCTGTGAAGACTTGGGGAACAGTCTGGAGGTAGCAGACCTAAGATGTGGAGGCCATCAGGTCCTTGAAAGCTATGGCTTCACTTTGCTTGAACAGTGTGTTTTGAAGAATGTGCAAAGTTGTGTGTGTGTGTGAGGTTCAACTTGTTAAATGGAGAGCTTTGGTAGCTGTTTCTCTGATGCACCAGAAGCATCTCGGTGTAAGCTGTTCAGTGACACAGTAGATAAATGTGTGAACTGTATATTTGTTTTCTGTTGTGATACAGAGTGAAACAATAAAGGATGTCGCTGATAATATCTTTAGGTTTTGTAGAGTGCAAGGGTAATATTTTAAAATTCCTTTAGCTTATAGTTGTGATCCTTTTGCAGATGAGGAAAATAAAGCTAAAAGATACTGGCTAATGGCCTTTTGTTTGCAGAACAAACAAAAATAACTTATTTTTAGTCCTTGAATGAAGGGTTAAGATGCAGTATATGAAATAGATGAAATATTAGTTCCTGGATTTTTAATAGGCTATAAGATGAATGAATGAAATAAAACATGTATTCAGCAGTTGCCAAATGCAGGATCACTTTGTTTCTGTGGCATGTAGAGAACAAGAAGTGCAGTGTCAGTTACTCTGATCTGGAAAGTTTATCCTCTGGTCCAAATTGAGATTCAGTATTTTTAAATCCTTTCTGTTTTGATCTTTGCCATTTTGTTAATCCCAAATTGTCTAGCATCTCTGGACTGCTTTTAGGATGATGGAATTAGTGCTGAACCTGTAGAGATCCAGTACTCTCTCCAGGGGATGCTGAAGCGTGAGAGTTACTACCTTTACAGAATGAAAATCTTGGTGGTAGCATATTGCAGTGATAGAGTTAATATGCAGTCAAATAAAAGTGGAAGGGGAGCAATAGTGCAAGGGAAGGAGTGAGAAATTAAGTGGTGTCTCTTCAAAAGTCTACCTTATTGCTGCCTGCATTGCTCCTCCGGGATTTTTCTACTGAGTGCAAGAAAATCAGCAAGCTCTTTTTGAAAAACCCAAGATGAAATTACTGCCATGAATTTTTCTTTTTTTTTTTTCTCCTTTTTTTTCTTCATGGTGTAAAACCTTAATTTAAATGGGGAGGGTTTATTGCCAGTGTTTTCCTAGCATGGCTAAGTTCAATTAATTTCAGATGACAAGCTCCAGGGTTTTCTTCCTCTCCCCCCTCACAGCCCCCGCTTCCCAATGTGTGGAAAGTACAATTTGTTATTGGTTTGCCTTGGGCTCTGGAGACCTCATTAAGGGCCCAAAAAGGGGTTTCTGTCTCTGCTGTTGGACTCTTTTCTGTTTTCTGTTGATCCAGGGCCATTTGCATTCTCACGTGGAAAGGAGTACAAGGGCTGGAGCATGAAAACTGCTAGGTTTTCCTATTGCCTTCCTCTTGATAAAAATTATTATACCAAATTAAAAAACTGCTGCTCTTCAGGCTCTAGTGTTACACTATGATTTGCAGTGTGGAGGTAGATCAGCGCTCAGATGGGAATGTAAGCAGGAAATCTCAAGTAGTGTTTGTTCTGATGGCTTATGTGCAGAATTTCCATTCAGTTGACCATAAGGAAAGGTGCCAAGAAAATACTACATCTCATCACAGCTCTGAGCCACCATGTTAACGCTTCAAATTCCTATTACTATCAAAATACTGTAGGAACACCTCTTGGAAGCAAGAGACTGGGATTTTTAGGCTTCGTAGTAGTTCACGATGCTATATTGGAGCAGTAAACATGGAAGAGCTGTCATGTATGTTCAGTGTATTTTCATAGCAATAGCCAGTATGCTTGCAAGAAACTTATTTATTCCATCCATACAGTAATTTTAAGGTTTAACATGAAATGAACACAGTCACATCACACTCTGACTAGCAAACAAAACCGCGTGTCTTACGTATTGAACAATGCACAGGGCACTGAATTCTCATTTAACGCCGCCTTACTGATAGAAAACCAAGCAGGACTTCAGTAAAACCGCTTTTCCTATAGAAGCGGTTGATTCCCTTCTTCTTCTTTTCTCTAGTGTTGTCTTGGAATAAAAGAATGTGTAGCAAGTGTAGAATTGATTGTGTGTTTAGCATTTTGAGAGTATTTTGGTGTTTTCTGTGGCAGTATAAAGCACCGAACACACACAGGCACACATACACATAAACCTGTGTGGAAGGATTTTAAGGCTACTGTCAGGAAGATTAAATAACGGTCATTGACAAATATAATCAAGAATTGCTTTGAAATCACATATTGTAGTGCAGTATGTTGTATAAACGTATAATTCAAAAAGGTGCTTATCATTAAGATCAAACTGGGAATACTGCATATCTAATTAGCTAGATAGCACATGTAATGGTATTTTAAAACAAATGCTTTTGTAATACAAGACTTCCTAAAATAGTTCTTCCTATCTGGAAGTCTATATATCTAACAACTAGAATTTTCATTAAATAAGATAAGAAATTCAGAGCAAGCTACTGATAAACTTTCTTTCCCGAATTCTTTCTTCTGAAAACAACTGTGTTCATTGTTGTGTATACCTTAAAATTAATTCAAAGATCAACGATGCTACAGAAAAATCTTTTAGTATAGAATAACTGCATGAAAGCCTGAAATAACATTTCCTGTGAAGTTTTAAAAAGTGTTGATATGAATTTTAATGGCATTAAAAAGACTGCTTTTTGGTTTTGGTGGGGTCTTTTGTTTTTTGTTTTGTTGTGTTTTTGGGGGGTTTTTTGTTTGGGGTTTTTTGGGGGTTTTTTGAGGTAGTATCCTCAGCTGTAGTTGCTACTTTGTTAAAAAAGAATACTAAATGGTAGAAACTGTTCTGGCAGAGACTAGATAGTAGGAAAAGGTTTTTATGATGAAGCATTGCAGGTTTTAAACTTTAATGCTGACAATGATAAGTGCTTTATCTTACTGTGAAACTAAGGGGGTTTTATTAGATTCCAAGAATTCTGCAATTTTTAAACTATCAGAATGTTTATAGTACAACTCTTGTTAAAGGAATAAGCTAAACTCCCAAAGCTGTCATGAGCTGTAATTTCTTAAAGAAATCCAGATGCTGTGCTCTGGGATACCAGTATGAAACGGGTACACTCCAGGGGTTGTTTTCTATCTGTGTTGTTTTCCAAAAGTTGTGAAATTATTATACTAATGTGCCAGAAATACCTGTTTACTTCAAGGGTAGTGTTTCAAAACAATAAATATCCACCTTTACCTTCAGTAATTAAGTTTGGAAAAGGCTAACAGGAACTGCTAATAAAATCAGCAAGAGCTTCCTAAGGGTCTTCGGACAGCTTGTATTCCCAGCAGGAGTTGCTTACTCCTAGTTAATGTAAAAAGCTTTTTGGGGAAAAAACAATTAAAAAATGCTGGTTTCTTAGGGCTTTTCTGTCTGGGCTCTAGGTCGTAACATCACTGAAGAGAGGTATCAGAAGTCAATAGTGCTTCATTCAGAGCTTGTACATACAAATTTTAAGTATGCAGACAAAGAAACCCAACTGCAGAGTTTCCAGCGAGTTGTACATTCCTCCAGCACTAGGTTGTTCCTTGGGTGTAAGCCTTTTGGATTGCTTTCTTGAACCCGGATCAATTTTTAGATCTGTAAATCCTTTTGTGTCTGTGGCTCTTGCGTTTGCTTTGATCAGAGCTTACTCAGCCCTTGCTGTTAGCAGTTGCAATACACTGTTGGCTCCTGGCTGCTGGAAATCTCAGTCAGCATATCTAGGGACATGGCACACCAAACCAGCAGAGCCCTTTTCTGCTTGAAGGTTTGGGTATGAGGTAGAAAGTGATCCCAAATATATTTAAATAATTAAAATGTTTTAAAACTTGTTCTATTGTGTAAAAATCTTGTTTAGAAAGCATAATTTTGCATGTGATAATGCTTAAGAATGGGCACTCTAAACAAGGAACTAACAAATGTGGTAAATTGCTACAGCTTTTAGACTCTGACTGAAATTCTGATCCTTTCTAACCTAATCCTTACGTCTTCTTTAAAAAAAAAATCCTCAACTGTCTTCAGGCTTTTCATCTTGCTTTGCAGTTTCTTTTTTAACAAAGTATACTGGGGGTCATAATACTTAGATTTTTAATGATTATTTTGAAAATATGATGTAACTTCACTTTTAATGGTTCCGGATTGTCAACAGTATTTCCAATTTTATCTTGAAAATGAGTTAGCTGGTCTTAATCTGCACTTGTTCTAGAATCCAGCTAGTATTTTACTAATCTGACAGAGAAGATGCTTGCTGCCAGAGAGTAAAGCTAAAATAGGTTTGAGCTGAAGTTCTAGCATAAAGTGAGATTTAGGAACCAGCATGTTCCGAGTCACTAAATAGAGTGTGTCTTATTCCTTTTCAAATGCTGTTGAGTTTCAGAATTAATGAATATGATTAATGAATTTGAAAATGAGTTGATCTTTCATTTGAAAAATAATAGAAAGGTTTTGTTTACATCAAAAATATAATGGGAAATCTGCAGTCTGAAGCATAAGGATCCCATTGCAAATCTGCTGTTAGAAGAGGTAGGGAGCAGGCTGATTGGAAGACCAGTAAATTCCTCTGCGCTTCTTGCAGAAACCAACCTCATTTCTTTGCTCCAGGCGACAGAGGAGTACGTTTGTAGCGGTATGTGCAAACTAATATTTTGCTTAAAATTGCTTACTTTTAAAAATAGAACATAAAGTATTAGAGCTTATGCTACTAATGGAAATAGGTGATCTTTGTCTTTCTTAAGTGCAATTTATTATATATAAAATACAGCTTGGTTGTATGTGTGGGTGGGTGTCTGTAGCCTTGGGTCATCAAACTTGTAGAAATATACTTCAGAAGGAATATACATCAGATTACAGAAACTGTTTTCAGGTGGTTCAATGTGTTGTGTACTTACTGACTATACTTGAATCCAGAGGAGGTAAATTTAGAGTTACACAAAATGCTTTCTGTTTTGTTGTTTGTAGAATAATGCACTACAAAGGTACGAATTACAAGACATAATTTAAAGAAAGTTTCAGATGTTATTAGACTCAGCATCAGTAGTCTTCACAGAGGGGATATTTGAGACATTGCTGTGAGAAAACTTGCATGAGAGATTATAAAGTAGCTAAAAAACATACATGTACCAAACTACAAACCCAAGCATGTTTCCCAATTTTTTTACCTATTCCAAAATAGGAAACAGATGTATATTGTCATGTAAAATTGTATTATAATTTAAATGGCAAATTCTTTAGTCAGAATTGTTTCAAAGACTTAGTTGATTCGAACATCTTTTGCCACTAGAGAGTGCTATGCAATAACGAATTTTTTTTTCTCTCCAGAAAAAAAATTTTCTCCGATTGCTTATTTCAGTCTTCACATTAAACAGATAAATGATTGATATTCTTTAAATGGCAAATTAAGTTACACTTAGCATGCAGACTTCAGCTGTAGAAACTTGTTTGAATGACAGTAATGGTTTCATTGCAAGTTATTTGAATTTTTAAGGTTATAATTTACTCAAATTCATATCATTCCTTATTTGACTAGATCAAAACAAAATGCTGCTGACATTGTTTTAGCATGAATTTAATTAAATTACATGTGTTAAAAAAACCCCACCAAAACACAGTTAAAAAACTCTAACACACACCCCTCCCCTAAGCCACCAAAAGAACCAACCAACAAAAAAAACATCCCAAATGCCTAAAATAAGAATTTATAATTCTTATTTTTCTGTCAGGCTCATGAGGAGTTACTTAGAAGGTGTAAAGATAAACATAGTACTGACGATTTCCTTTTTTAAAATTAGTATCTTCTAATTTCTTCCTTCTCTGCAGTTTTGTAGCCCTTTAGAATTCTTCTTGTGTTTCTTACTGTAGTAGAATTATAGACAACGTTTGAAGCAAGTGCTGGTTTGAGATGTAGATACTGTTTCTACAAAATCTTGCTTTTGCAGACCAATTGTATGGGCTTTTTGAATCTATATGATTCTTTTGTTGTGTAGAAGTGAATGTTATGTTTGCTGAAATAACAAAGTCAGTGTAATTGCCAAACAAGGGACTAAAATGTTGACTTACCTGACAGCGGTAGTACTTGAATTCCTGTCTCCAGTTGTGAAGTTAAAACCTCAGTATTCAAGCCCAGATACCTAATTAGGAATGTGTTTGCTATTTGATATAGATTCAGCTAATAAAGGTGTACAAAAACACTCTGTTGTGCAGTTTTTAAAGGTTTGAATTTACTGAAATTGGACAACTTCTAGAAGACTGTAAGTCCTGGCTACTTTCTGTCTATAGAATTCCCTATCTTATATTATGTAAGCTCTCACCACTATAGTATTTTGCTACCAGGAGTCCGTAGCTATAGCAGTTGAAAAAAAAGAATTAAATATGCTCCCCAACCTCATTATTGGTAATGATTATATGGCTAGAAAATGGTCATTTATTTTCTTGGGGAGGGTTGGGGTGTGAGTGTATGTGTGAAATCATGGCTTGCTTAATCACTGCAGTTTTAGTAGAGTCAGAATGCCTCTTCTGAGGGTGTCCACAAATAAAAACAAAAACAAATTACCTGGTTCACTGAAGTGAAAATTTGATACATATTTTTAAAACTACGATATGTCGGCTAATACTCCCTCTATTCTTCACAGTTTAAGCATTTCTATCCATGTTCATATGCCTATATACCATATGTATATTCAATTTTCTAGCCTCTTCAACCAGGTGATCTAACTGACCTTAATCATCATTATTGTTTGCCATTTTTGAAAAGTTGTTACAAGCCTTTGCATAAGGTCTACTTTATTTGGTTTAGTTATTTTCAAAATTGTGATAATCAGGATTCTTTCAAATCCCCCTTTAGTGAAGCTCCCTTGGGAGTCATCGAATCATGGAATTGTTTTGTTTGGAAAGGACCTTTGAGATCATCAAGTTCAACTGTTAAACTAGCACTGCCAAGTCCACCACCAAACCATGTCCTGAAGCACTTTGTCTACACGTCTTTTAAATACCTCCAGGGACGGTGACTCAGCCACTCCCTGGGTAGCTTGTGCCAGTGCTTGACAACCCTTCTGGTGAAGAAGGGTTTTTTCCTGATAGAAGGGTTTTCCTGATAGAAGAAGGGTTTTTTCCTGAAGAAGGAATTGTTCCTGATACCTATCCTAACCTGTTGCAACTTGAGGCCAGTTCTTCTGTCGCTTGTTACTTGGGAGAGGTGACCAGTGCCCACCTGGCTACAACCTCCTTTTAGGTAGTGTGATATGGTCTCCCCTCAGCATCCTTTTCTCCAGTCATCACAAAGACTCTTTAGTCTAGGTGAGTAACGATACTGACAGTACCTGACCCAATTCTCCAGGTTCTCAGGGCACTTCAACATTTCTCTGTTTTTCTTGTCACATACAGAAACAATACTTAAGAAAGCTCAGGACAGAGTGAGCAGTAAAAGTAAGAGTGAATGAGTGAATGTTGTCATATGTCTTTCCATGAACAGGTACATGATATAAAGCTCAGCATAACCTGTTACGATTATGCATCCAATGCATTTCATACTGAACCATGGACTTTCTTAATTTTACAATCATCTCTGACAACTGCAAAGTCACTTTAGCGTGAGTTTTCATACATAGTAATAGATGACATACAGGTTGTTTGATAAGAAATGCAGTGTGTTAACAGTTTGACAGATAAGCTGTAAATTGTGCTAATATAGTCTTAACATTTCCTAAAGAGATTTTATATTTTAAACAGACCTGAAATGTCATAACATGAATAAGAACAGTTATGTCTTGGGGAAAGAACCTAGTGAGGGTGTTACTAAATTTTTGGCAAAGGTTATTTTCTTAGTTATACATGTCTTTAGAAATGTATTTCATTATTATGCATGTGTGTCAGTGCTTCAGGTACATTTATATTGCAGTTCTCTTACATTCATATTTTAGCAATTTTTGAAGGAAATTCCTACTTTGTTCCCTTTCTAAAGAAAAGGAAAAGGACATACAGAGTATGAATGAGAAAGAATGCTTCTTTCTAGGGTTCTGATGCTTAGTTGGATTTTACAAAGCCATAAATAATTTTATTACATTTCATTAGTTAGGATTATGTGTGTTCAATTTTTAAGGGTTTGTAGAAATAGGTAAAGTAGCTTAAATATTGGAAAGCATGTAACATGCATGCGATGCTCTATCTAGGTCAGTTCTTAGCTTAGTATGACCTGGTGGCCTGAGTAAAGTGTTTTGTAAGTATAGCTGCCTGGCTTCTGATAATTACACCAGCCCATTTAGAGCTAGCTGTAATAATACATCCACTATGTATCATGCCATGTTGTTGCATCTGTTGGATATTAATTTATGACCTTTGGCTTTCATATGTATTAGGAAGATACCAGGTTGTTCTGCTTAAAGTACTAATGTTGAGATAAGAGCTTTGGGTATAGTTCTCTGCTTTAGGTGTCTTACGTGATTTCAAGTCTGTCATTTCTCATTCAGGTGCCCCAGTGCACCACCTTTACCATAGGAACACTGCTCATTCCCATCTTCAAAGCAGCACTGTGAGATGAAGTGCTCAAAGGTTGTAATGGCTGAATAACATCTCCCCATTTTAGCTCCTGAGATGCTCCACAGTAATTCTCAGCAGCAAGGGAATGTTTCTTTCTAGTACTCTGATGCAATTGAGAAGACTAAGCAGCTCATAAGCTGGTTTAGCTGTGTGTGCAAGTACAGTCCTTAGCTGGATATTGGGAGGTGCGTTTCTCCATTCTTGGGGCAACATTGTGACCTCTCTCCATTGTGCTGGCTCTGCTCTGTGTCTGGCCACTTCATGAACAGCTTCAACTCACTGATCCAGGATAAGGTAGTTTTCTGCTGATGAGTTAAGTGAATACATGCTGTCTGATATTGCGAGGAAAGAAGTGGAACTCCTTGGCTTGAAGCAAAAAAAGGCAGTGAGAAGCCTGAAATAATAAATTGGAGTGAGACCTCCCCTTTTGTATAGTAGACAAGTTGTTAGATCAGCTCAGCTGTTTGTAGTAACTTTATTTTGAGGCTAGCAGATGAGAATTCATGACAGGAATTCAAGATTAATTCAGAATGTCAGCAGTAGAAGGTTGAGTTACCTGATTATGAGATAACGAATGGTCATCATATAAGAACTTGAATGTAAGGGAAAGAAGATATCTATGAGTCTAACATGCTTGGTTCAACAACTATTTAGTCTTCAGCAAGTTTAAATAAACTTTTTCTATAAAATGTTTCTGTATCATTATTCTGAAAATGAATGTATTTTGGTGGTACACTCACCTGTGGTCAGTAGAACTGAATCCACACTGCAACTGTTGATCTCTATCACTATGCTTTGTATTAAATGACTATATTCAAGCTCTGTCAGATGATTAAATTGATGTATTAATTCTGTCTTTGAATTGGATTTCTTTCCCTATGCTCAAAGGTGTAGCTCTTTGTTCTTAAATTTAACAGTATCCCTGTTGAATACCAAGAGATTTGGAGAAAATGTTGGGTTTTGCTTTTTCTGCACCATGTGTAGTAGCTGAAAAGCAGAGTAGCCACAGCTGAAATTTCTTTTTCAAGAAACTGTACCTTAATTAAATTTACTTTTTTCTTTTGTTCCTGTTGGGGTGCTTTTGATTTGTTTTTAATTGAAACATGAAGCGTATGTCACTGTGGGATGTTGGCTAGTCTACTGTTTTCTCTGCTTTTAACTAAAAGGTTATATTTTGAAATTCATATTTGTGTCAGACAACTTTGCAGTTATTGTTGGACGTAACCTAGAAGAGATGAGCATATTTATGCTTTCATTACTGGTTTTCTTTTCTGTTCCCTGGTGTTTGAGGGCATGTAGTTTCCCAAAGTTTGAAGGAAAGTATTCAGTAATAAGGGGAGAAAAAAGAACAAGCAAAAAAAAATTCCCAAAACTTTTGCAGTAACTTAAATATTAGCCAGCTTTATGTAGGGGAAATTAGAGGAAGAGAAAAGAGGAATTTAGGAAAATTAGGAAGGAGGACTCTAACTTCCCATATTGTCTTAAAGGGGGAGCCAGAAAAAATTTTTTACCTAAGTGTTATGATTGAAGTAAAAACGAAACCCCTGAGTCACATGAATTATCTAGAAGCAGGTATTTCAAGTTGTTTTATGGGATTCTGGCAAACACCAAACCCCTTGAATTCAAGGGCCTCACACCCCAAACACCCAGCAGCTCTACTTCACATACACTTTCTCTCTTCTGTTTCCATAAGTGATCAGCAAGAACTACAGCAGTGTTGCATATGGTGTTTACAATATAGTTAAGCTTCCAGTGCACATATAAAAGATGTTTTCCTCAACCAGTTTTATGGGCTTGACTGTGGCAGAGCCTACCATTGGAGCCTTTTTCAAAGAAAGTAACGATTTTGCTGATTAGCTTCCATGTTGAAATACTATATATTTTCATATTCTCTTCCTTTATCTGCTTCCTCATCTTGCAGGGCAACTAAGTGCAACTGCCTTCCTAAGAATAGCAATAATAAATTTTCTGTAGAGCAGGCTTGTGAAGCATTTCAGGGTAGACAAGTCCTGGGTATTTCCGGCCTGCTCACCTGTGTTTATATTTGTAGTGCTGTTTCTAGGTGAAACATAGCTTCCTTTGCTTTGTATAGTCTGGGTTTGTCTCATGGGCCTCCTGCTTTATGACAACAGCGTACCTGTGTTCTGAGCGGGCGTTATTGCAGTTGCATTCATATGTTTACATAAATCTGTAAGGGTTAACATTGCACGTGCATTGCCAGAGGAAAAACTGACTCACAGCATAATGTAATGGAAAATAGCTGATGTGGGAAGTCAGTCAACACAGAGTTTTTTGTCTGTGTATACCTGAAATGCTGGTATTTAGGTTGCCTATTGCATCCTTGAACACCCTGAAGTAAGGGGAAAAACATTTTGGATTCTTGTGACTTCGGGGATTAATATTGAGGGAAATTCTGCTTACTACATGCTACTTAGTTCAGCCTGAAACTTGCTGCTTTCTTCATCTCCGGTCCCTCATGTTTGTGTCATTGTGACTAGTGCTGTAAATAATAGTTGCATGACTTTCTGTTCATCTCAAAGCATTACGGCACTATAGGATCTACCTTCTTTTGCACAGGATGTGTTGACATTTCTTTTTCATAGATGATGTAGATGAAGGGATGGGAGAAGGGTTTTGGAAATGCATTTTTACCCCAAAATTTGGTTTTAGGATCAGAGATTTTGAATCAAAATGCTGTTCAGCTGTAGGCTGTAGTGTCTGCAGGCACTTTACTGTAGTGATCCCTTTTTGCCCTCCCTTTCTTTGCTCTTTTGGCAAAACTGTGAAGAATGAGATATTTGACTTTCACAGGGTTTTGTACTTGCCTTTGCAGAACAATCTGACAAGCCAGGCAATAGCTTGTCTCTGGTGGATTGGAAATTATGTATCAGGAGGTAACACAAAAATTATCTGCTGTATTTATCTGTGCATTAATCTACTGATAGTGTTTTTTCCTGTCATCGGGTAGAGGTCAGAATATGCATCCATGTGTGAACAACACTTAGGCTTTTGCCTATTTTTATCAATATTATTTAAATGGGCATTTTGGTAGGGTTTCTAGAAATCGTTATGTCTTTTATTGGTAGCATGAAAAAAATTACTGCATTTCATTTTTGCTCGTCTTGAAATACTTTACCTTTCAATTGCACTGACTTTGTCTTTTGTTTTCAGATGAACCTTCAGATAAAGGATCACTTTTTAATAGTTGTCCTGCCGTTTATAATTCACTGCTTCATTTTGATTCTTATTAATTCATAGGCCTCATAAGAGAATGGGCAGACCTAATGAGTTAAAATATAAGTGCATAAAGTATGAAGTTGAGATCTCTGTGTTTGGTAGTGGTGATATTTTTCTACCTTTATTTTGCGGTTACACTTTATCCGTGTTGCTAATTTTAATCTTAGTCTTAACTGGTATAATGGTAAATATCTTGATGATACCCTCCCAAGCTTGTATATTTATTTAAAATACAGGAGTATTTTTAATGCAAAGCAAACTCAAACAGTCAAACTAACAAACCTTAACTTTCCAAATCTGAAATGTGTATGATCTGATCACAAGTAAATATAACGAAAGCAAAAGCAGTTGCTCTTCCCTTATCCACCAGCATTGTAACCCTGTCACAGAAAGCCACCAAATTTGTCAGGCACAATTTTCCGTTAAGTGAAACCTTAAGAAAACCCTGTTTACATGGGCTTTTACATGGGCTTTTGGGCATCACGTCAGGATTCTTCAGCCCTTAAAGGGGCTGTGCTCAGTTCAACAGTGCAGCTTTCAAATGCCTGAATCATGCAGCTTTCCTCTATTATTTCCTTTAGTCTTGTTCTTTTACTCTGTACTTTTGTCCTCAGCAGTAATGGAGCAGGTGCCCTGCAGTCAGCCTTGCACTTTTTTTAATGTACCAGCCAGAATGTCTCATCTCCATCTGTATGCGTACATCATCTGCTGACTTATATTTTACTGTGAGGAACCAAAGAGTGTACATCACGTTTTGACAAATGAATGGCCGTCATCTTGGGATAAACTGTGCTAACCTACAAAATTACACTGCAAGCATCAAATTATCCCTTCTGGGTAGGGAAAAATCTTGCTTTTTTTAACATTAAGTACATTAGAGTCTTAACTGGCTTATAAAGACAAAAATATATTGAAATTAAAGCATGGTTGAGAATGTGATGTTTACTGATTTCTGTGCACCTGAATATGCCTAATATTATGACTCCACAAAGGTTTATAGGATATCTTGATAAGAGAAATGAAGAGTGTATATATAAAGGAAATTAGTTACTAAGAGGATTCTGAATCAAATACTCCAGACT
This sequence comes from Zapornia atra, assembly GCA_013400835.1. Classification (NCBI taxonomy): domain Eukaryota; kingdom Metazoa; phylum Chordata; class Aves; order Gruiformes; family Rallidae; genus Zapornia; species Zapornia atra. The sequence goes on along the minus strand of VZTU01025256.1, from coordinate 160,483 downwards.
TCATTCAGTTAAAATGACACTTTTAACACTTTGTTAGTACTTCAGATATTTTGTTAGGTACTTTATTTTATGCAGATGCAATGCAAGTTTCTGAGCCACACAACCAATGTGTGATTGCACTATTACCCCACAGGATACTTAGTAAAAGGGATAAAAGTCTGCTGTAAATGTTTTGCAAGTTTCAGTAGGACTAAACGGTGTAACTCTTTCTTCTTGTTGTAAAGCTTCTCAAAAAAAAAATTAGCAGAACAAATCATGGGCATGTTTTCTGATTTAGTGCCTTGTTCATTGCATATTGAAGTAACAACAATGAATCATACAGCTAAATGTGACTTTAATGTCTTTTTACTGTGGATTGCAAATTGTTGCCCACTGACATTTTAGCTGGTCTCGTTGAGCTGAAGCTTTTCAGAAGAGATATAAATTCTTTTAAAAAGTTAAATGAGTGAGGCAGAATCACACTGGCACAGTTTGATGCTAATTTTAGCTTAGCTTTAGTGATTCTACTGGAGTTTTTTCTGGGTTTTAAATCGCTCATATTTCCATCTTGAATTTTTCTGTGGAAATTTGTATACAAGTTATAACAGCAGCTAATATTCTACCCTCTAGGTGATGGTCTAGAACATTCCTACCATCTAGTTTAAACACAGCCTAAGCCTAAGCTAGCCTTAGCCTAAGCCTAAGCTTCCTGTGTATGTGTAGACACATAGTCTGCTACAGTTTCTAGAGAGGAATAAACATCTGCAAAGGTAGGGGCAAGGATGGGGATGAACTCAGAGCTCTGCCCATTAGAGTACTGCATTACCTGTCTTAGCATAGAAGCAAATGGTTAAAGCGCGTGGATCATGTGTCCTAAGAAGAAGAGGGCCATTGAGAAGTAGAAGCACTCAAAGCTCCATGGAGGAAGGTAAATGAGTAAGTTGGTGGGGCAGGAGTGGGGTGTTGGGAGTGTACATAGCCCCTGGAACATGGGACATAGTTGTGGTTGAATACCCTGAGGTGTGTGGGAATCAGACCTACAGGAATCTTTCACGTGAGGGTGCAGAACTTCCAGGATTTGTATGTGCAATGTAGAGATTTAACGCTTTTGTTCACCTATATTTGTAGACTAACTGGTACTAAGGATAGCATTAGTTACTTTTTCACAGTTTTAGACCAGGCCTCTACACAATTTGTACAATAAAGGTCCTATCTGATAGTTTGTTATGGCTTACGACAAATTTCATAAACCATGGCATATTGGAAGAGCCCACAGGGCATCTGTTGAACCAATAGCAACTGCAAATAAAATGACATAACATTGTGAATACCTGCAGTCTTCAGTATTTAAATCTCAACGTGAATGCCAGGCAAATATGAGCAGTGAGTTAGAACTAGAAGGTTCCGCTATTGTCAACAATTTTGTCCAAGAGAAGTGGAAAAGAGATTGTAGGTCTACTAGAAAATTATCAGAATTTGAGTTAAATGACAGGTAGCTATTATATAATATGGAGAGGAAACATTTGTTTTCAGGAACGTAGCCAAACTTCTACACTTTTTCCAATTTTTTTTCCTTCTAGATATTTAGCAGCATCAGTCTACTGTAGTGTGTAAGAAGCATTTTCTGGCACAGATTTTTTTTTTTTTTGGTATAATACAGTAATGTTTGAGGGATGCAAAAAGCTCCTCCTCAGGCTACAAAGACATGGGAATGGCCCAGAAGAAATGCAGAGTGAACTGACGTAATTGCGATAGAGTGGTCTATACCAGCTAAGGAACTGAAATCACTATGATGATTCTGTTGTGTAGAAATCAAGTAGCCTTTGGTTGCTCTTGCTTATGCCTACAGGTAAATTCTAGTGGCTTCCTTGGGTCTTTAACAGTTTGCAATACAAATATATCCCCATCAAACCTTTGTAAAGGAAGTATTGTTTTATGACTATATATTATGTATATTATAGTAATTTCCTAAGAATATTTTGCTGGTGTAGTTGCACCCATTCTACAGTTCTTTCTTGCTACAGACACGTTGATCAGAGGTGTAGTTTGGTTTGGTTTTTTTGGTATACTGACATGGCTATGCAGAATATTTGCTCTTAAGTATTGCTGTGCGGGTCAGGGTAATGTGATAGCAAACAGAGGATGCTCCATTCTCTTTCAGAAGATCAGTTTTAATTTTCCTAAATTCCTTGTAAATGGAAAACTTATGCTGTATAATTTCATAGAAATATTTTTTCATTAGAAATTTTTGGTAGCAACATGAATAATGATGTATTTTAACACATCTTTAAGCTTTACACTTTGAATACTAAGAGTTTGATTTATTGTATAGCTGATAACAAGAGCAGAAATGTAAATATAAAATACATGATGTGGTGAATTTGGGATTTTTTTCTGTGTATTGCAGACTACTGCCTATCTGCTGGAGTATCCAATTCCTTCAGAGAAAGATAAATCTATATAACAAAGTCCTGCCTTATTTCTGACAGAAGTTTAAGGATCGGTTTGCTGTTTGATTTTTGGGGGGTGGGCATGGAGTTAATTGGCGCTCGTACTTTCAGCTTAAAAATAAAACTGATTTAAATGTGTTTGCAAAGTTAAGCATTTACATTTAGTGCTCAAGCTTTGCAGCTATCTTACTTCTTTGGTGTGGTGTGTGCATCTTTGTTTTTAACCTGTATCTTCAGTCTCTTGGCAGTCCAATGTGTTTGCCATTCCTGCTAAGTCAAGGCTATTATAGCACCATCTCTTATGTCATCACCAAAATTGATCCCCAGCCAAGGGCAGTATGATAATGGAAGTGACGTATTCGAGGTGATTGCTTCAGCTCCTTATCTCTTGGAGCTAAAGTAAACATATTGAAAGTTGGAATGATAATGTGCTATTGAATGAGTTTGGAAACTTATGTTTTATGTGGCCTGGAAGTACATTAAACATATCCAGTGCCTTAATGCTGAAGGAACGTTTGATTGGAAGCATTTGCCTGCCCACCTGGTGCTTTCCTACTGCCTTAGGAAAATCCGCCCCTGATTGGAAATGGTAATTGTGGAGATGAAATACTGTGACTGGAAGCTGCAAAATTGAGTTCTGTTAGCTCTGATTTTATTCTTGCCTCCGTATTATCAGCAAGATAGTATTGCAGTAGGCAGAATAGATCTATCTTTGAGATAGGCAAAGGCTGAACAGATTGATTGTTACGTGGTCTCTTATCGTATCAAAACCAGAGTCTGTGTTACAAACAAAAGGGCAGTATTGTAACTACAAAATAACACTTGACTCTGCTGCGCCTGTCTTTTCTACCTGTGAAGGTGGTGGGTGATGGGAGCAGCAACAAAGTCTTAGAAATACAGCTAACAGAGTGGTGAAATAAACATAACTTGTTCTCATTTTGTGGACATATTTTACTTGTATTTTTTTCAGAAGTGAAGTTTGTTGATGTTACATGAAATTATAAAGTGTCAAAATGGCTCTTTGGTGTTAATGTGTTGTTCAATATTTTTTATTTCCACATATGCTTTACTTGGTGTATTCTACTTTGAGATATTAAGTGAAAAGGAGGTAATGCTGAGTTTGATGTTATTTTTTAAAAAAGATTTTGAGTTGAAAGTGTTTGTTGAATTTCATCCATAAAACAAGAATGTCAGTGAAATAGAAAAAACAAATTATAGCTGACTTACAGCTTTTTTTTTTCAATTCTTACAATTTTTGCAATGTTAGTTCCATCTTCCTCTTCCCCTTATCTCCCCACCTCATCTCCAGCCCACCTAATTAAAATCAGCAAAGAAGTTTGGGTCACTGAAGCTTTGGTGTTTGGGAACCTTCTGTAATGTTGAGAGTGCACTGAATGTCTCAAAAGTTTGTTGACTTCAGTCTAGACAGTCTCTTGCATTTTAACTCTGGTGGCTGGATGTCAACAGGTAAACTGCTCAAAGGAAAGAGCTCATCTTTATTTCAGACAAGCTGCTGGCAGACAACTTTGTATGTATGTTTTAGAAATAGATGAACTATTAACAGAACAATAAGTAGATAGATGTTGCTGTTGAATTCTTAGTGAAGAGATTTCCTACAAAGGAAAGTATGATCCCAGGGTGAAAATTAACTATGGAACAGTCTTGACTTTCATTTCAGTGTTCTTCTCCATAATGACATGAAAAATAGATCCCATAAATTCCTCAATGGGACTGAGGACTATTTTCAGTCTTTGAAATTCTAGTACTAAACTTTTTTAACAGTCTGTCTGTAACGAAGGAAGATGAAACCATGAAGCTAGAAAACTGTTACTGTAACTTTGCCAACAGGCTCTTCAGACTGTAAAGGAAAGATGTTCAGTTTTAACAATGTACAGTTTTTTTACTTTATTTCTTACAGTGAGGTGTACTAATACGTGCGGTTTTGCTTTGGGAGTTTGAATATACCTTTACCTAGGCTTAAAATTACAGTGCAGTTATTGATTAGGAAAATGGGGAGTAATAGCACAGAATCACAGAATTGTAGGGGTTGGAAGGGACCTCAAGAGATCATCGAGTCTCATGGAGAACATTCTTTAATGCCTGGCTTTTAATCTCCTTCTGCTGGGATGTGCCCAAAATGTATACTCAAGAGCTGCTCAGAGGTAGAGTGGGTTGTTAGCACCTTCTCAGCCCTTGTACAGGCTTAGTTTTCTCTCTGCAGACCTCTAGGGAAACCTCTGCCCTCTTCTACTCCAGGTGAGCAGGTAGAGACCAATGCCCATGCCAGCTGTGTGGTCACTTCCCTTTTCCTGTGCATCTACCAGCGTTGTGCTTGCACCAGTGTTATAAGCTTGGATGGGAAGTGGTTGAGAAGCTCTGAAGAAGTTAGCCTGGTTATGGGCTGAGCAGTCTTCATATACCTAAGTTACTTCCACATTGAAGCACTGCTCTTACCACACTGTAGTTTCTCCCAGTTGTAATTCCAGAATTGCAGTGCCAAGACTCTGGAGTGCATAACTGGATTTGAGACTCAGTATCAGGAAGATACAAGTATGGGCAAGCAGTGCAGTAGAATTGATGTGGTGGGGTGCTTGAGCCAAACAAACCTGTGTTAGACTCAATGTGCTGGGCATCGAAGTGGGTCAATAGTGTTCGGCTCTGTAGTGTGGCTGATCTGCTTGGTGGAAGAGGGAAGAGAAGTTATTAAGAATTGAATACTACCACTGATTTTTAATCTTGTTACTTAATTTCTTTTTGTTTAAAGTAAAATTTGTGTCATCCTTTTAATAATACTGTTCAGTATGATTCTTGATCCAGTAGTAGTATTGGGTTTTGGGACAGGTTTTGCCAACAGTTGTTCTTCAGCATGACTAGCATGTGGGCCGGGCCCCAGAATATCTCTTGAGCATTTTCTACTATGGCATTTTTCTGAGTGCAGTAGGTGCTGCTGCTTCTGATGATAGTATGCGTGTTTTGAGTCTGGTTTTGAGATACATCGTGTGCCTTTAAATTAGTAACTGCAGATGACTGCTGTGAGCAAAATTTTCAAGTAAGGGCTGATTGCCTGAAAAATAAGCGGGAATGAAAGTTGTAAAAGATACTGATATCCTTGTTTCCTTATCTTTTTTATCACTGAAAAAGGTATAAATTCTACAGCTACTTAAAGAATATACCTTTTCTCTGTAATAAGGATGTCATTGGCCTTTCAATAAAATAAACTATGCTTTCCAAATGCCACATTCAAGTTCTGTTCCCTGGTTAGAAATACTTGTTTCCATGCTTGTAAAAGTTTTGTCTGGGAGTTTCCTGGATCCTTCTTGACCATGTTTGCCAAGTTACTGGAAGAGTAGTTGGAGAGCAAAATGTGTATAGATAAGTTGGTATTCCATGTGGTTAAATCGTATAATACATTTTTTAAATTTATCCAAATTATGATTTGCTGTAGTCCAATTCTGTAAGAGGAGATAACATTTTTTGTGTTTATTTTTTTTATACATTGGCAACATAGCAACTCCTAGGTATGGCTTCCTTTGAAGGATCTGATACTCAAAATTCAAAAACGGAGAACTTATATGTGCTTAAAGGCTACTTTTTTTAAGACTTAGCTTAATACTTGTTCAGGTACAATGCAGAGGTATCAGTACATAATTTCATTTCTATACTAGTGGTAGATCATAGAATTGTAGGGGTTGGAAGGGACCTCCAGAGATCATCGGGTCCAACCCCCCTGCCAAAGCAGCTCCCTAGCTCATATTACACAGATAGGCATCCAGACGGGTCTTGAATATCTCCAGAGAAGGAGACTCCACACCCCCCCTGGGCAGCCTGTTCAGTGCTCTGTCACCCTCACTGTGAAACAGTTCCTCTGCATATTGGTGCAGACCTTCCTGTGCTCCAACTTGAGGCCCTTGCCCCTTGTCCTGTCTCCACAGACCGCTGAAAAGGGGCTGGCCAATTCCCCCTGCATCCCACACTTAAGATATTTATAAACGTTAATAAGATCCCCTCTTAGCCTTCTTAAGACTGAATGGTCCCAGCTCACCCAGCCTTTCTTCATAGGGGAGATGCTCCAGTCCTTTAATCATCTTTGTAGCCCTTCTCTGGACTCTACCTAGTAGATCCCTGTCTTTTTTATACCAGGGAGCCCAGAACTGGACACAATACTTCAGGTGGGGCCTGACCAGGGCAGAGTTGAGGGGGAGGAGCTCCTCCTTTGACCTGCTGGCAACACTCCTCTTGATGTACCCCGGGATCCCATTGGCTCTCTGAGTCACCAGGGCACACTGCTGGCTCATGGCCACCCTGTCATCTACCAGGACCCCCCAGGTTCTTTTCTACTGAGCTCCTCTCCAATAGTCCATCTCCCAGCGTGATCACTGGAACAGTTTTCCCAGAGAAGTATTGGAGGTTCTATCCCTGGAGACATTCAAGGTCAGGCTTGATGGGGCTCTGAGCAACCTGATCTAGTGAAGATGTCCCTGCTTACTGCAGGGAGGTTGGACTAATGACCTTTAAAGGTCCCTTCCAACCTAACACATTCTATGATTCCATAATGCACTTCAAGTGGAATAGGAAACAACTTCCTCTTGTCATCTTGGAAAACTTAGACTATCATTCTGTGATTGTCTCTCACCTAACATCCTTCCTCATTAGGAGGACTGAAATACCTAAAAAAAAAAATATTTCAATGGCAGGCCCATCACTCATTGCCAAGAAGAAAACTTGAGGTATCTTTGAGGTCATTGTATCAGAAGATAGTTTAAAGTCAAGGTATGTTTTTTTGTTGGTTTATTTTAAGATTTGTGTATCATGTGAAGGAAAAGGGAATGCAGAATAACAGTGTTGAAAAAAGAGCTGATAATGAATCTGTCTTGTGGAATATTACTTATTCTTTATCACAGTCATCAAAGGATACTACAATAATTTTGAAAATTAAACTTAAGTGCTCAGCTTTTTTAGACCTTTTTTGGGTGTCTTAGTGGATTTTATCTAGTCTCTTGCTTTTTTGTGAGGCTATTCTTGTCAGTACATATGTAGTATATCTAAAGGAGCATACATAGCTTTTCTTACTTCTATATTAAACAAATATATGTACATTATCATCTCCTTATCTAATCTGCTTCTGATCATGTTCCTTACTGCCTCCTCTGGTAGAGCACAGGTGTCTCTACTGGGATGCAGTGGTGTATACCACGTCTCTTGTATGTGGAAAAAAAAATAGCTCCATATAAAGAGCCTATAACTTCTAGTTGGGGGCAGTAACTTCAGCTGCCCCACTGGGCTTGTAAGTATCTCTCCAGTCAGTAGAGATGTGATCTGTTACCACCACCATGCACTGGTATTACTGGAGTAGTTGCCTGTTTTACAATGGTCTTGTCTGTGGGTAGGCAGCTCTCAGCTCTGTCTTGCAAAGTATATAAAGAGTTTTTACTGAGATAGGTGAGTTTCTATTTACTTTTCTTGGGCCCCTGTATTTTGAAACAATAGTAGAAATAACATGCAGGTATTTGCACGAATCAAACAAATGCAATATATAATCCCTCTTTGCTTCCCACCTAGCCATGTTATATATCAGGTATTTCAAATGAATAAAAACTAACTCCACATCATTTTACTTCAATGCTCTTTTTCATGTAAAGTGGGAGAATAAGAGAGAGCTAATTACCTTCCTTTGGTTGGTTATGGCTTCCACCACCCAATTTATGGTTACAAAAATAGTTTATTTTAACCTCCATATATATAGTACAGTGAGACAAGACAGACTTTGAAAGACAGCTTTCTGTAGTGCTTAAAGAAAGTTATTGGGAGAAAACAGTGGCTAATCGTTGTGGATGTTTGGCAGATACCAGCAGATCAGATAACCATATTTTTAGTGATTGCAGCCACTAAATTAAAAACCAGCGTGGGCTTGTTTTTCAGAGGTATAAAAACTTCTAACATAGCATGTGTTGAAACATAGTGTGTGCTTTGCTGGTAAGATGAGCTCTAACCTTCAGGAGGTTTTTCAAGTGGAATTTTTTCAAGAAGCCAGGAAACTGGGATTTCTTCTTCATTTTCCTTAGTATAAATAGGAGGAAGATCTGTATCTTTCTTTTAGGGGAGAGGGAGGAGGAGGAGGAGAGTTATCCACGTTCTTTCTGTAGGAAAGTTAGATTGGAATGCATCAGCCTCTTATTTAAGGTCTTTCTTCCTCCTGCTTCCAGTGGAGGTCTCTGGAAGGCACTCAGTGGAGTATCATTATATTATATTAAATTAAAGAACAGAGTTATTGGCATCTATGGCTCGTATTCATATTTTAACACTAGCCCTGACTATTCCCACCAAAAGGCTTTCTTCGAAACAGTGTTTCCAAATGATTTAAAAAACAAAAGTCTCCTCACTGACTGTGCTTACCTTTTCTTGTGTATGTTCTTCATTCACGCCCCTTAGAGAATATTATTTAGTAGTGCGTAATTTTCCTCTTCCATCTTGAAGTTTGTTTACTCCTATACTATGCATAATTTTATGATGTGTAAAAGTTAATTCAAAGATTCCATATTTATTTAACCATCCAGCTGTAAGGAACAATAATCATGTTAGGGAAGGGGAAGCACTTGTTCTGTCATTCATTAATTTTTATGCAATTTGGGAAGTATCCCTGAAGCTAAACTTCAGCTATCAGATATTGTCCGTAGAATCTTGTAAGCTCCCAATTTCTTGGCAGTAATAGTTACAGTTAACAATTAGTAATTGTAAGACCAGAAATAAAGTTCTTTTTCTGGTGCCTATAATTTCTATTCTAATTCCCATTTTATTTATATAAATACAGAACTTGATTTCTAATCCCCAGAAACCAGCTTTTGAACTAGTAGTTTTAACTTATACCTGTTAGCTTAGAAAACTTACTGATATTTATGAACTCACAGAAAATAGGTGATGGGTACTAAGTTTGCTCTTTTCCCATCTTTAAAAGGAGCAAATAGAGGGAACCAAGGAATTGTATCATACAGCAGACCTCCAGTTTCCAGAAAAGTGTTGGAGCAAGTAATTGAACCAAATTGTTTGTAGGCACTAGAAGATAAAGAAATTACTGTCAGCTAAACTGGATTTGTCAAAAACAGATAGTCAATTTAGTTTCCTTCTGAGGCAGAAAACCAGGGCATGGATAAGAAATAAATCAGTACATGTTGTATTTTGTCTTTAGTAAAGTTGTTCACACTGACATGGTATTGGAGTATGCAAGCAAGGGGAACATGGTCTAAATTAAAATTTAGTAAAGAAGATACAAGACTGAAGCAGCACCTGTTGTGATCATAGTTAGATGGAAGTGGAAAATGGGATCTTTATGGGGTCTTTCTTGTGTTCCATGCTACTCAGCATATACGTAATGCTTTCGGTGGTAAAAACCCCTGTTACTTTCTTGAATTTGAGGATAGTGTGAAACTGTGAGGGGGGTACAGTTATATCAAAGGACAAGATTGGAGTTGAAAAGGATCTTGGCAAATTGAAGAGAGAGTCTGAAATTAATAGAATGCAGTTTCCTAAGGACAAGTGCTAGAACCTGTACTCACACAGAAAAAATGTTTTAAATAATGAAGGCAAAGGAGCAAATGGCTGAATAGCATTTCAGCACCAAAATGATCTACACTTTTTAGTGATTGCCAAGCTGGACACAGGACTGCAGTATCAGCTGTTGTGAAAAAATAATATTGAATATGCAAACAGGAGTTTAGCTTGTAATATGAATCAGCATCATTCATGATTCAGTGCAGTCACATCTGAATTGCTAATTCTGGACCCTTGAGGAAACTACCATTTCATACTTTGAGAAGCATGGGAAGAGTCTAGAAGGGAACGCCAAGAACCAGCACAGTTTGACCCACAAGAAAAGATAGACAAACTTGTGACTCACTGGTTTAGAGAAGAGAGGTCTGAGGAGAGGCATGAAAAACCTCTCAAGAGGTTGTACAGAACAAGGGATGAATATATTCTTCATAAGGGACAAGGCGAGAAGTAATAGGTATAAGTCCTAGCAATGAAGAGTTGGATTTGGCACTTAGAAACACTGTCACACTAGCTAAATACAGGTTGCCTGTGAAAGCTTCACAAATAGAGACTGTTAACAAGGGGTTAGATATATCTGTCTGTAAGTAATAAATGTGGTTTGATCTTTCTTTGTGACAGCGTGACAGGAGGGATGGACTAAATGACAACTTAAATTCTCTTTTAAGCCTTTTTCCCTGTGACTTCTGGACTCTGATGTCTAGATTATGTGTGACTCAAATTGGTAGTTCAAGCAGAAGCAGCATGATGACCACAGGGCCAGTACAGTATTGTTTCTTAACAGCCGATGTTTCTTCTGCATTCTGGTTGTCAGCACATGTATCATGAGTTGAAAGCGATTCATGGGATAATCTAACTCCATAGTATATAAACTATGACTTATTGATTACTGTTTGTGGGGACATTGTATGGTGAAGCACATTTCTTCTATAGTGTTTCTACCTGGTTCCATAAAGAAATGAAATTTGTGCTGACAGACTCCAAATATAGGAAAGGGATTCTCTTAATGCCTTCTCTGGAAAAGGGCCCAAGTATTATCAGACAGCGAAGAATCTCCCTTCAGAGAAGGGTCAGACAGAGACAGCAAAAAACTTTATAAATAGTTTCCCAGTTTTGGAGAAACATGATTTGGAGTTTGCATGTGTCAAAACCAGTTAAGTCTGTGGCATGCATTAATAGAAAAATGGGCTTTTTTTTCTGGCACTCATAATTTTTTTAGTATGTTTGATAGAGTATCCAGAGGTCTAGGAAACTTGGAGAGCTGCCACTATCATCTTGTCCAAGAATTTGGGAACCTTTGATTTAACTGATTTTTTTTTTTTTTTTAAAACCAAAGGAGAAATGGTCCTTCAATTTTTTGGTGGTAGTATACAATTTTTTTTTTTTTTAAGTAGAGTTGTTACAAATCTACTGAAGTTTATTTTATCATTAGAAGAAAATTTCTGACTGTTTATTGGAGATATCAGTTAAAAACTCTATGGTGAGAGAACTTAAAAGAATTGTTGAGTATGCTCATATTTCTCTTTTGACATCTGTATGGCTATTTATGTGTTTGCCGAATAGTCACAGCAGGTGTAATCATCCAATTTCTGCCCAGGTTAGATACCTACTCATGAATATGTGTGTGTGATTCAGTGACAAAGGATAAACCAGCCAGATTTGGGGAACTTGAATCATCCTCTGGTGCTCAGGTAGAATCCAAATCTCTAACTTAGGTCGTGTGAATAGCCCTTTATATAGTGCACTGTATTGGTAAATTGATTTGCTTCACAGGAGACCGTGCGCCTGAATGGCAATATCATTTCAGAAATCCCAGCCTTTGAGTGATACACGGATGGTTGCTTCAAAGGTTTAGAAAGAGAAGGGGGAAAAAAAACCCAACCCCCCCAAAAAAAGAGGTTGAAAGACAACAGCAGAAAGCAAGCTGATTCTTTATGTTACCGCAGGGGAGGAAACATTTAGCGCACTAAGTCGTTAATTCATTTGTCCCTGCAAGTTCCACTTTATAATTAACAATTTTTATTGTAGTGTGGAATGAATAGGATGTAATGAATATTTTTTTTCCAACTGAAGTAAGTTTCACTGGTCATATCATGTTTCTGTTACAAAGAGCACAGATGAAACACCTGATTTTCCTTATGATGTTCTATGGATTGAGTCAATTTGTTTCCATTGATTTGTTCAAAATAGAAATCTAAACCTTTTCTTTGTGAGACAATAGATGGAACAGAGACACGAAATGGCCTTTATGCTGATTTGCAAGTAAAAGGATTATACCTCTGGGCTCTGCTGCCCTCTTAAATTTTTCCTCCCATTCAGTGTGCCATACAGTGACATATTTGGTCTCTGTTTCTCTTTTTGGTTCTTTTAGTAGAAGCAAGTTTAATAATTTTATGTAATAACTTCCACTGGAATAATTTTATGTTATAACTTCCACTTCCTAGCAGTGACATTCTCCTTTGTTTCTTCACCCAGCTTGTTTGTTGTCTGCTGCCTCTTCTCTTTGGTCATTTTTTGTTCCCTTTATCTCTCTTCTGGGAAGTGTTCAGTTTGTGGGTTTTAATCCCCTAAGGTCTTGCTCTAAATATATAGAGAGAATCATAGAAGGGTTAGGGCTGGAAGGGACCTAATCATCAAATTCCAAGTCTCCTGCCATGGGCAGGGACACCTCTCAGTAGACCAGGCTGCTCAAGGCCCCATCCAACCTGGCCTTGAACACTTCCAGGGAGGGGGCATCCACCACTTCCCTGGGCAGCCTGTGCCAGTGCCTCACCACCCTTGTAGTTAAGACTTCTTTCTCGTATCCAGTCTTCTGGCCTGTCAACTGCCTGACTCAGCTTGGTATCATCTGCAAACTTCCTGACGGTGCACTCAACCTCATTGTCAATGACATTGATGAAGATATTACATGGTGCTGGTCCCAGTACGGACCCCTGAGGGACACAGATCTCCACCTGGACATCAAGTCATTGACAACTACTCTTTGGATGTGACCATCCAACCAATTCCTTATCCACTGAACAGTCCACTCATGAAATCCGTATCTCTCCAGTGTAGAGAGAAGGATGCTATGGGGGACTGTGTCAAAGGCTTTACAGAAGTCCAGATAGATTACATCCATTACCCTTCCTGTGTCCACCAATGTGGTCATCCCACCATAGAAAGCCACCAGGTTGGTCAGGCAGGACCTGCCTTTGGTGAAGCCATGCTGACTATCTCGAATCACCTCCCTGTCTTCCATGTGCCTTAGCATAGCTTCTAGGAGGATTTGTTCCATGATCTTCACAGGCACAGAGGTTTTCTATACATATGCACAGTATCACCTTGGTATTTTGAACTGATAGTAATGTGAAATTACAAACCCGTTTGAGTCAGCAAAGCAGGAATGTTCATCAGGATGAACATTCACTGGCATTTTGAATGTGTTCAGCTAAAGACCATGGAAGTGGAGAAGAGAAATGAGCTGGAAGCAGGGCCATCTCTGCTCTTCTCCCAGCTGGGGTCTTTCTAGCCATCAAAGTTCTTAACAATAAAGGATGTTTAAAATTAGGCAACCTACACAACAGATTCTTGTCTCAGGCAAATAAATAACAGAAGTTTTATTTTGGATTTGAGGTTTAGACTAGAACTACATAGGAGTGCAGTGCTTCGATTTTTCCCTTCCCTTGGATGTCGGATGAAAAACTGTATGAGCTCTAAAGGCTCTAAAGATAGATACCTCAAATATTCCTTACTTTAGTGACCTGTTAAAACCATTCCATGTCAGAAGTGATGAATAGTTTTTGTGGGTTCTGAGCAGGTTCCTGATCGATTGGTTGCTAGTTAATGAGGGAGAAGAAGGGCAGGAGAAGCTGAAGTCCAGCTGACTGTGTGAGAGCACACCTGCCTCTTCCCTTTACTTCATTTTCTCTGTAATGAAGGAACCAATTGGTTTAGAGCGATCAATGCTGACCTATTAGGATCAGGCAGTGTTCTGGCATTGCCAAGGCAATTAAATTCAGCAGAGCAAGGATTATAAAGGGGAAAAAAGAAAGAAAGGACCTGAGACTTTGCATTGAATAAGAGTTACATTGGTGTTTTAAGGATGGCAAAAAAAATCCAAACCGACACAGTTGAAAAGGATTAAGTCGTTATCGTGTTCCCTTTTGTGTGAGACTGAGAATGGCAAGATTGTTGTCATTAGTCCTTCAAATTTGATAATTTCTGGTCCTGCTTCTGTAACTGGGGATTTCTGCACACTGTACTGTATGTATTTGGAGAGGGCAGTTTGCTTTGCAATGTCACGGTGGTACTTGAAAACTCCCCCCTTTGTCTGTTGTATTCTGTTCTGTTAACCTTGTAGGCTGTGTACCTTCATAAAATTACTGATTCCAATTGAGAGGCATAACAAAAGCCCAAATACTAAGTAATCATAATACATAGTTCTTGTCAAGTGGTAGGCTTAGAAAGTTTGTCATGTATTTTAAGATTTAAATAAGATGAGGTTTTTACGATTCTGGCAAATCTTCTGTTGCCTTGTGTGGATGTCCTTAAAAGGGAATGCATTTGTTTCCTATGAGAGGTTTGGCCTGTCAAAACCAATATATTTGGCAAGTTGGAATTAACTTGCATCAAATATCAGATAGTTCTCTGATCTGTATTTTTACTCACAAATTTACTGAGTACGGATACAATATTATTAACTTAAATGACAGGATGTCCCTTCTTACTCCCCTTTCCTGCTTGAAAGAGGGTAATGCACCATTTTATAAGATTCATCCATCCTGAGTCAAGGCATTTCTATTAAAAAAACAAACCAAAGAAACCCCTGTGGCCAAACCAAAAATCTTGAAAAAGTATTTTACAAAAATAATATCAAACCAGTAATATTCAGGTATGATTTTTTTTTCCTTTTTATATCCTCAGTTTTCCTTGACTGAACCATGTTTCTGTAGAAGTTAGACTTCCCTTCTTTCTACCTCAGAGACATCAGAGAGCCTGAATGTTTGCATAAAGTTCTTTTAATCATCAAATGCACATTGTTATTTTAACCTTTATCACATGAGCATCCTTTAGTTTATGCTTGCCCTTGAGCAGTTGGCATATATAATCCTTTTCTTTCAAGCTTTTAAAACTTGGATCTTTGCAATTGAGTGCCAAGTCAACTTCTTATTTTGAAATCTGAAGGTCATAAGCTAATGTCAGGTCCATTCTAGCTGTTAACTGTGGCTTTGTGATTGACCTCTTTAGTGATTTTAGGCATACATACATGTAGTTTTCATTGAGGAGCCCTGGTGAATATAATCATATATTCTGTAAAGGGAAGTTTTTTATGATGCGTTGTGCTACTTGTTTTGACATAATTGTTCTGCCTTTGGGAGTCTCCACCACTTAGTTTTCAGATACAGCAGTAGAAACTCTTTCTGTGTTTGAATGTATTAACCATGGAATGAATGTTTTACTTTGAGGTCTCCACAGTTGATACTTTGTTTTAATGGTGGTGGTTCCAAGTGATGCGTTTCTGCCCTCTGTGTAGGGATCCTGCTAATGATGGCTAGTGCTAATCACTTCTGTCCCAAATGTTATCTCCTTTAGGATGTATAATCATTCTAATCTCCATGGATACAGAAAGGTTTTTGCTGGGGGTTTTTGCTAGCTACATGCACATACGACGTGAGGCTGAATGTTAATTTTCAGACTGAAGTTTATTAATAGAGTAAGAACAGTCTGATCAATACTATGGTGGATTCTTTATATTGTTGAGAATACTGATGTTTAACATGTCTTGAACAGACAGTTCTTAAAAAAGAAGAGACAAAGAATGTTAATCCATTGACAGTAAGGAAAGTCAGGCTTCCTTATCCTGATGTACAGTTGCAGAACTTAATTGGGATCCTGTGGCACTAACAATAAATTTATAAATACAGAATAAAACTGGTAGCAGAATACTTCAAGTAATCTTTCTGTTTTAAAAAGAGTGGGGTTCACTAGCCATATATGAACACTCTCAGAATAGTAGTTTAACCTTTATGGTTCTTGTAGAAGCAAGGCTCCTTTCTCCAGGCCCAGGGGTTCACCAGGTTCTCAGTCAGCCTTGTATTTGAAGAAAGTTCAGTCCATAGTCCAAACCTTTTATTGAAGTACCTGCCTGGAATTTCTCTTTCTGGAAAGGGACGTGGCAGCCTAAAATCAGTGTAGTACCTCTAAAAATGTATTTTTGATGGTGATGGTTTAATATTTCAAAAGCCATGAAGGTTTATCTTTGAGTTCTAGTCTAAATGTGTCTCAGGCCTTTAGCATTAGTATTTATGAGAATGAGTGTCATTTTGGTGTTGAATTTTTTTCGTGTAGGATAGACATATTCAGAGACCTTACTGATGCAAAACAAACATGCCTAGAATCATTACTACAGGCACAGCTACAACGTTCTCCATTTGCAGTGTAATAAAACATACTTTTGCATTTTATTCATTGTAGGTGTACTTTTGTGTTGATGAATGTGCAACATTATTGCATTGAAATGAGGGGCAGAGAGGGGGAGCCAAAGCTGTAGGTAGGTGTGGTACTAAAAGTATTAAACACAGGGTTTGCCTTTCAGAATACTGACATTCTGCAACAATAGTGTATTGTTATTAATAAAAATAATCTTTGAAATTTAAAAAATTAATGTTGAAAATGCCCATGTGATGAGGTGTTTTCAAAATGATGCTGCATTTGTGCAGGAGAACAAGGTTTTATATCACGAGAAACAAAAGAAGTGTGGTGATGCCCCTTTGCGCTGTTGGTAATGGCCCCGTAGGGCTCAGGTGAGTTCCAGTTGTGTAAACTTGTGCTTGTCACCTACAGACATACATCTTTAAATAGTACATACTTGTAACATTTTTATACAGTGGTTACTATATGGACTTGATAATTACATATAGAAAATAGACTCAGACAATGGTCAAATTTATATTTTTTTTTATTCCAAACCTGTTACAGGAATTTGTTCATGTCCAGCCACTGTGTTTTTATTTGACTTATTATTTGTGGAAAACCAAATACGGTGTAATCTATGAGTATGAGATAATTTTAAATGCTTGTTGATCACATAGAAATCCTATTCCTGTGTTTTCTGTGTATGATAAAATGAAAATGTGATCCTAACATGAGTTAGGTATGCACTTTTTAACCTTAGAATCGTAGGGGTTGGAAGGGACCTCAAGAGATCATCGGGTTCAACCCCCCTGCCAAAGCAGGCTCCCTAGCTCATACTGCACAGACAGGCGTCCAGATGAGACTTGAATATCTCCAGAGAAGGAGACTCCACCACCTCCCTGGGCAGCCTGTGCCAGGGCTCTCTCACCCTCACTG
The DNA here is from genome assembly GCA_013400835.1 of Zapornia atra. Taxonomy (NCBI): domain Eukaryota; kingdom Metazoa; phylum Chordata; class Aves; order Gruiformes; family Rallidae; genus Zapornia; species Zapornia atra. The sequence continues at coordinate 143,180 of VZTU01025256.1, read as the reverse complement.
TGTAGAAGTTCTTCCGCATGTTGGTGCGGAACTTCCTGTGCTCCAACTTGCAGCCATTGCCCCTTGTCTTGTCTCCACTGATCACTGAAAAGGGGCTGGCCATTTCATACTTAAGATATTTATAGACATTAATAAGGTCCCCCCTTAGTCTTCTTTTCTCCAGGCTGAGCAGTCCCAGCTTACCCAGCCTTTCCTCATAGGGGAGATGCTCCAGGCCCTTAATCATCTTTGTAGCTCTTCTCTGGACTCTCTCCAGGAGAGAGTGGATAATAATAGCAGGTGACCTGTAGGTGTGCAGGTTTCAGCTGCTGAGAATCTGAGGGGTCTCTGCAAGTCTTGTATGTGCTGTAATCCATAATATAGGAGTAAAATTAATGCTAAAATTACCATGACTTTGTTTCCCTATGCTTCAGTCACTTTTGCTGAGTAGAGCATGCTCCTGGACTCCTTTCTGTCAAACCAATCTAAAAGATTTCTATAAACAAACGTTTAACTAACATTTTGGAACTATAGATTTGTTTGTCTTATCTATCCCTTTCCTGAGTTAATGTTAAAATCTAAAAGTGAAATATTGAGAGTCAGCTGTGTGTATTTACATAGAAACACTGACCAGCCTTCTCTGGAGAAATATTTTTAAAAGTGACATAATGTTTAAAAAAAGAAATAAAAAAAGTTCATGGTGTTTGCATTTGGGGTTGATGTAGTTGAGCCATTGGGACTTCTAGGAAGTGAAAAAAGCGCCATGTCCAGGTATGAAATAGATGGATAGAGTTTATACATTACACAATTCAATACAATGATTGCCTGCTAAATTCAGAGGCAGTAGGCTTCTTAAACATTTTATCATGAAAAGCACGGAGGTTAGTTACCGATTTCAACTAAAATTTGGAGGCTATGTTCTAAGTATATCAAAATTCAATCTGAATATATCAAATACATCATCTATTTCAGATATGTGACCTGTTAGGGAAATGGGAAACACACTAGGTCAAAGTTTTACTTTGGGTATAGGCAGCAGGAGGGGTATGTGATGGGAGAACCTTTAGAATCATGGAATCATAGAATGCTTTGGGACCTCAAAGATAATCTAGTCCCAATCCTCCTGCCAAGGCAGGGACACCTTCACTAGACCAAGTTGCCCAAAGGCCCCATCCAACCTGGCCTTGAACAGTTCCAGGGATGGGGCTTCCACAACCTCTCTGGGCAACCTGTGCCAGGGCCTCAACACCCTCAGAAGAATTTCTTCCTAACATATAAAATTAGTTTTGAAGTTCAGAGGTTATACTATATGAAGGACAATAGTCAGAGTCCTGTATTCCCTGTAAATTTCTAGTTAATGAAAATACAGCAATAAATAATGTTGACTGCTTCTATTTCCAAACAGAGATTTATATCATTATACTGAGAATAATATTATGGAGGAAAAGATAGTATTAGCCTGATAATAGCCTCCTAGTCATAACTGACATCAATTACGGCTGGGAATAAAGCACTGAAGTATAATGAAGAGCTGCCTCCTGAAACACGTTTTCACTACATTAATATATAAGAGTAATATACATAAACTTCTCTTTTAGCTGCATATCAAAATAATGCCGTACTGAGTTCAAATTATCAGCTTAATAAAGTGAAGTAGATGGTTTAAAAGGTAATGCAGCATGTTCACGTAAATTGAATTGGTATGCTAAAGAAGGTTATGCCTACAGAACCAAGATTCCCATGACGGCATGGGAAGATTCCTTTAAAAGATCCTCTACTGCAGAGCACTGCCAACACTTCTGAGGCAAGAATTGGGTTTCTTGGAGGAAAAAATCTTCTTGAAGGTACAATATGAGCTGATGCCTTTTGGTAGCAGGTGTTCCAGTGTAATGTTGGAATCGTCTAACTGAATTTTGAGTATGAGTTGTGTAGTTGCTTTGGGAAGGCCAGATAGGAGGTAATAACAATGGAGATCTATCAGATACCTGAGGGTAGGTATGCTGAAAGAAGTATATGAATACACTAGCTCAGCACTTTTTTTCCCAACACAAATGTGTAACTGCAGGTTTCTGGTAGGCTGTGTAATTGCTGCAGCTAATACCTTAAGTCACTAGCTTTGTTCTCACCATCTCACCTGCTGTGCAGCACAGGGACTCTTGAAAAGACCTTTCCCTCCCCCCCCCCAGCTTTTTTTCTTCTTTTTTTTATTTCTGACTTTCTACGTCAAGAATAATGGGCTATTTCTTCATTAAGGAATCACATCTTAAGGTGGTAGCTAAGTAAATTCAGCAGAACTCAGGAGCAGACAGAAGTAAAAGAAAGCAGCTTCCTATTAAACAGAATGTTGTGGGTTTGTTTTGGGAGCTCTGGTTTGTCAGTGCCAGAGATGTGCTGTATAAAGAGTTGTTCTTCCAGCTGTTATTGAGATGAAAACAGATAGAGGACCAAGTTTAATAAGGTGATACTGGGGATATTGTAGTAAGAGTTTAGATGGATCACAGCACTTAAAAATTTTTTTCACATTTTCTTTTTACAGAGAGAGAATTTAGAGCTGTGTTTGAGTGTCTTTTGTCTTGAACATAGTACCAAATTTAATTATAGAGGGGAAAAAAATCAAGAAGACTTACCTGAATTTGAGGCCTAATACAGTAATTTCATGAGTAATGGAAATATTTCTTGGACAGCATTAAGCTGGGAAAATAAGGCTTATCCTTTCTGTGTCCTACGAGTCTTCTGGACTGAAAAAGACAGAGGTTTATGGAGAAGAAATAAGTTTGTTCACTTAGAGGATCCTAAGTAGATCATTAAAATTATTTAAGGAGCCTTTATTTTGTCATAACATGGCTCTAAGCCTATCAATTTGCAACTTTCAGCATTTTATAGTCCAATTTTATATACGCAGCAAGTTTGTGTTACTTTTTTGAAACAGTTGATGAAACCTCTCTCTGGCACTCCTTAATATATAGATAGCTAAAAGCGTGATGGCTTAATGCATTCCTCCTTTAAGTAAGTATCCAGACAAAGCTTTGTTTGATTCCCAAATAAAAGATTGTTCGTTCATAGCAAAGGAAGGTATTACTCTGGGGTTTTTTCCGTGGCTGTAAAACTTACTTCACTGCAGAAGTAGTCATCCTGCAACTGTTAGATATATATGTGCACTGGCAGGTACTGACTTTTTCATGTCCTTTCAATGCTCTGTGGGATCAGTTATTAAGTATTTGAAAGGTATTACAAAGGAAGATGAAGGCAGATTTGTTGTTACCGATACAGGCATGCAAGGTGAGCCTCTCTATTGCTGCTCAGTTACTTCCACGAAGTCCACAATGGTAATGCTCTTCACTGCAATGCAGCCTGAGTGTATTGTGTTGTGATGTTAGTGTCCTGTTAGGTTTGGCTGTCACGACCCAAAGGTGCTGTATAAATGACAAATGTATACAATTTGCATTCCGTCTTCACCCTGGTGAGATGGTCCTTCCACCACTGCTAACGGCAACCTGTAACTCTTTGGTTTTCCAGTAACTGTGGCAAAACATTGTTTGAATGTATATATGCCCTAACTTCTAGGTTTTTCAGTGCAGATAATGTTGTTTAATGTCTTGAGACAAAAGGAAACTTCCACTCTATTTTCTCGTTACTTCTGGCCCTGGCTCATGTTGCATGGCTTGAGCTGCATATACAGGCAGAAATAGTGGAAGCTTTGTGGTGAATGGTTGAAGGAGTTACGTTAACGTGGAATGACACACAGAAGTTTATTGTGCCTGGGCATTACAGCATGTGTTGGTAAAGATGTTTGGTTGTCTTTCATTTGATCTGGAATCATCAGCAGGATAGGATTAGCTTAAAGTGTGAGCCAAAGGGCACACAAAACCAAACGTATTTCCAGAAATGTAGTTTTTATCATTTTATGAAAAGCATAGCAACTTAAGCTGTTAGGCTTAAAAGTATGTTTCAACAGAATGAAACTTCATGGCTAATTTTCAGATACTTATTTATTATGATGGATAAGTATCACCCAGAAAGAACCTATCTGCAGCTCACTCAGTGTTGAGCAAATTTTGGACTAGTGAGAACTTTTTTTTTCCTATTACACTTAAATAAGGCTTAAAAGGAAAGTCTTACTGTTACCATTTATTACGTTGTTCTTCCATTGCCTAGATTGTAGGATTTTTGACAATACATTAAAAATAGTTTATTCCTTTTAGATGCTTTACCATATGAAGGGAACTACATGACTGGTTATTAAATCAAATTGTTCTTTGGTTAAGAAACCAGTTGAAGAGCCCCAAATTCAGTAGCTCAATAAATATTTTTCTGTTTTTTGCAAGTCTGCCACAAGTTTTAGTGGCATAGTTTATAGACTTGTCAAACAAAAATTATTTTCGTATTCTAGGAGACCAGGAACTATATTTTAACAAAATTATAACATTTTCTTGGTGCTCTGGCACCTGCTGCACCTCTCCAGCCTGATGGCAGTGTTTCAGTGAGCTAATATCCATTGTAATCAGTTGAATTGGTGTGATGTTGCTATGCTGTTCTGAATTAATCAAACAGTTCTCCTGATTGCTTATTAAATCAGCAAATGTGGCAAGTTGTGTGTGATAAATGTAGTTCTACTCTACAGCTAAAACAAATCATGAAATAAAAAAGTGTAAGAAGAGAGAAGCAGCAAAAGCAAAAACTACTGACGTTAAAGTAGTTGTCTGTCTTAAATGCTGTTTTTAAACTAACCAGAATTCATCTTTTCTCACAGGAACTTGAGTTTCTGGAGATTTTATTATCTGTGTAGATATTGGAAGTCACTGCCCTTCTCTTCTGCCGTCCCACTGCAGCTGAGCTGTGTATGAGTGTTTGGGCAGGTTAACATCGGCCCACTTATGATCTGTATTTATGATCATCTTTCTGCATGCTGTCATTTCCAGTAAAATACAATTTGATTTTAAAAATAACTAGACCTATGAAGCTTATGAGATTGAATCTGCTTCACTGTCCATATCTGATGAACAGTCCTATAAATAGTATTTCTTTTGTCCTTTATTTTATAGCTCAGTTCAGGCTTGCAGTTGTTAGCAGTTAGGTGCTGGATATGCTGGAAATTGGAAGCGATGCAGGTTGCTACCTGAGCTAATCAGTGTCTAACCATATATATGTGTAGCAGGTGACACTGCCAAGTGATACTGTGTCAGATTTCTCTCAAAAAATGCAAAACTTAGTGAGTTTATAATTGGGTGATGCTTTCACTAACCTGTCTCACAACAGATATGTGCTTCACCAGCATGAAAAAATGTGTCTTAAAATTCCCAGTGAGGCTTCTCCTGCACTTCTTAGTGTCTGATATGTATTTCCATGTGAATTTGAGTATTAAATAATTTCTAAAATTACTTTAAAGAAGAATGATAGTTAACAGTTTGGTTAAGCTGTTTGTTGTCAGGAGCAGAACAGCTGTTGCACACTTTAACTATGTTAGAAACACCAAAGCAATCAGAACTGACATTCCACTAGTTTAGGTACTTCTGGGTTTTTTTTGTAAAGGGGGTTTTACTCATACTGTTAAATAATTTAATTGGATGGTTTTTTGTGTTACAGTTGCTGTTGGCATGGCATCTGTAAATCACTGGATAGTGCAAGGGGTTTAATAGCTGTATGATAATATTTGTATTTAAGGAAACAATTAACAAAGCCATCCTTGCCTCACATCTAAACCATTTGAATATTAACATTAAATGCTTTATTATAAATGTTCTAAATTTATAAGAAATAAATTTTTTTATTTCTTTCGGTTAAGAAAGTCTTTCTGTTAAGACAGACTCAGCTTAAAGAAATACCCCACATTTCAGCATTCCAGAACTGTTTGCACAGCAAATTACAAGTTGAGCCAGAAATACATTGTATTGATTTTCTAACCACCTCCAACTACAAGGAGTTGGATCCACAGGTACAATTTTCAAATCATAAAAATATTGATGAAAAAGATGTATCGAGTAATTTTTATGTTACCAGTACTTAGTTGATTCCACTAGAGTATTGCTTAGTACTTCTCCAGTATAGCTTTAACATAACAAATGGATATATAACAAATTCCTTGCATATATCCTTGGATATATTTCTCAGTAAGTAAAAAGTTACACAGTTTGTGGGGTTTATGGTTTGATGGGGTTTTTTCGTTTGGGTTTCTTTGTTGGTTTTTTTTTAAATAATTTTAGCATTTCATTCTACATGTGCATTTATGGCCCCTTTTGGGATCCCTGAGGTCATCTTTATTCTCTTCTGCTTATGTGCTCAAATATGTAGAGTTGCTGTAATTCTACCTAGTAATGATGCATCCAGCCTTATGGAGAGGGTTCTTTCAGTAATTATCATTTTCACCCTATTTTGAAAATCAACCTGTTTTTCCCATTCTCTGTCAGATATTTAGACACCTGAGCCAAATACAGGTTTTCTGTATGTGTCTTTACTACAGTTTTATAGGAAGAATTCCTAAATTCCTTGCTTTTCTAAACACAGCTTAAACTCGCCATTATTTCTTTGTTGAGCCACCTTGATGCTGGTAGATATGTCTGGTTTGGGTTTTTTGGTTTACTTCCTTCTAGATCACTTTGTTCTGATACTTTTCAAGTGTTTCTTTGTCATATCATATATATTCTGGTTTGAGTTCAGATATAGACAGGTCTTACTGAGGTGTCCTTGGAGCAGTGAATAACTATTGCATGTTAAATTCACAAGCTCTCTTCACAAGAGACAGGAAAATGGAAAAAATTCTCAGATTTCATTGAACAGAACTTTCCGGTGTTTTCTTCTTGTTTATACAATATGTTTTAAAATGTTGAGGCTACAATGTATCTGTATAATGAAGCATAAACAAAATTGACCCAAAGTCATGAAACCACATTACAATACACTGTAAGTCAAAGAAAACAAGTCCTGTTGAAGATTATGTGTGTTTTGAAAAGAATCTTCCTCCACATCACAACAGTTTTCAACATAATGCGCAGAGCCAACTCACTTCTGCTCTCTAAATCCCATGTCCACTTTCTGCTAGAACCAGACTTCATGGAATCACAGGACGTTAGAGGTTGGAAGGGATGTTGAAAGATCATCTAGTCCAACCCCCTGCCAGAGCAGGATCACCTACACTAAATCCCACAGGAACACATCCAGGCAGGTTTGAATGACTTCAGAGAAGGAGACTCCACAGCCTCTCTGGGCAGCCTGTCCCAGTGCTCCGTCACCCTCAAACTCTTTCTTCTCTATTTAAAAGTAGTATGTTTTTCTATATAATTTAATTCTTTAATGTTAGGTTTAGGTATTCAATAGACATGGCAGAAAGATAAATGAAGGTGGTACTTAAGTTGGGTTAAGCTGCAAAGTTGAATCAAGGGTAGGTTTTAAATACAGATTTCATAGCATCAGAATCTTACTATCTTCTACCAGGTTTCAAATTCATGGGGCAGGAGTCTGTTATGAGATCAGGTGAAAATACAGATTCTTGCCTGTATCAGTCAAGTTCTGGGAAACAGAACTGGATTGGGTTGAGATCTCACCTGAAACAACACCTGCAGAGCCAAGTTCAGATATGTGAAAATCAAATGGAACCAGGGATTCATGCAATGTGAAAATTTGGACTCAAGCAACTTTGCCTCAACTCTGGGGTTTTCTGGTTTTAAAAATATAAAAATTGGAAACCAGTAATGAAAAAGTGACCATTTGTAAGCTCACCGTTCTCACGTGTTTAATACAAAATGGATTATTGCATCATGTAAATGTTACTTACATTCTCATGAACGTCAGTGTTAATTTGGTTCAATATGTTCAGAAACATTGGTTGCTTGGTTGATATGCTGCTTATAGGTACACACAAAGAGATACATACCCTGTGTAATTATTGTATATCAATATCTCTAGCCGCTTGAGTGCCACAGCATAAAATGCCTGGATACCCGTTGTAGCAAATTACAGGGAGAAATGTGTTGTGTTTTCAAACAGCTACACTGTTGGGTGTGTCTGCCTCAGTTGTGACGGTGAAACTGTTTGTTAGTGTACAGGCTTTGCAGGTGTTATGTATGCTTCTCCAACTAGAGTTCAATGATTTTGTCTTGTGTGTTTCGTTTGATTTGTTACTGTTGTTTTCTATATTTGCAGCAGGGATTTCCTTTGGTATAAAGTAGATTCTATTAGACTTTCTCATCTAAGTGCGGGAAAACTTGTCTCCTGTCAAAAGAGAAATGCTTTCCACATTTGTTCTGGCTTATTTCTTTATTTTATATATATATTTACGTCCACTGGTTTTCCACATGATTTAATTTTGGCAGTAAATTTTCCCTCCTTTTTTTTCATCCTCCTGCCGTGAGTCTGTTGATTCAGCTGTGTGAGTCTGAAGGATTATACGTTTTATGGAGTTGTCAATAAATGGGGTTTAGATGGTTGTGAATAGCAGTGTTTCCTTTTCCACTAAAAGACAAACAGAATGTCTTCTAATGCCCTTGTGTGCAGGGCTGTATCTCACGCATCTCTGTGGCAGTGATCGGAATGTGAATGGTAGTGGTCTCTAAGCAGTTAGAGGAGATATGAAGTATGTAGGACTAGCATACCAAATGCTCCAGGAAGGAAAATGAAATGCCAAGTTCTGAAGAGCTCATTTTGTACATATTCAACTTAGTTCTTTATTTCATTTCCCTGTTGCTGTTCTGGGTTGCTTTGATAGTAACTTGGAGTGGATATCGGTGCAAAATACCAGTTAATTTCTTTTACCTCTCTTTAGTCTTCTGTCTCAATATTCTTAAGGGATCTCAATCCACGCCTGAGTTTCTGTAACTTCCTGGTGTTACTATAATGAAGGATTAAAACAGATTCTAGAGTATGCATAGTTTTAGGTTTTGACACAGATGCCCTACGTGCTGCTCTGATGCAGACGGCTGAGCTTTGGTATTAGTCCTCCAGGGTATCCACAACTGAATCAGTGGTATGCTCAGCAGCAGCTGCTATCGGAATTAAATGTGTCAGCTGTACAAGTGTAAAGAGCAGAAGTAAAACATAACATAGTTGTTCAGTAATGTGAGTATTTGTAGTCACAGCAGAGCACCCACATCATAGTTTTGTGTAAAGGTGAAGAACTCCTCTGGGGAAAAATAGGGGATGGATGAGGGGAGGGCATTGCCATGTGGCTGTCCAGTTAATCCACCCAGGTAGTTCATTCAAATTTTAACAGCTTCAGATTCTACCAAGTTCTGGTAGAACATACTGTTTCCCTCTAATTAAAATATTTTTCATGTTAGTGGGGAAAATAAAAATGAAAAGAACAATGCAGATTTTTTTTCATATTCCTGACATGGAAATCTCAGGGTCAGGTGTAGCATGACTAACTGTGACAACAGAAGTCTGTGATGTGGATATAACTCTTACAGCACTTAAATGCTATCAATACCCATTATTCTCAAACAGGACCAGAAACCAAACCAAAATGTCGTAGAAAGGGACAAAACCCTCTTGCTGCAGTCCTGTTCACGTACCAGGGATGTTCTTTTAAACCCCCTGAAGTGTTCAAAGTTTGGTTTTTGGTTTTAGTTTGCATTTGTTTTTTGTTAGGTTTTTTAAAGAACAATTCAGGGTTCATTTGTCTTCCCCTCCAGTCCATCATTCGAGACTAAAGTCCATTGATAGAAGAGAGCTAGTCTAGCCCCTGATTTGTCGTTCTTTTACTCTCCTATCACACAAAGATTTATAGATAACTTTGTGTTGTATAAAGCTGGTTCCTTTCAGGAAAGTGAACGATTTCTAATTTCACTGGAAAAACTGCCTGTAATGTTTTTAATGTCTGTTCTCCTTGGTTTTGTCTGCCATGTTGCTTCCTCAGTGAGCAATATAATTAAAATTCATAGTTTGGCACCAGAATTTTGATTATATAGTTAATTCTTCATCATTCCTATGTCTCAAATTCATCACGTTTGCACAGGCTTGTGTCACCAGCTAACAAAGTGTACTAAAGTTTGGGGGAAGGGGTTTTGATCATTTAGGTTTGGGCTTTCTGCTGGGGTTTTGGTTTGGTTTTTTTTGTTGTAGGTTTGGGTTTTTTCTGTGGGTTTTTGTTTTGTGGTTCGGGTTTTGGTTTGGTTTTGTGGTTCTTCCCTCCATCTTGTGGTAATCAAAGCTTTTAAATTATCTTATAATTCAGTATGCACAAGCAAGTCTGGTCAGCAGTCCTCTTTAATTAATGATATGCATGCCAGGCACAGGAACATAAACCAGAAGGACTCTGTGTGGCTATCGAAAGTATTTAGTATACGCATTTATGGTAATTTAATCAGCAAAAAAGATACTTGTATTTCAGGAAGTGTCATCTGTTAAAAATATGATGTTTAGCTTGCTGCCTCTGTTTTTTCTGATTCAGGGGACCACAGTAATTGCAAGAATGTAGTATTGGGGGTAGAATACCACGCATACTAGAGGCAAATGTATTCGCACTGCTGGAGCAGGTGAAAATTGTAAAACCATGCAAAGTGTGACCTTATTCTTAAGTATTTAAAAGAATGGAGATGAAATCAAATGTTTTATTCGTCAGTTAAGGGTTTTGTTTTATTTCTAAATAAATTTGGTGGATTTGCTCATAGCATACAGGAGGTACTGAGAGTGGAGAAGTTACTCCAGCTCTTCCAATTACGCAATTGCCTATTTCTTTTTCCCTTACTTGTGAGAAAGAAAACAGTCCGTTAATCAGGCTTCATTTTGTTTTCTTATGGGATGTTTTTTTGTATAAATATGTAAATAGAAAGCAAATGTTACAACAGTTAAAATTCCAAAGTTAGAGTCTGAAAGATACACAGTTACAGAAATCATTCATTCCTACACTCTTAATTAAGTGAAGTCTTATAGCTATTTCATAGCAAGAGCCTTTGGGGGGAGCAGGGTGTTCACCCTGTAGCTTTTTCAGCATAAAGGAGGTGTACACCTTGTGTAGCCAAGTCACAGTGTAGCCTGGCTGACTGTTTGTGGGGACCTCTCCTTAGGTTTGGAGTCCTATTTAAAAAAAGGAACCTCAGTTTCTCTCTGAGGAAATGCCTTAAAGAAAAGGTCATTACAGAGGAGGCATTATCAGCACCAGTATTCACAGTGGTTCCTCAGAAAAGGGACCCAGCTTTGGAGTCTGAGTTCACAGAAGAATCTTCCTATGCTTGATGGGGAGAGGCCTGAGCACTTTCTTCCTAACTTGCTGTAGACATTTGTACGCAGAGCCTGCTCACTCATCTCTCAGTGTTACCTAGAGGTAAAATTCCTTGCCACTTGATGCAGATTTGCTTGTGGGAACCAGAAAGCTGTGGGGTTTTTATAGTGCTTATGCTGACTGTACCTTATGCCTGTTGGTAGAGTCTGTGGAGGGCCTCGCTTGTTGCTGCACTGCCATTCAGAATTAAAAGCAATACCATGCCCTGATGGGCAGCTCAGCCCTACATCACTGCTTGCTCCCTGGTGGGATGGGGAGAACACACGTGGGTTGAGAGACAGCCAGTTTAATAGGCAAAGCAAAAGCCACACAGAAGTACAGCAAACCCAGAAATTCACTCCCCTCTTCCCATGGGCAGGCAGGTGTTCAGCCACCCCCAGGAAAGCAGGGATCCATCACAGGATCTTGGGATCCCACGGTTACTTGGGAAGACAAACACCATCACTTCGAATGTCCCCCGTTCCCTCTCCTTCCCCCCGCTTTATTAGCTGAGCATGACACCGTGTGGTATGGGATATCCCTTTGGTCAGTCGGGGTCAGCTGTCCCATCTAGGCCCCCTCCCATCTCCCTGTGCACCCCTAGCCCACTCGCTGGTGGGGTGGCGTGAGAGGCAGAGAGGCCTCAGCTCTGTGCAAGCACTGCTCAGCAGGAACCAAAACCCCCCTGTGTTACCAGCGCTGTTTTCAGCACAAGTCCAAAGCATGGCCCGGTACCAGCTACTGTGAGGAAAATTAACTCAGTCCCAGCCAAACCCAGTACAGGATGCTTAAAAACCCTAAGTGTTCACATCAAATGAGTTCCATGCATTTTAAGCCTTTGTCCAAATTGCAGGTGCTGAATACTTGTTTGTATTAATTTTGTTACCTGTAGTCTTATATTCCAGCTAACAAATAGCTCCAGGAAAGTGATGAGATGGTACACATAGTCTGATTGCCTGAAGGATACTTTTAATCATGACTTGGTGCATTTCCATCTAGCAGAAAACCACTTAGGAAAATTTAGACATTTTCAAGCATGTCATGAGCTGCAACAGGCATTTGATATTTCTGAAAACAGTGTGCTTTGAATTAGGACTCTGTTGCTCCTATTTAAGCTGTCCGCATTGCAGACTTTTCTTACTATCACATTTCTGAGCCAAGTCTTGGTTTTTCAGCCCATTGTTTAGTGATCTTCTCATTGAGATGTACTACTTCAGTATTTACAGTGTCTTCACCTGACACTTCTGAAATGGGTTATGTACCTTCAGTATTGCTCTTCATTGGTGATATTTGAAATTCAGATACAGCTTGTTTACCTAGCAGTACCGGGCGTTTCTAATAAATTCTGCCTGATTTGAAGGAAGGTTACGGTCTCAAGCTACGGAGGCTTTAGTGTCTTGCATCTAGTGGAATAATAAGCTACAATTTTTATGCAAAAACTGAGAATGTGATTTTAGAAGTTAAGGCACTTAAAGTAATTTTGAAGATTACATTATTTTAATTTCCACCAAGTAGAAGAATGCAAGATTCAGACAGGAAATCATGCTGGTCATTCACCTTGGGAGAGATAAGGAATCTATGTAAAATATATGATTTATACTGGGGAGAAAGGATGGGGTTTGTCCTATCATTATTTTCTACCTTGCAATAATATTCCATCGTAGAAATAACATACTGTAGAAGATTAATGTATATGTAGTTATTTTAATGGATGGGATTTTGGTTTACATTACCAGAAAATTTCAGCTTTCCAGCAGTGCGAAATGCTGTCACCTATTGCTCCAGATACCTGCTAGGCTATTTAGCATACAGGAATAAGCTTTTGTTCCTTTCTACTTGTTGGCAAAGTACTTTGCTAACCAGCGAGTGATACTTTATTTAACCTAAGTGTGCAGTACGATAAAGTTGCTTTTCCCACGGCAAACTCTTCAAACTTCTGTGTCTTTCACTTGCTTGATATATTAAAAAACAAAAGGGGGGTGGGGAAGCCACAAATGATCGGGAAATTTGCTCTAGTGTTACAGTGGCATAACACAAAAAATCCTAATAAATTAGCTTTTAAAGCTAATTATGATGCAGTTTCTTGTGCTCCTATTAATACTGTTACTGTTTATTCTCTGAACTCTATAAAGCAAGGAAGCATAACTGAAGCATGTCAAAGCACCTCCATTAGTAACGCTGTGTTGGTTAGCCTAGAGAGTGTTTGGTCCAAGCAGCACAACTCAATCAATACCTTTCTTGCCTGAAAGGGACGAGGGAGTCTCTGTGGTGAGCCAGCCTCTGTCTGCACTTATTAATGTGCCAAGATTGTTCCCATATTTAGTTGAATTCTGTGCTTCTGATGCTAGATAGAACAACTACTGATGTTGGATCCTGGTTGTTGCCTGTGGATTTAGGGTTCTCGCTGTGCTCATGAATTTACAGAAAATAATCTGAAAAGACTGGACCAAATGTCTGTGCCTGTAATTTCAAGGAGGAGGCATACCCTTAGCTGAAGATGTCTACCAGACCTCCTAAAACTGAAAGATTCTTTCAAATTTCAACTTTCTCCAAAGAGCAAACCATTAGTCTCCTGAATAAATTTATTGTAATCTTTTCAGTGGATCTGCAATGTCAGTTTTGCAGAAGGTTACCTGTGTGAGTAGAAACCTTGGGGTCTTGCTCCTGTGTGTCTCCTGTGCTTTTGCCAGGGCTGTACCTGACTCTGAATCCCAAAATACAGCTGTCCACATATCACCTTGCACCAACTGATCTGTACACAGGGGCAAGACTGGGGGAAGAACCTCTGTTTATCTGACTGACAGCCAGGATTCCTGCAATGCTCTTTGCAGGCACTTGTCATAGTTATGTGGTGAGGGTGAAGTTCTACTTTACTCTTAAAATACAGGTTCAGAAAATAAACTTTCTCCAGTTTTGCAACTTTTTCTACCTACTTGAAGGAAACTTCCTACTGTGATAATTTATCTCTGAGTTAATATTAGGGAAGAGCACATTGTTCTTCTTTTGAAAGTGAAATAGGATATAATTCACCTTTTTTAAAGTAAAATTTTGAGCATATTTTCTATAATTTTTGTAATTTTACTTGAATAATAGTTGGCTTTTAAAAAAGAAACTGCTATATAAGCTAAAAGGAGCAGACCTCAACAACCTTGGCAATTGTAACAGTATCATGACATTCAGGTAACTTTGCATTTAATAGGTGGATTTTTAAAAACTAATATATTTAGAAGATGCTTTCTCTATATATGGTAAAGACAAAGGGTTATCAGTAATAACAGTCATTGACTCTTACTTATAAGAGTTTTATGTAAGACAATCCTCTTGAAGTGTAGAAGGAGACCAAATATTCGTGTGTTAAATAAGCAGGAGGGGGGTTTATTGTTTAAAAGAAAAATTGCTGGACTGAAAGCTGTGTGTCTTTTCAACTTGGTATGATGAAGAACACAAGCCAAAATGATGCTGTTGGTGACTGACCATTGTGTTGCAAATATAATTGTACTGTGTGAGCGGAAGGCGGTTTTATCTTGAAGACCAAAGATACTGGCTATGAGTTACACATTCTGATAATTCTTAATTGAAACTAGTTCATTTCATCCTAAGCTTTCTGCAGTGTGGGTAACCCGTTTTGTGGGGTAATGCTATTTGGTTTAGGTAATTTTCTGTTTGGCTTGTTCAACATTTAATGAGACAGCCTACAACATTTAGTTTAGGATTTTTCAAAATTTATAGTAAGAACTATTGGATGTCTTCAGAAAATACGGGAATCAGACCGAATCAAGGTTAATGACTGTTTATAGGTGAAGTCTCCAGGGTAATACAGAAGGTGAATAGGTCACAGTATTCAAGAGCAGCGCTATTGGATTTTCAGTTACAATCTAGACGTATGAGTTATACAACCAGAAATGAAACCCAGAGCTAGCTTTGTTTCATGGTATTTGCCTGGTTATATATATATATATAGTTATTAATAAAAGATACAGCAGTATTGATCTTCCGTGCATCCACAGAATTAAAAACAATCGTATTAAAAGGGAATTAATTTTTTGTTTCTGCAGAGAAGCCTCCTTGATTTGTTCAGTTTGTTGTGACCGTATGAAAACTTATTTTATGGTGAAAAGTAGTTGGTAAAGGGATTTTGGTTTTGTTGTTGTTGTTACTTAAAGTCTGCCTAAGCATACATTCGCAGTAACAGACCATTTCTGAATAAAAAGCTCCTTCCATTTGCTTTTCTTGGTAAATTAGCCCAGAAAGGTTTTTTGATAGATTTCACAGCTCTTGAAGATTTTTTGTTTTGGGTTTTTTTCTTAAATTGTACTGGAGCCAGCGTCCTGACTAAATGCAAGTTGGATGTGAAAATTATACTCTTTTTACTCCTTTTCTTACCTTAATTTTATTTTTTAATGGTTGCTCAGTTCTTACAGGTCTGCACATTATAGTCCAAGTGAATAATTTATACTTTATTCCATAGAAGTTTGTCATGCTTAACTTACCTTTTTTATTTTACCCCCATAGGTATATTCGAATTGTTGGAACCCACAACACAGTGAACAAAGTTTTTCATATAGTGGCATTTGAATGCATGTTCACCAACAAAACCTTTACTCTTGAGAAAGGTCTGATAGGTAAGCTATAAAACTATTTTCCTTTTGCATTAACTGTTGTGAACACTTGCCTTCTAAGACTGGCTGTCGCTGCACTGTTACTCCTGCTTCCACACACAAATCTTAAACTTGAGTTAAAAGATTCTTTAAGCTTACAGTGGGTTGGCTAGTCCTTGCGACTTCTCTGAAATTCCAGCTGTGTGGATTAATTAATGATGATGCTGCAATGCTAAAGTAAAAAATAAATCAACTGGTCATTGAGTCACTCTGTGCTCCTAATCCAGTTTTTATTTACACGTCATGGTATAGTTGTTCTTGCCTCTTTCTAGGTTAGCCTGAATTCTCTAACAAGGATGGAGTAGCCAGAGCTGTTTATTGCAGTGAAGATGGATTTGGGCATTTAGGGCCTCTTACACAGCCTAGTTTTAACTGCTGAAAGTAAACTCTCCTGTGCTGATTTTCCTCAAAAGAGCCATAGACACACTTAGCAATGGCAGGACATTATATTGGCTACCCTTATACTCAGAATGCCACATGGATGGAGCTCTCTTACCTCTGCAGCTCCAAGCGGCTTACATAATCCTGATTGAAGTACTTCGACATAGAACTGCATTACTTAAGGTAGAAATCCCCAATAGACCAACAATACTGAATGGTGAATCACGTAAAGCAAGATTTAATACTGATTTTTTTCATAGACCAAGCAGGGTGATTTCTGTGCTTCCTTCCATATAAACTCACGTGAGTGAGATCATGAAATTCATTGGCAAAGAGATTTGTGCACCTTTTAGTAGTTGTCTAGGTGGGATTCCCCACTGTTTGTTACTTCTGGCATGAAATTGAGAGTGTCAGCAAAATTCCCAGATTTCATGCTGGTTTTAAACACGTCTTTAGATTTTAAGATGGAAGGAAAAACAGTTTTTAAAAAAGAATGAGGAAGGTTTTAGTAGGAGGTATTTATTTTAATTCTTTTTGTGAGAAAGCTATGCTATTTAGCTCTGAAAAACTGGGACCCAACTCCTTCAGCCCATTCCCCATGCATTATACAAAGGCATTGCATGGTTACAGTCGATCTCATGAGATTTGCAATGTAATTTCATTGTCTTTTTAGGAGCATAGAATAAGTAGCCTGACAAATCACATGTCACTAATTTTTATGTTCCACAGTGCCAAAGTGTACAGGTTGTCCCATAACGCAAATAGAAAGCTTTCCCTTTGCTTTAGGGAGTTGGCAAGTGGTATTGCACTTGCTATTGACAGGAAAATAGAATAAGCAGTAAGGGAGGACTGTGTTTAAGGAAAATATCTACCATCAGTAAGCTACTTAGAACAAAGTATTTAAAGTTTTGTAAACCCTTGAAGTTAATTTCATATTTAGCACTATGCCAGCTATGACCTTTTATAAACTTCATATAAAATCAGAGTTACTGTGTGCAAGTAAGTAATATGTCTGTATCTCTATAAAATTGATTAGGAATCAACATACTTCCTTTTTTGTTTTGTTTTTTTAACTCAAAGATTGGTTCTAACAGTAGGCAAGGTAGTGAATCCATGTATGTAGAAGAGTACTTGAACCATAATTGATGTGTCTTTCAGATACTCTGCTATTTTGTGGTTTAAGGAGCATGTTGGTGAGGCAAATTTTTTTATCTCTTTCAGCTTTTCATGAGTTTCAGAGATAATCCAGGGGTTGGAAGACTTTATATGGCTTTATTAAAATTTATGTTTATTAATTTTCTTTGTAGTTACAGAATCTTACAGGTAAATAGCGTTTGGACTGCATAAAAGTTGTTAGTAGTAGTATAATAATCCATTGTAGTTCATGATGATCAGTGGAACTATGCTGTCACTCAGCATGGATAAATCAAGCTGTCAAATGTATAAGTCATTGAAACTGATACACAGTAAGCAGAGGCCTGCAGAGCTTTTTACATTGAAAGGACAGTAGTCAGTACAATTAATAAAAAATCAAAAGAGTAGTTATTTGAAAGGGGGATGTGTAACAACTTCCAGTTATAAATGAGGCAGTAACAGTTGGACACATGACCTTGCAGAATTTACGGTGACAATTGGAAAGATTTTGGGACTAGTTGAGGGCAGTCCTATTGTGAAATCACACAGGGCACAAATGCAGTTCCACTACAACTTACGACCATTGACATTTTTCAAAAATACTCTCAACAACTTTGTTCCAGCAAAGTGACCTTATATCCATTTAGTGGTGTGTTTTACATACTGTAAGGCAGAACATTACCTGGCTCCCTTGATCATGCAGACTGTCCCAGTTCCACTTCTGTAGAAAGTCTGTGACTTCCAATGGGGTAGTTGCCACACATTTATTTTATTGTTCTAATGAGGATTGGTAATGTTAGTTTCTATTTCTGCAGATAAAGTGGACTGAAAGCAGTTAGGAAAGCTCCATGAAATATATGAGAACACAGTGGGTTGCTTTTAGGCTTGATTGAGAATAGAAGCTTCCATCCTCAACTCCTGAAAAGCAGTATTAGCTAATACTATTGAGTTCCTTGTTTATGCAGTGTGGGATTAGGTTAGAACAAAAACGGCTGCTGTTCCTATTATTATATTAAGAAAATGAAATGTTGGTCAGCCCTTGAAGGCCATATGGTCCTTTCTGAAAGACTTTGCGACCCTTACTTCTACCAAAACATCACTTAAGATAATACAGAGTTTGTCATTTGAAACCTCATTCCAAGGAAATAAGACCAGTGAGGTGTTTGTTTAGAGATCTTATATTGATATTTAAGAGTAATTATTTAAGTTTTGTGAAACCTGTTCAGTTTGATCAGAAAGCTGTATATACAAAGCGGGTAATTTATCAGATATATTACTACTGATATGTAATATCTATGTAATGGCTGTCACTGTAAAGTGAAGATTAGAAGGCTGGTAAACAAATAATAAAAATGAAGCGCAGCTTCCTGATAACGGCAATTTTATGTTGCTGTGGTTTTGTGTACAAGGTTTTCATGATAAATTATTAACTCGACATACTACATTTTAAAGTTAATGTGGAAGATGATTTATATAGTTACTTTCTGCAATGCTGGATGCAGTACTGACATGACCTATTGGTAGTTGAGTAGCAGTTTTAAAGGAGAAGTAGCATGGTCTCATGTGCTCGTGTTGGTTTGCACTTTGTTGTCTTATGAAAAGAGGGAAGTGACAGCAATTCATTTGATCGCATGAAATTATTCCCCAATGCAGATGTTAGGATTGAGATGTAATTTTCCTTTTGGCATAGTATTACCTCTAGATGTGTAAGTAACATTTCTACGTATTAGAATTACAAGATTGACACAACTGTTTCATTTAAGAGATGTAAATATTTTTTAAATCTCAAAAGCATACTATTTGCTTTTAATGCATTTCCACTTCTGAAATTTTGAATGGTCTTTAGTCATTGATATTTAATTTAGACTCCAAAACAAGTGAAAACTTTCACAAGCAAGAGGCAGAAGTGGTACCTGGTGTGTTGTGATGTTTTTTAAAGTTTCTTATCTGCCCAATGGCAAGAAGCTACAGCAGTGGGTAAGGGGCTGCTTCTATGATATGCCTTTTTTTGGGGTTGGGTTTTTTTTTCCTGTCTAAATACAGGAAACAATTACTCCGTTCTGTCTCAAAGGGGAAAATTGATAATCTCACTTAGTCCTTCAGTCAGTCAAGGACTATGCAGGCATGTGGGGCTTGACCAGCCTACCGTCCTATTTTTATCTGGTTAAGGTCATAGGGAGTGCAGTGTGGAAGGCTTTTATAAGAAGTTGTGTTTATCTGTAGTCTGTCTCAGTCTGTCAGACTATCTCGTAATTTGGACATTACACACAGAAGGGAGAACAGTGAATAATGACTGAAAAGCAGGAGATGGATATGAAGCACTGGAATGTCCTTGGTCACCCTCTTGGGAATGCTGTTTGCTACTTAATGTGAACCTTCATTTGTGTGCTGTTGAGTGCCTTAGGAGAACTTGTTTTAAAAGGGGGAAAATGGAATGAAAAAATAATTCACTTGTATTTTATTCATTGGAAGTTATTTTTAAAAAATAAAAATATAAATGTATAACAGAGAGAAACCAGTCATATCAGTTTCCTAGTGTGTGGTTTAGCTTTGTAAAACATCGCTATACTTCTCCCCAAGGAAGAAGTGAGAGATGCTATTGCTGTGTCTAGTTTAATGTTGACTCCACACAAAGCTATCATATTTTGTTTTTTCTCTTTTTTAAAGGTTAGCCTTCTTTCAGAACCATGCAGGGTTTACCCAGCAGTGTAAGTAAGCTCTGCTGCAAGGGTAGCCTTAGGAAAATACGAAAATTCGAAGACGATATAAATACTGTGGGGATTTTATCTTTTTCTACAGGAAAGGACAGCCATATGATCGGTTTAGTTACAGCTACCCATTCTTCAACAGAGACCTGTTCTTCTGGTGGTTCCAATTATGTTTTTCTTATTTCCAGCGCTGCAACACTTTGTAGGGCTCCTCTGATACAATTGCTATTTCTGAAAGCCTTCGCCAGACAGAACGTTTAATGAAAGAGCCCTGTAGCCAGCCAATTGGTTGGCAATTAAAAGTATGGCCGATTCTAATGGCTTGAATGCTTTTGTTCTAATTTATTGGATCAGAAGTCATGAGCTCTTGCAGATACCAACTGAAAAATCGACATTTGCTGTAGTTATTCTAATCCAAACTGACAATTGGACATTGACAAATATTGGGGGGCGGAGGGAGGTTCTAGCTAAATAGGGCTTTCAGAAAGCTTTTTATGGGAACAGGCAAAATGCTGTTGGTATTTGTTTGAAGTTGATATTCCTCGAGTTTTTGATTGATTCAAGTGAAATGTAGCAATGTCATTGGCAAGTTTCAGCTCCAGACAACAAGAAAGAGTATGTGGAAGAGGAGACGGGACTTTGTGACTGTACTTTTTAATTAACTGAAAGGTCTGTAGACTTAGTATTTCCTATCATGTAGCAAATAAACAAGCACCAATTCATATACTGAATAAAGATTAGACTTAACAAATCTTTTGGCACATGGAAGATAATGAAAGCAAAATGCGCTACATCCTTTTAATTATTTAATACAATAAAATCAAACCCTGAAGTAATAGTGACATCCCTAATTGGGGTTTTTTTCCTTTGCTCTCAGTTTTCTTTTTTCTAACTGTCCCTGTCTAGTGAGGAAACTTGTCAGCCAAGTAGATAGTCAGGTAGAGAGGGAATGCAGTTTTACAGGTAGAAATGGACTGATTGAAAGCTGAGCATTAACAGCTGTCAGCATGAGAGCAAAAAACACTTCTTTGTATTAACTAAATCAAAAATGTATTTTCTCCAGCATAATTTTTTGCTTATATTTTCTTCACACAGTGATAGTGTTGTGTCTTAAGAGAGTTCCGTAATAGGAACAGTTGTGTCACAGTGGTGACACTTTAGCTGAGAACCATTGATTGACTGTTACCTGGAGTGCAGTATAAATATATTTAACAATCCATAATGCTTTAAATTACTGCCCTCACATAAAATAAGACTACTAGGTAGATCTGCTGCCTGTTTGTCTTAGTAATTTGCTGCCCAGGGAGGTGGTGGAGTCTCTTTCTCTGGAGATATTCAAGACTCATCTGGACACCTATCTGTGCAATATGAGCTGGGGAGCTGCTTTGGCAGGGGGGTTGGACCCAAGGATCTCGCGAGGTCCCTTCCAACCCCTACGATTCTGTGATTCGGTGAATTAAGGTTCATTAATGGCTTTTTCTGTGATTTGGGGCAGGAACTCACTCCATTCTGTTCCTTCCTATGTTGCAAAGAATTGTTTGAGGATTTTCTGTCAATTTTTTCCCCCATCTTAGCGAACTGACTGCAGTGAAGCCACAGTGGGTGGACAGACGGCAAAATCTGACCTATCCACACTGGGAGAGCAAAAGAAGTACTTAACTGGATCCCATGTCCAAGTGTAAACAATGGCTGCGCAACTTTTTTTCTGAGTATTTCAGAGGGGAAAATTGCTATGCAAAATTAAGTCTGCTAAAAATTAGGAAGAAAAAAACCCCAAAACAACCAAAACCCTTTAGGGGTGATAAATAAGTAGGACGGAGGTCTACCACAAGCTCCTGGTACATTTTTCTCCTGGGGGACCTCTAAGGACAGTTGAGTATCTTATCTATCTTTAAATATAGCCCATAGAACTGGCCCTTAGGCCATGTCTTGAAACTGACAATCCTTTATAAAAATACTATTACTAGAATTAAATATGTTGTCAAGCTGTTCTTTTCTCCATTTTGCAGCATAAGACCAGTTTTAATAAATGTTTTGATGCTGCTGCTATCCCATAACCTCAATCATTGTCATCTTTTGTTTCCTTACAGAATGTGGATGCTTTGCTAATGCCCATCTTTTCCATTCCATAAAAGCAAATCAGATTTCTCAGAGCAAAACTGCTGTATGAACAGTGGAAAAAAAGAATTTCCATATTTGTAATCCCCTCTTTTGTTTTCTCTTACAACATTGGTTACTGGAAAAGCTGGATAGCTGGTGGATTAAAAAAAAAAAAAGAAGAAACAAAAGAAGAAGAAACAAAAATAGCAACAAAACTGTTGGTTTTGGCAGTATGTTTTTGTAAAGTGACCTAAATTGAAGCAGAAATTCTAATGGGAAAAAAGCAGAGAAGCCGAAGACTTGAAAATATGGCACAGAGCAGAGTCCCCACCAGATGGTATTTTTAATAATTTTATCAAGCGGATATAAAAGATGATAATGAACATTCAAAATAGGGAGTGGCGGTCCCCCCCTAGAGAGAATGAACAGTATGGCACCTTCTGCACACTGCAATTAGTTAGAATCACTTTCTAATTAACTGTTACAGGGAGGACCACAGAATTATATTAAAAACACACTAAGACAGTTTCTGTGTGGTTGTTAAGGAGTTGGACTAATCAGGGTAACACCTTCTTAGGAGGTCACAGATTAGTGCAGAAATGTAAATGTGAGAAGGAGCAGGATGATGCTCAGAGGGCATGCAGGTAAAAGATTGGATGAACTGAGCTGTACTGTGTTCAATTAATGCCTTACATAGCTCAGAGGGTGTCCAGAATATGCTGTAGAGCCTCAGTGTGAACACTGATTTTGACACTTTGTCTTCTACTTTTTTTTTCAACTGAGATTTCAGTAGCTTCCTCTTCCTACAAAAAGCAACAATATATAGAAGACACTTTAATACCTATATAAAATAGATACTCAAAGAAGTTCCCGTACTGCCAGGGAAGAGCGGAAGCACAGAAAGCCAAAGCAAACTTCATTTCGATGCCAGTACTCTCAGTTTGCATTGTTAGTCTTTGCTTTGTTCAGATTGTTCCCAGTGAAGTATTTTTAATTCCTACTACCTGCTCTTCCGTGAGAATCTGGGAATTTTGGAATGCCTTCTTTTCAGTAGTAGGCAATGAAGAGCTTTCTTGAATAATCATGTGGTGGGCTTAGTAATTTGTTTATGAGCAAACTGAGATGATAGTACATTTGCTAGTGCAAGTAGATTTTTTTTTTTTTTTTTTGAAACCATTGCCTTTCCACTGCCCTGGATTGCTTCTTGGCAACAAGTTTGTGTTTTTTCCTCTGTGTGTTTTACAGTGTTTTCATTGGATGGTGCTTTTAAGATCATGCTCCTGATACCACTAGCACACTTAAAACACAGAATCCTAGCTCTTCGTGGAAAATTATCACTTTTTTGCTGCTGCAGACTCTTATAATTGGCTCTGAAATCGCCACTTTCAGATGCTGTAGTATTTAAAATACATATTTTACAGACGACTATTAAAAGTATGTAATTTAGTTATCAGTGTGCACTGAGCTCAAAAGGGTACATTTGCATCTGCATACATCACTTGTTTCCTTGTGAAAATTGAAATAGTGTTGATTGTACATCTGCTGTATGTCTAATTTTGTTTGTGCTGTGCTTCGTTCTTTCTCTGATTTTCAGAAATGTTTGGTATGCAATACTGTGAATTTGAAATTTTGTTAAATTGATCACTGCCATTCATGTAGTTTTTGGTAACATTTCTTCATCACTCTTTTAAATTTTACTGCCACACAGATTGATTGTCTTTTATCAGAGTTGACACACAAAAACTTAGGGTTTTGTTGGGTTTTTTTTCAATACAGCCTGTGCCAAATTTTAATATTTGGATAAAACAATGAGTGCTTTTAACATTTTAAAAAAAACCCCACAAAGGCTTAACAGGCAATCTTGAATTTTTCAGCCTTTTTAATACTGATTTGTTTTTTGGATTGCAAATAGAGACAGACATACATATTTGAAAAGTTGAGGAAGTTTGCTAAAAAAAAATGATCTTTTTAGGAAAATGCTGGACCTCACTAGGGCATTTTAAATAGCTTTTTTTGTATGTTCATCTGTCAGCTTGCTTGGAAGGTGGTGTTCAAAAAGCTTGGGATTCTCTCTGAAGTACAAACAGAAAGAAAGTACCATACTTGATTAAATGTCAACAACGGAAAATAATAGGTGATTCCACAAATACATGTTGATGCACTTGGAAAGCAGTGCTGGAAGAGTATTCTATGCACAAGAAAATACACCTCCTTATTACAGTGGGAGGAAATGAGGAAAATTGTTATCCTGTGTTTTGTCCTCCCTTTTTTCAGGAGGATGGGTTCTATGTATTTTTTTCACTTGTTGTTGGGATACTATTCTCTCTTTTTTTGTGATGTTCAGTGATACCTTTTTCCTGACTGAACAGGAAATACTCCAGCACTTCCTGTTCCATTCAAGTAACAGACACATTTGTTTCTTGTGTCCTCTTGTAGTCTAATATTTGTATTGAAGGAATATGTGTGTACTGAAAAGCATTTTCATTTATCTAAATTCTGGGGTGCAATTTCCGAACCATAGTCAGAGAAACTGTCAGAAATACCAACAGGTATGATTTGAGAATAGACCCATAAGCCCTAAGATTTCAAGTCCTGGTTTAACTTTAAACTCTTACTTGGCTTTAAACTCTCACTTAGTTGTATCTTGCTCTCTCCTTTTCTATTTTTTTTGGGGGGGATGGGGAGGAAGGATGATTGGAGAGAAATTGTTTGAAATATTCAGCACTTTTGCAGGACAAGAATTCTTATCCTAATTATATTGATAGTGCGTTCATATCACCAACACAGAAATCCATCTGTCAATTTACCAAGCTATTCTGGGATCAATGCTATAACAATTAGCTGTACCAATACTATAACAATTATCTTTACCACTCAATTGTGCTTCGTAGTTCATGTTAAACAAGAGTGTGGTTTCCTTATGTTGATTGTACTTTCATCTTTTTTTTTTCTTTCTTTTTCTTTACCAGACATAAGGAGCTTTGGTACCCAAAGCGTTTTCTGACACTGTCACCTTTGTGTTTTAATTCACAGTTCCCGCTGAAAATGTTGCAACAATTGCAGACTGTGCCAGTGTGATTGAGGGTGTAAGTCGCAGTCGCAATGCCTTGCTGAATGGGGACACAAAAAACTATGATTGGGACTCTGGGTACACGTGCCATCAGCTTGGGAGTGGTGCTATTGTAGTACAGCTGGCACAGCCATACATGATTGGATCAATACGGTAAGAGGGTTTATTTTTATCTAACTTAAGGGCAACAGTGAATCTTTTGCTGAACACTGTTATTTTCTTGAGAATATGTGACATTTGGAAACAACAATAATTAGGGGACTAGTTTAGTAGTTGTCATTTTGCTTCTTATTTAAGTATAATGGACACATTAATAATTAAATGTGTGAATTACATGTCAAGATACAGCAGTGCAATTCCAGAAAATATTACATTTCAGGGGCATAATAATAGTAATAGTCGAATTGTAAGATTAAAGGTATGTACTTATATTAAAATAGAAATATAATTGCAGCCTCACTTATGGTCACCTCATTGTGAAAACAGAAACATTTATTGAAGGAAGCCATCATCCTGGGTCAGCCAGGTTTGCTTTACTCTATACAATTAGTTCCGCTTCTTTCTTGAACATGGAGTGTATAATAAGGGTACAGTAACAGAGTATTTCTTCACAGTGTTGGATTAATGAATGTGTTTAAATCTGGATTAGAGTTCATTCGTCTGTTTCTACAATGACTGTCTAGATAACATTGAAGAACAAACTTTTGGCTAATGTTGAAACTTGGGAAGTAGTTTGGAGAGTGGAATTGTTCAATGGCGAATACAAAAATATTCTTGGCAACTTCAGATTCTCTGATGTACAAAACCTTGTCTGAAAGGCTTCCCACTCTCTGTAATTTTAGAATACGTTGTCAGAGACTTAATTTGCATTCTCTGTGGCAATGTAAAGAAGAGAGAACGGATTCTGAAATTAGAGTACCAGTAAGCAAAGGTTGAAACCTCGCGTGAGGTGCTGGCTTGCATTAGAAGACATGTACATAGGTATGTATTGCTAGGAACTAGCTCAGCGCCATCCCCCTGTTAGAGTTGCCTCCTCAGACTGACTGGTGAGGAAGTGCAACTTGAAAGCTCTTCTATAACTGCCAGTCTTTCTTTTGTGTGCTTTGGTTTTGGCTTGCAGCATTGTTGTGATGGTTATGAAACATTGAAGAGAAAGTTTAAAATCAGACCTCCAGGCAAATCTCTAACCTAACAAAAGTACTGTTTTGTCTGTGTACTAGCATAATGCAAGTCCAGCATTGTTCTCACTGTGTGAAACAAGCTGAATAAGTATTGTTGGCAGCTTTCCACCCTCCATGGTTTATGCTTTTGAGTCTGGTGTTTTTAATGTTCAATTAAGCATTGCATCTCAAGTAGAAAGCCAGGAAGACACAGTACTCAGATTTCTTAAAGAGGTAATTGAAAATGTAATTACATCATTTTCATGCCACTTTAAACTTAAATTCAAGTAGCAGCAGAAGCTTTGACCACATGAAAGGGTAAGAGAAGAATACATTAACTAAAATGCATATTTTCTCAGTTTATAGTCTCTGTCTTTCCTGTCTTACCATTTTCTGCTGTCTTTCAGTTGATGATTCATACCATCTTTTCAAGCTAGTGCAAAAAATAGACTTTGCTATATTAAATCATATGCTAGGGGTTATTCTCGAGCAGGTTTTTGAATAAGTCTATTAAATAGTGTGTTAGGTGAACTAGTTTTGGTTGCCAAAAAATTATAATTGTATAATCAGTAAATGAATAGAACAAATTAAAAAAAAAACAACCCAAACATTATGTAATTTAAAAACTAATCAGCATGTAGTAATTTCTGTGGTATTGCATTGTTTACATACAGGGTCTCATCTTTCTTTGTCAGCTGTCATGCATAGTACAAACAAGATGAACAGCTTGCCTTAAAAAACAACAATGATAAACATCATCATGTAGGGTATCTTCTGACAGAGGACACTACCTGCACTGCCTAGAGGCAGAAATGCTGGCACAATGGCGTCTCTTCCTTTTTATGTTCTGCCTAGAACGAGAGATTTGAGCTGTGGCCACGTCTGTTGCAGATCACAGGCAGCCAAGGGAAAGATGCTCCTTTGAGTGGGGAAGTGTGGTTTCACTATGTGGCATCTACTGCTTTGGCAAGCAAGGGTCTAGAACATGTCCTGTACAATGCAGTGCCAGCTAATGTGGTGACACTCTAGTCTTTATTTAGCACCAGGAAATCTGTGACTAGTACAGAAATCAAATTGCATATAAACATAGATTAGAGCAAAAAGGCTTAATACTTCACTTTAATGAAAGCAAGAGATTTTTTTAAAATAGCAAGTCTTCCAGAACCGATTGAACTGTGTTCATTGCCTGTTTTCCTGCTGTTTGTGTGCTTGAAAACTCCCTTGATCTCACCCTCCCACCTAATGGAAAAAAATTTCCAGGAGCATTTTCCTTAGGCTAGTTGTACAGCATGACCATAGAATCACATGAATTGCTATAGCTGTAGAACCTGAGTCGTTAGGCCAGTGGGTTTGGATTCTAAATGAATAATTAGGAATTCAAGTACATATCTTTTAAGTTCAGAGATGTGATTGTGCAAATATATTTGTACCAGAGACCAAATATACGAGCCTTTGGAAAAAAGGTTGTAGATGCTTTTAGGCTATAGAAATTGGAATAGTGCTGGAGAGAGCCTCCAAGTCAGAAGCTGTTACCATGGCAACTAAATTCTGAGAATGAAGAACTCTTGGTACTCAGATATGCATTAGAAATGTACACAGAGCTTAGTGTTTTCAGAGTATATCTGGTATGCATGCTTTCTGCAAAGTTAATGCCATTTTCCTAGAAACTTAGAATGATTCAGGTTGGAAGGGACTTGAGGAAGGAAGCATCTAGTCCAGCCTGTCCCTCAAAGCAGGGTCAGCTATGAAGAAGGACCATCCTGCTCAAGGCTTGATGCCGTCAGGTCTTGAAAACCTCCAGGGGAGGGAATTCCGCTTCTCTGGGTAGCCTGTTCCAATGTTTATCCTCACAATGTACTTTCTGCTTGTTTGTTTTTCTTTTCACACAGTTCCTGTTTTCCTGCCTCTGGTCCATCTGGAATGTCCTGTTTTAACTTTTGACTATTGTCTTTTGTTTTTCCCATTGTGTGGCTCAGTAAAGAGCCTGGCTTAGTCTTTTTGATAACCTGCTGTCAGGTATTGAAAAGCTCTGTTAGGTTCCTCCCCAAATCCAGGCCTTTGTAGGCTAAACAAGCCGATTTCCTCAGAGGTCTCTTGCACAACGTGTGTGCTCCAACCTCCCAGCCATCTTGATGGTCCTCTGCTGGATTTGGTCAGATCTGTCAACTGTTGTACTTAGGTCCAACATGGGATGTGGTGTGCCGGGTGTGATCTAACAAGTGTGAAGGAGAGCAATCTCTTTCCTTTGTTCTGATGGCTCATTTCCTGTTGGTACAGCTCCACACACTGCTAGCCTTTGTTATGTGAAGGTACACAGGCAACTAATGTCATCTTCTGTTCAACATGCCTCGTGTCTCCTTTTTAGCACAGCCAGTCAGACTGTAGCATTTATTACTGCAGTTTATACCTACTATAGGAAGAAGAGGATTTTGCTTTTGTTGTTGAATTTCATGAGATCCTTTTTTGCCCCCGTCCAGAGGCTGGCAGTCAATCTTCCTGAATGGCAGCCATACTCTCAAGTTGTACCCCACAGTGCACTGTCATCCGCAAGCTTGATGAGGACTCATTCCATTTCCTTATCCAGGTTGTTGCTAAAGATATTAAACAGGACAGGTGCCAGAAGGGACTCTGGAGGACCTCCTCTTGCATCCAGTCTCTGATGCATCCTCTACCTGCTGAACTAAATGATCTAGCCAGATTTTACCCATGTTGTAGTCTACCAATTTAAACTTTAATACCCCAACATGGATACTGGATTGCTGTGGAAGACCATCTTGAAACCACATACTTAAAGTGTATTTTGAGCTCCTGCATTCCACTTCAGAATTTACTCAGAAATTCTAAAACAGGTGTAATGATAGTCTCTGCTTGACAGTATTTTCTACTAGTAAAGACCTGGAAAACATTTTATTTTAAAATAATGGTAACTTAATGTTGTCTTTTCAATTTAAAAAGTTAAACTTTTTTTTATTTAAGACTCCTACTTGGAACGGCTTACAGTATACATGCAACAGTGAACAGAGAAAATGTTACTTTAGCTAGTTTTTCCACATTGTTGCCTGTCTGGACAGAAAATAACCTTGCTATTTTTCCTGTCTGAAAAGGCCCTTATCAATGACAGAAAAACTATTACATTTAACTAGGAAGAGAAAGACAGCAATTGGTGAGTTTAAAATAGTAAATATAATTCAAATGGCTAAAAGTTTATTATTGAAAAGTCTGCTATATCACAGTAGTTCTCTGTCTAACTCTGGCTGCACTTATCTGGAAAAGAAATGTAATAGTATTATGCAGTGATCTTTGCCTGATAACTTCACAGTTGTTGCTTTCCCCCTCTATGAATTTCAAAAAAAAGAAAGGGCGGAAAAAAACCCCATAATAGAACAGGGTTTGTTACAGCATGTGTAGAATTCTTCAGTACCATAGGAGTTTTCATGTTAAAATAAACAGACTTTTTAACATCTTTGTAAAAGTAGATTCACCACTTACCCCAGTTTAATCTATTCAAAGACTTTGTTACTAATATGATTACCTGATAGCCAACTATTTTGCTTTTTATATTTGGAGAAATTCTTAAATTAACAAATAGCATTGATTAGCTTTAACATGTTTTTCTGTTTTCTTGTACCATCATCATATAGTTATCTCACACTTTCTAATTTTCCATACCACTTACGCTTATGAAGTTCTTTGCTGCTCATTTGCAGTGCTTGCCTGACAAGAGTGAAATCATAACTTAGAATAAATGGACATATAAGCACATAGGAAATATGCAGGGGTTTTGTCTCCTTTGTAGGATCCTGAAGAAAGATTGGTTTCCTGTGAGATAACTACTGAAACATAAATATCTGTAGAAAATTAAAAGAGCACTTAGACAACCAGAGGCAAAAATGCAAAGTTAGTTCTATAAAATTATCCTTTCCATACGCTTCTTGGGTTTCATTCTTTTTCCCTATCTTTCAACAAGTGTCACTACCTTACATTTTAATTTCTGACTTTTTGGATCTCCATAAGTAGCCAAGTAGTCAATGAACACGGTAAAATCTAATATTCAGTCTGCATGTGGAAACTACTGACTCTGTAGTGTTCAGGAAGCAGGTATCATCCTGTCAGGTGCACGACTCGGTCTTTGGCATTCTGCTAACACCTCAAGTGTATGTAGTTATAATGCAGTCTGAATTTAGCAATCTAAATCTTTTGTTCAGAAATCCAGGAATAAAAAGCAAGCAGAGGCAGCACAAAATGCTTGTATAAATGCAGAACAATCAATCTTAGGGAAACGCATGACATTTAGAGAAATACTGTTTTTTAAAAAGTGCCTCAGCATCTTTTGATGTAACAAGTAGGCAATATAATGTTTCCCACACCAGTAATACGAATTTTTGTTTATATTTGAAAAGCTTTTATTTTATAAAATGAGACATTTTCAACATGTGATGTAAATATCAGTATCATATTAAATGATTAGAAGGCTTAGACTTTAGAAACCCAAAGAAGTGGCATATGAGAAATATGTTTAAATCTCTCAGTGTTGCAGGGTGTGAGCAGGATAAAGTTTCATTCAGTTTTTCTTTCTCAATCCTGAGAGCCAGATTTACTAACAAGCTAATTTAGCTTTTTATTCTAATGTGGAAAACATAAGAACTTGGGTAATTTTACTATAAACAGATGCATTTCCAATGACTATAGTTTCGCCCTTTTTAAGTGGAGTAGTCTCCTTCCTGTCATTTAATATCCATCTTAGCAAAACATTAGCTTCTCTACAAAAGTTTAGCCCCATAGTTTGTCTGGAATGTGTTTCAAAAATTCCTGTATCTGGCAAAAGGTGGCCCTTGTGCTCAGTGCGCACTGGTGAATATTCATGTAATCACCGAATGTTTTTAACTTCTTTTCCAGAAAGGCATTTCATGCAGAATGAATTCCACGTAGGTTCCGTTGTCAGTCTCCCTCCCCAGTCTCTCCAGAAAAAGCTACTGCAGGGATGTGAACAAAGAACTTTTAAAATTTTCTTTCCCAAAGAAACAAAAGATCTACATTTAGCATCCATGCTAAATCACTTTGGGAAAGATTCTGCCAACTCTAGTTCACTCATTGCTTGGTCCGTAATAATTCCAAGCCATATGCTTTTAAAACCTATTTAGCTAGGTTGTTTTGGAAGAGAGCAATTATACACTCTCTTAAAAGGAATACGTAAGTCCTGTTAGCCGTTTGTTCTAAAAGCCAAGCCAGTTGTGTATTAATTACAGTATTGTTGAAATTAGTCACCAGCGTGCTTCTGATACTGAAACTCTTGATCATAGCTTTGAAAACATGACTCAAGGAAACACCACTGAGCCACCATGATGAAAAGGATCCTATTGAAAAGCACAATTAGCCACATTTTAATAGCCTTTTTAACAGAAAACAAATTTACGTCTTTTTTTGCTTTTCTCTCTTTTTATCATTGAGAAGGCCTAGTTTAAATGAAAATGTTAAATCTACTCAGGATCTGTTGATTATTAGAGGTTTTCAAGTCCAGGATTTTAATCCATAAACTTTTTTCTTTTAAACAGAAAAATGTGTTTCAGTCTCTTCAGTATTTGTGGACATTCAAGCTACAGGAGAGCATAATGGGGAGGATCTAATGAAGCAAGAGGAGAGGGGTTGAAGTTGTGTGGTTGTTGGATGGGTTCCTGGGCAACCTTGTGTAGATCCAGACCTGGAGGTTGGTGGCCCTGCCTGTGGCAGGGGGGTTGGAGCTCTATGATCCATGGGGTCCCTTCCAACCCAGACCATTCTATGATTCTATGATTCTATGATGTTGAGATTATTTTTTTTAAAGTCTTTCATCTTGCCACAGCAGACTATTTATCTTTTTTACTAAGTCAACTCTGAATTTTTAAATTTTCTAATAGGCAATATTAATATGTGCTAAAAGGGGTTTAAATTCTTAAAGCTGTTTTGATAGCTTATTGGTTTTCATAATATAAATGCACAGGGTTCAGTTGAGAACACCTAGGGAGTTCATTTTAAATCTGCTTGTCCAGTAAACCCGATTCCACTGCAAATGTTAGGATTCCAAAATGGGAAATACAGAGCGAAACTAGATTGTTTTGAAATGAAGATAATAGCACTGGTTTTTAGGGAGGAGACACAAACACACATGTCCTTAATGACCAAATTTTTAATACAATCCAGCTTCTGCTTGGGGCAGCATCTCTCTGTAAGAGGAAGGAATCTGCATTCCACACCAAGCTAGGTCATTTTCCCCCTCTACCAGTATTGGTTTTATAAATGTTAAAAATGAGCAATAATTTTTGCAGTTACATTCCTCCCAGCAGAGGTAGCAACTGAAAGCAAGAAACACTTTCTGAACTGGAAGAAAGGAATGAATAATGTAAAACTTGGGCACTCTTCTGAAAGATGATTAAAGAGAGACAGCTTGAAACTCTTTGCCTGGGAAAGTCTGCAGCATTGCATAAGTTCCCTTTCTTTTTATATGTGGCTCAACTGTTTTCATTGACAATCACTTACCTATTGCACTTTGAAAAATGTGGATCTCTGGAAGTTCCTCCTCTCAGCTGGAGAAGGAACCCAGGTTAGCTGTATTACTAGGCTTTTACAGTTCTCTGTATGTGTGGCTGTAGTGATTCTCATTTAGAATTGAAGATTTCAGTTGAAGGGGACCAGCAGTGATCATCTAGGTCATCATTGTGGTTATAGCCATTTTGGATACCTAGCTGTGCTTCGGTTACTTGACTACAGCATGTTCATTTGTTCCCATAAGAAATAGATTTAAGCAGTAATTCTAGTTAAGTATTACCTAACTGACAAGAACCCAAGGATCAAGAGACGGCAGCAGTTGGTAACAGCCAATATATTGCAGTCAAGTATTTCTTTTCCGTTGGTCTACTGAGGAAGGGTTCAGAAAGTAAGAGTTTTAGCAAAAAAAACCCAAATCAGCAAAACATCACTTTCCGTGACAGACATAACGTGGATTGTTCACTTAGAGTATTACAATTCAAAAACTGCCTTCAGTCACCTCTAACTGAAATAGGAAAGATTTTTGAAATTTTGGGTTTGCTCTCATATTTGCCACTGAGTTTATATGAAAACAGTAAGAGCAGCTGTTAATTTTTCTAAACTGTACCCTGCTAATAAGTGAAATGACACCATACAGTGATTTTAAGCAAAATGTATGGAAAAACACATCTATTAATCAAAATACACAACATTTAGCTGCTTCTAAAGAAGAAATTGCCTAAGTGTCTGCCTCTGTTCTGGCAAGTCCGTTTCCCCATTAAGTCGTGTAAATACCTTCTTGTCATTTGTGGATGCTTAGATGGAAGAAAGGATGATCTGTATTGTTATGCAAACATGCTGGATAGAATGTTTCGTGTTGTTCTGTACTGGTTATTTTTTTTAAGTACACTTACCTCAATCCCATCCACTGAGGGGGAGAGGAGAGGGGGACAAGGTTCTTGGTTTTGCTTTCATTCATATCTTTAGAAATAAAATGAAATTGAGGAACGATATTGAGGTTTCAAATATCTCTTACAACAGGAAGATAATGCCCATATAAGGAGGAGGGGAAGTGAAAGCTTAATTCCAGATGTGTTTTTTAGATCTTCTCTGTGAGTCAAGTATGGAAAATGAAGGCTGTTCAATGTGTCAGTCAGTGCCCTTCCTGAAGAGCTGCATTGTTGTTAGAATGTCTGTGGAATTTGTCCTCGACTCCTTTTTTTTTGTTTTTGTTTTTTTTCTTTTTTTTCCTTCTTCTGCCTCTTTAGCAGTTTGGTCAACAATTCAGTGCCTTGTTCCCCATATTGTGATGAGCCATGACTGGGAATTCTCATTTTCCTCCTTGCTTTTAAAAAAAGCATTTCTGATACTTTAACAAAACAAACCCCAACAAACCTTACCTTTTGAAACATAGCTATGGTTCAGGTTTAAAGCAGGTAACGTCAGTTTGTTTATTGACTTTCAAATAAATAAAAAGTAATTAATGTTATTAAGATGGTTATTATAAGCCTGTAAGTGGCCTAACTCTGGCCTTCAGATAATAAGAAGAGAGACACTCAAGTTTGAGGTGACATAAACAGTAAAGACATGGTTGTTGAGAGGCCCATTCCAAGAGGTAAACTTAAAAAAGATAAAGATATGGAGAACTAGAAAACTTAAGCAGTTTGGTTTAATGTTTATTTTACTCATCAGTCAACAACTTCTTCATACTTAGGTTGCTACTTTGGGACTGTGATGATCGGAGCTACAGCTACTACATTGAGGTTTCAACGAATCAGCAGCAGTGGACTATGGTGGCCGATCGCACAAAAATTTCCTGCAAGTGAGTGTAATTTTTTTCCACTTACATGAAGTCAGAACTGGAAAATTACTGGTTTGCTTTGAGGTTTTTTTTAATCCTTTTGTTCAGTATTTACATGAGTAACTTTTTGATTATGGAAAGAATGGTCGTTATATAAACTGTAGGTTACTAACTGTGGGCCCTTGGAAACACAATTTTAGGAGGTGGCATCTTCTAGACTTTCAAACCAAAATCAAGTTCTGTAGGTCTGCAACAGTACTGGATCTGCAAACAATTAGTTTGATTGTCCATTCTCAGAAATAGTCTGCCAACCATACCCTTGGTTTTGTGATTACTGAAAGTTAAACCACATTTACTCATGAGTCCATGGATCTGTGGTGACCCTGGTGTCAAATCACCCCTCCTTGAGAAACGTGATAGGATAGGAGAGGAAAGAAAGCATGCTTAGTAAAGGATTTTCTTAATCAAATGCATTTCACCCTTATCAAAGGACATGAAAGCATTGTATGATATTTGAAAGGGATGGGGAGAGTGAGGGTTGTGGACCAAAGCATAACACATCAGTTACCTAAGCTTGACTTTGTTCAAAAGCAGAGTGCCTCACCTATATGCACTGACCACTCAGCTTTTGAACAGGACCCTTCCATATAAAAACCATACTTCTTAAAAAGAGAGACAAATAGTTTCATTTTAATTTGTGTACTAAAGTCAGGAGAAATTAGGCACAAATAGTCTCCACATGTATATTCTCCATTGGCTTTTCTGCAGTTACTGGATCTGTTGATATCCATTTCATACTTCTAATTTCAAGTAAAGAATGACCCAGATACTTGTCATGGGACTGAAAATACAGGTTGCAAATTTATACATTACGTATCCAAAAGCCAGGTATTCGGTGAATGTTGATAGGGTATGTTTTCCTGTCTGATCCCAGGGGAAACTCAGACTTTAAAAAATCTTATTTTTCTCCTTTTTCCTGAGTGAATTTTCCAGAAGATAAGCTTTCTTTCCTGGGACAAAATTGAAGTCAGCAGCTCATATGGTGACTTGCCCCCACCCCAGCCTGTGTTTGCATTGACCAAAAAAGAATTGATTTTCAAAATCTAGAGTTGTATCTCAGCTTGTCACATCAGACAGGCAATTATTCAATCCTTTCTAGGAACAGTGCTGATACACATTTTTAAACGTTTATATTCCATCTCTTAACAAATAGTGCAATTCAAACGTGTGTGTTACAATGCAATCTAGGTGTGTTGGTGAAGGAGAACTTGACATGTCCTTTCACTGTCTGGAAAGGGCAAGCTATTGATGAGCAGAAAATGTGCATTCTGCCTGCAGGTCTGGAGAAAGAGCAAAGGAGACTTACTCATTCTCAAAGCCATCTCAGCATAATAGATAAAATTCATCTTTTTGTCTGCCTCCAGCAGTGGGAGCACTAAAAGGCTGAAATGACAAAAAAGAGAGACAGACTGACTCAATCAGAATCTTTTGCACTGCGCTGGTTCCTTGTACATTTTGATACCAATAGCCAGTAACAGTAAAAAGGAGCACTTAAGTATGCACAGTGCAGGTAGAACTGCTGGTTGACTGCCCAGTTCAAGTATCTGCTCACCATGTTCAAACCACACATTTTTTTAAAGCTGTAACCTTGGGCAAGTATCTGTGAATCCCTGAAATACCGTGGTATACTTCAAAATCTTGATTCAAGACATAGGTGCTCTGAAAGTTCTCAAAGCCATGGCTGCAGAAACTCTTTTCATGTGTATCAGAGAATTGTATTTTGCCTGACATCTCGCTCTGACAGACACGCATCCAGCTAGCAAAATCCCAGTCTTTAATCTTGAAGTCTGCAGACTTCCAGTGTCCAAGCACAGGCTGCAACTGTCTGCTCCAAACAAATACAAATATGCACCTGAGCCTTGCAATTACAAAATTGTATCAGTTGGACTCAGTGGTCTCAAAGGTTTTTTCCAACCGTGTGATTCTGTGATATGGTGGTGGAGAGATCTTAAGAGAAAACTGGACCAGTCACTAGTAGGACTGTATGAAGAACTGGCTTTTTGTTTTAGTTTCAGTAAGTTTGCTTTGGTTTGGTTGTTTTGGTTTTAAATCATCTAAAAAACCCCAAACCAACCCATGGATTTTTTTTTTCCCTGAAAGCAAACGAGTTTCACTATGTAATTTTAACAACAACCAGAGGAGATGAAGAGTTGGATTTTAACCAAAATTAGCAAAAGCTGTTGTAAGGCAGAAGTGGTACAGTTTGCCTGATTTACTGTCATAGCTTAATGGTAAAGATACTCCTGCTACATGCAAAAGGTTTTGTGTTTGGGGGTTTTTTTTATCATCTCAGTCCTTCTTACCAGAATACCTTGGTATTTTATGCAAATAGCACAGATCCA
The DNA here is from genome assembly GCA_013400835.1 of Zapornia atra. NCBI lineage: Eukaryota > Metazoa > Chordata > Aves > Gruiformes > Rallidae > Zapornia > Zapornia atra. The sequence goes on along the minus strand of VZTU01025256.1, from coordinate 106,095 downwards.
ACAAAGAGAAATCTGCCTCTGAATGCCTTTTAGTCAAGTGATTGAGGCACTCTCCAAGGAAAAGCAAGCATCAAACTCGTGCACTCTGCCTGGGTTTGACTCATCGTCAGGTTTAGGCAGACAGTTACAGATTGCTGCGTTCAGCAATTTGCCTTAACCAGATCACAGCACAACAGGGTGGAAGCAATACTACCCTCATCTTTTCATTCTCCATATATTTATGAATGCTGCACCCCTCTCACCTAGAAGAAATGAAAGCAGCTGTTTGCTAATGTGGTCAAATTTTGCCACTGTTTGTTTTTTTTTTTCTCAGCCAAATCCTAAGTTCTTTTGATGAATAGTCAAACACCCGAGCCTGAAATTGGTTCCGGTTTGTGTCAGTTGGTATCAAAGTCATCCTCACTTAGGCTTATGTGTCTTTGTTTAAAAAAAATGTGAAGTAGTTATGCCCTTGCATAGGACTGTGTTTGCTTGTTTGACTCAGAGCAACAGTGAACTAAGAATCATGGTGCGTGTACTTGTATGAGGCTGAAATATGAATTGCTTCCAAAAAGTATGCTCCAGATTACATCTGTCTTCTAAACTTTGGAGTTGTGAGTGCAGTCTCAGTGGCTGATAAGGACTTGAAATCTCGTGTTTACCCTTTCTGGCGTTAGTTCTGTGTTTAATGTACTGCAGTAGGTTCCAGAAAAATAACTCACTCGGTTTTGCATGTAGGATATGCTGCTGTAGCAATGGAAAGGGGATGGAGTTAAAACTCAGGAGAATTTCACAGGAGACCATGTTTGAAGGCAGAATACTTGCTAGGAGAAAATGTATTTTGCTAGTAATATTCTGTATTCACTTTCCTGTCTATAAAGACAGGCGGATGAGAGTTGTTGTTTCCTTTTCTCTTTGCTGCCTGACTGTCTACCTGCCCTTTCTGTGGAGTTACAGTCCCTCTGTGAAAGTCTTTAGTGGCCTTTCCCACAAGTGTCCTGTAAGCTCTCCAAATCATTTTGCTGTCTCTCTGGCACAAGGGGCAGGACAAACCATAAAGGAAGGCAGCAAACACAGACCTCAGCAGACACCTTTGATGATCAGTAAGTGGCAAACAAAACAATAAAAAGAAAAATACGTTATGTTTAAATAGCATATACTGGTTTTGGCAGTCTACTGAAGCATGAGCTTGCCCTTTAAAATACCAGTACGCTGCTTTGGCTTGTTTTAATGGTATTTGTAATGTAGTATTTTGTGTAAATGAATAATTCAGTGCTCAAAGCCGGGAACTGACAGGCTACTCCTAACCTCCTCTTCTCCGAGTTTTAAAAGGCTGAAGATAGAAACTAGTTGTCTGTTATCTTCCCAGGGAAAGCTTCCCTACCTTCCATAAGCAGGAGCCAATTAATGCATACTGGTTGTGTAATTGTCAATTTTCAAATGCTCTGTGGAGGCAATTTTTTATTTCTTTTCCACAATAAGCTGTTTTTCTCTACACAGTATGACAGTAATGAAAAACAGTCATGTTCCATTCTAGTTTTCAAAACATTTATGATAAGTGGGCTTGAGCGTGTTAATGCTGAACAGTAGAGACCTGCACTTGTTAGAAGAATGTGCTGACAAAAAGTCTGAAAGTCAAATGAAAAACAGAAGATACCGAAGGCCGGTAGCGGTCAGACCTCAGAGTTAATGACACTTTTGATAAAATAAGCCCTGTAAAAACAAATAGGAAACAGGCTATAGTGACGGTATCAGTTCCTGGTATCGTTCTGTAAAGTTCTGTTGTGTAGTTATTGGGAAAATGGATCTGATCTGTTGGCAGCAGACATACTATGTTCCACTCCCCACTAGGAAGAAAGGATCTAAAACTCGGATAGGATTTGGGAGGCAATGAATGTTATTTATTGATGGGCAGTTCTAAGGCAGTTGCTATCAACTGTCTATATGGCTGGTTTGGGACAGTTTTAAGATTCTCTTGTGGAGGGTATGACTTCAGAATGTTAATAATATATATACTGAATTACTTCTTTTTTCTTTTTTAATTTTTTTTTCCCCCTGCTGCACTCATTGTTTGTTATTCAGAGTATGCTGCTGTTATGCTAAGTGTTTAGTAACTTCCAAACTTAATTTCATGTTTCCATTACTTACTATCTTTGCCTCATATAGCTACTAAATATAGAGGTCTTTCAAACCCTGAATTCTCACCTCAGTCTCCATCAATTATTTTTTTTATAGTTTTTGTATTAATGTATTTTGACATGAAAAGCACTTTGGGATGCAGATGCAAGACTCATTAACAAAATTTTTTAAACTGTCTTCTGATTGATTTTTCTACTTTGAGGTTTTCTACTCTTGTTCAGTGTTTCAGATTTCTGTCCTGTGATCTAGTGTGTGCATTTCCAGATTTCAGGTACTGCTATATTTCTTTCAATAATAAATCACAGGTAAAGAACACTTAAGAGAGGTCTAGGTCATGGACTGAACGATTCTAAACTACTTTTTTATGTGTACAGGAGAGTGTTTTCCATGTTGTCTAAGGATATAATAAAACATCTTGAACATTTCTCAGCCCTCTTTTCTTTCCAACTGCCTCTACCCACATCACTTTTTCTGTTGTTTCCCATCAGTATTGCTTGCATCTACTATCCTGTCATACCTAGATAGAAAAAAAATAACATTTTTCCTAATTTTTGTATAATCCTTAATTCTTTTTCACGCCTCAGCTCCCAAGTGGCAGGGTGGAACAAGATAAAAGGAACCGCTCCTTGTACCTGTTATGTCAAACAGGGTATTTTGACCAGACTTCATCCTATTTTACATGAAGTTAATTTCACAGCAAAACTGTTCGTGTACCTCTTCTGTCAAACAGAGTCTATTTTGACCACGGTTCATCCTATTTTACATGAACCAAATTTCACAGCAGCTCTCTGAAATCCAAATGCCGCCTCCTCCAGAGTTGCTGAACTCAGTGTAGCCATATTCTTGCAACACAAAGATGAAATATATTCAAGCAAGATGTCTGGGAAATTGCTACATTGTTAAGCTCAATTTCAAGTCTCACTTCACAAAAATAAACTGAGGCTTCTCATTAATCTGTTCATTATGCCGCTAGTAATGCCTACTGGAGCAAGTCAGACAGATATAAAGGGTCATTTTGTGTAATTATTAAGCTTAAAAGCCCTGAACGATGCAGGCATTGAAGTACGTGTTTTTTCCTTGTGTTTACACGCTTGCATTTTTAAAGAATCTAATAAAGCAAAAGAAGCTTCACAGACCTGCCTTATTAAGCACAAAGAATTAAGATTTCACAGGGAGAAAACAGAGTTGTATGCTCTTTCAGAGCCCTGGGAGCCTCTCAGAAGTGTGAAAACTCTGCATCTTAACATTTCATTTGCTAGCTTTTCTTTTAGCTGAGTCTAGATTGATTGGAAAAAAGTTTAGCTCCTTTTAAATTATGTTTCTTAATGGTGATTGAGGATCTCAAGAAAGTTTTCAAATTCTTCACCTTGTCTTCTTTCCACTTTTACCTTCAGTTCCTTGTGGTTGCATCTGCCAGTATGCGTGGATCCTTTGAAGGAGCCTTGAACAGAGTAGCAAGGGGTTGCAAACTGCAGTGTCTTAGTCTCCCCTGAATGTTTTGCCATACGCTTCTTGTAGCTCTGCTTGCACCATATGCATTGAAGTTTCACTTTGCTCCGCATTGCCATGCAGTGCCTGTGGCCTCTTCATGCACGTTACTGTGAGGAGAGTGAAAGAGACCTCACAGTTGCTCTGACATCAGTTTGGTGGTTAGCTCAGTTCTGCCTTAGAGAAAATAAACAATACCAAATGATTTCCATAGTATCAGTACCTGTTTCTTTTAGGTGTTGGATTTTTATCTCTTATGCCATTGAAAACTTGAATGTCCCTTTGGAGGCCTGCAAATTGTCAAATTAATTATATAAATAGATGTATGCTTCATTACTTGGTAATATATTGTCTAGAAAAAAATACATTTGGGGGGAGGGGAGGAAACCTGAAATAATAGTTATCCCAAAGTGTATCATTAATATACATAAATGGCTTTATAAAAGACAAACTGTGAAGGGCAAAGCTGTGCTGATGAAGCTGAATTACATTTGGTCTTTACCGGGTTGGAGGAAATAAGTAGACAGAGGACTTTAAACCCTTTGCCCACAAAAGTTAAATCCTAGGGAGTTCTGCAAATGCAGAGTGTTCTGTAGGAATGAGTGACTTGATTCCTTTGTTACTGAATCCCTTTGCACTTTAACTGGATTTTTGCGTATTGGGTTTGCTTTGTTGGGTGTTTGGGTTGGTTGGGTTGTGGGGGTGGGCTTTTTTC